>OZ008367.1:289322806-289922806 GCA_963931995.1 Phaonia tiefii
ATGGGTGTGATATTTATTCACAAAGTACATACAAATTACCAGAAACTACAGACATCATTTATTCATATTTATCGAAAAGTGCATAAATTTACCACAAAGTACATATGTATGATGTTCCATAAAGTACATAAACTCCACCATAAAGTAAAGTACATAAATTCTGTGAAATATTTACAAAAAGTATAGCAAGTACCAACAAATTACTTCAATTTGTACCATAAATGCACCAAAAACTACTTTAAGTGTAGTAAAAGTTTACATACCTTTTACACCAAATCATTTCACAAAGGTACTAAATTGTGTACCAAAACGTACACTAAGTGCAGCAAGCAGACAGAGCCGAAGGTGTTCCTGCGAATCTTGTCGAATTATGGGAAGATATCGGGTAAATTATGTTTTTGAGAATCGATTTTTTCCTCGACTTTCTTCTTCACTTTACTTCCTTGTGGTTTTGCTTCACTTATTGTTTATCTGCTTTGGAATTCTTTGAATTCTTGAAGAACAAAAAAAAAAAATATTTTGTTAAGAAAGAAATTAACTACCCCTTGTATTTACATCATAATTTGTAAAACGTCGTGGAAATATAAGAAATGGAATGACATACACTTGATATTTTTCATAAAAACCAAGTCAAACTTGGTAACACTTTTATCGGGATAATTCCAGGTTCTAAAATTATACATGTTAAACGTGCAGGTTGTCATTTTGTATGAGTTAACGTGTATAAAAACCCTGTTTCCCAATACATCCTATTAAGGGATTGGGGAGAGCTTCTCACAACCAATGAGCTGTGCGCTTTCTAGTGTTACACTGTGTGTAATTTTTTAAGTCATGGAATTATAACCGTATACGGACAACCCTACGTGATAAAAGACAAAAAAAAAAGACCAGTGTCTCCCAGTTTAGCCCAAAGTCATGCACTTTTTTATAGGTCTCCAAAGATTTGGTGCCTCGATGTCATTTTTGCAAAAAAAAATGATCATTTTGTCAGGCGCATATCTTGGAATTCGTTCGGAATTTTGATTTGCTCTCTGAGGGAAAGTTGTAGCTCTTGTCATAAAGAATAAAAATTGTGAACATATAAAATCAAAAAAACTTCATCTTCAAGGTCAAAATCGAAAAAAAAACTTTAAAAAATTCGATTTTTAACCTTTTTCCCCTGTTCAGATCCATAGGTAGCAAACCGTTCAAAATTCTGGGGAACTACCAATTACAAGAATGTACTTAGGATTTCTATAAACAACTTTCTGGAACATATGAACTTTTGTTCTTTATGACAAGAGCTACAACTTTTCCTCAGAGAGTAAATCAAAATTCCAAACGATTTGCAAGATATGAGCCTGACAAAATAATCACTTTTTTTTTTTGCAAAAATGACACTGAGGCCTCAAATTTTTGGGGGCCCATAAAAAAAGTGCATGACTGGGGAAAACTGGAGACACGGGTCTTTTTTTTTGTCTTTTATCACGTAGTGGTGTCCGTATATAGTTATATTTTTTCGTGTTGCACTGTATTATACACACACTGATTGGGGCCTACAATTTTACACCGGTTCCGAGCGGTATTTTGAGAAGTACTACCATGACTTAGTACTCGATCATCTATGCGAGGTAGCCGTCGTCGAAAGAAATTTTAAGGTGGTCAGAGCAGGGATTGAACCCATGTTTCATGTACAAGAGCCGCGCACTCTTACCATCCATTTTTGATTTTAACACAAATTGGGCAAAAACCGCTCAACTAATCGGTTTTCAGTTTACTAGAAAATTACGATTTTTACAAAACCGGCACACGGTTTATTGCAAAAAACCGGTTCCGTCGATTTCAGTTTTGAACACTCTAATTTGTAGCCTGGGTCAGCAATACTATACTAAAGGAAAAGGAATTTGTGATGCCCCAAAATCACGTTGCAGCTAATTGATCTGTAGCTCGTGTTTAAAACAATCAGGATATATTAAATATAAATCATATCATAATTGTTTTCCCCTGTCACTACTTAAATCTCAATTCAACTCAAGCTACTATAATTATGTATTTTAATAAGACCTCTAACAACTGTTGTTTAAACTTAACCACGAGTATTATTTAGATTTCAACGTTCTAATCATTTGAAATTTCATAGAGGTGAAATTGATCATAATCAACTTCCTCATCATCATTCACTCATTCAGCGTCATCATTATCACTAATTCTGCCAGCACCTCTACAATCATTGGGGTTCATAATTTACTCTACTCTTCGCCATATCTTCAATATCTTATCTCTCATCTTGGAACATGGACGACTAGTTTTTTTAATGTACTTTCCGGTGGACAGTGGGGCAGTGGGCGGAAAAAATTGAAGTATATGATAGTTTCAGTCAGATTATACCAAGATCATGATTAAGGCTTTATACGAGTATATCAGACAAATAGAGAGTCTTTTGATAAAAACAAAAACTGGACAATGAGTACTAGATTTGAGTCTTCAGTAAACATTGACGCCGATTGTCTTTACACCAAAGCATCAAGTGTAGTGTACGTCACACCGAAGACTACAAGTGTATCTACCCAAGAAAGAAACGCACCGTGGATTGTGTGACCGTGGATTGTGTTTGTCATCTTAAGTGAATACTCGTGCACAAATAGGGTCTTCTGAGAGCAGACAACAACAACAAACTTCCTATTGCAAATTTCGCCATTGTAGCTCATACAAAGAGTGTTACAGACTGTGCCTTTTGTTTTCTGACTGTGTATTCTGCCACAGATTGACACTAATTGTGTCTTAACTAAGCGAAGATACCAACTGCAGCTTTCTAACCGAATACATAATTTGTATCTCGTAAAAGCAGAGCCGCCCACCATTTCGTATCTCATGGAAGTTGGGTATACGATTTGCTATTCTTTTAACCAATGTAGCTTCAATTAGTAGATACATCGTATGTGTCTCCTTTAAGTAAAGACACCATTTCCACCTTCCCTAAGTGCATATACATACACAGAAAAAAATAATTTTTCAATTCAATTAAAAATTTCGAAAATTCAAACAAAATATTAATTGAAAATCCTGTGATAAAAAAAAATCACATACCAGCTACCATATTTGTAGGCTGTTTATGGGAAAAATATTATTTTTCAATCGATGCAAAATTTCACCCATCTACGAAAATATTTGTACGTTATTTATAATAAAATATTTTCGTTTTTAGTCGATGAAGAATTTGACATATTTGACAAACTAAATTGTATCTCAGTTTTTGTTTTTTCTTCGATCCGAAGTATTTTTAGAAATTTTGTTTATTTAAAAAAAAAAAATGAAACAGCCGCGGCAGGATTCGAACTCACATCCACTGGAAGATCGTTTCAATGTTTGTGACACAGCGTCGTTTCGGGCAGCGTCTAGCCCGTTACGCCACCGACTGCCTGTACAAACTTATCACTAACTGAAGTTATGTGGTTGTTCGTATCGTATTTACTGCATTAAATATTGGGGTATTTCTTATGAAATTTTTTTTGTTGGTACCATTTATCGATTTTCATTTCAATATTTGAGTAATTTGTCAGTATATCAATGGAAAATGCAATTGAGTGCTGAGATTTTTCACGTACCAATTTTTTTGTTAAAATTTTACACTCGTCTTTTTTTTCTGTGTACATATGTGATAATTGTGATTCTTTCGGATGGAGAGAGGCATCACTTGTGTCAAATTTGAATCTCCTCTTAGTGTAGAGCAAATTTGTTTTCCTTTTCTTAGTGAAGGCATCTGTGGCTGTCGGTGGTGCAAAAGAAGTGTGTGCAGCTCTTGTACATGAGAACGTGGCCTCGATCCCCACTCTGACTACCTTACATTTCTTTCGACGGCGGTCACCTCGCTTAGTGACGACGACACTATCGAGTATTTAGCCTTGAAAACAAGTTCTCAAAATGCCGTTCGGAACCGGTGTAAAACTGTACGTCCCAATCAGTGAGTGTAAAACTAGAATGGAAGTGAGAAGCTCTCCGTAATCCCTTCATAGAATGTAATGGGAATCCATTTTTTTAACTGAAGACATCAGAGGTACCAACACCAAGATACACTTTATATCATAGAGTAATGACGTATATAGCTGCCATTGTTCTCATCTGACATTTTCTTTCATAGTATTCGTGGTGCGGTCGGTGCTATGGAGAGTTATTTAACGTATATTGACTTAATTGCAAAAATGAAAAACTGTGAAATTCAAACGTATTTTGGACTTTTTTGTTATATTTTATTTCATTTATTTAAAATTAAAAAGAAAACAACGAAATGCCGTTGCTGATTTATTGTTGGATGATTTAAGCCATTGCCTCTATCTGGTATTATTAAAGCAATACTTTCCAACATCCCACCGCCCATCAGCAACACACCAAATGTCATCAATTTACTGAGAGAGTTGGCGTCTCTATACATCATTACTCTATGCTTTATATGCTTCGCTTTTGTGGCGACATCGTATTTTCTTCCTCTAGGTTTGGTACAATTGCCTGCCATAATTGACACATTTATTTCAATTAGTACCGTTGTGATTACACGGCATGATCCGTCCCCATATGATCACATATGATCCGTCCCCATCGTTGAACCTGTAATATTCCCCGGTATTGTCAAGGGCGTTCAGGTGATGTGATGCCACATCCCGATATTCCAGGACGTGCCATAAGTCCCTGGCGAACCAGTTAGTAAAGGGTTTTTCAATAAGAGAGCTACAAAAGTTTTTTTAAAATAAAACAAAACCGGTTTTGGATACCAATGAAATTCTTTATTCATGTGAAAGTACGTTCGATGCCATTATGTATGGAACTCGATTTATTTTGCATGGCCACCACGGGCACGCTTGCAGAAGTCCAGACTCTGAACCCAAGCCCAATACTGCTGCAATTTCACGTTCGATATTCATACGAAGTTCATCAATCGTCGCTGGCATAGACCATAGACTTGACGTAACCGCACAGGAAATAATCTAACGGCGTCAAATCGCACGACCGAAGCGGCCAATCGTGAGATAACACGTTCACCAAACTTGGTTTCCAATAAATTGATTGTGGCATTCGCTGTGTGGCTTGTGGCGCCGTCCTGTTGGAACCACATGTCCTCCAAGTCCATATTATCCAATTGGGGCCAAAAATATTCGGTTATCATGGAACGGTAGCGATTCGCTTGCACAGTACTGTGCAGGTCTTGATCATCACAGAAGGAGTACGGCCTAATGATGCCGCCGGCCCTTAAACCGCACCCAACCGTCATTTTTTCGCGATGCAATGATGACTCATGGATTACGTGTGGATTGCTGTCTGACCAATAAGGCATATTTTGCTTATTGACGAAGCCATTCAGCCAGAGATGAGCCGACCATAAATTGGACGTAGCGCTCTTAAAGTTGAGGCCACTGTCTCCAAATTTCGGTAGTAAATTTGAATAATTTCGACTCGTTGTTGGCTCGTATATCTTTCATGATGAAATGGCACACCTTACTGAAGAGAAATGTCAAAAGAGCGGGAAAAAATATGGCGTCGTTTGCTGTCTCTATCGATTTACTTTTGTAGCGTCTCTGTTGAAAAACCCTTTACTTTGTAGAAAGGTCCTAAGATCGATCATTCAGCTTAACTTTCTGAATGTCTGTTAGATCAACAAGAAGTAAGATCTCTGATATTTTCTCGTACTCATACAAAAGGTCGGGCAGTAGCATATGAGATATTCGACAATCTCGTCCTCCTCATCATTCCCACAGCTTCTGCAGTAATCATGACCTGAGATTCCACGCGTGTCGCGTGTCTGCCTATTAAACAATGTCCAGTGATCATCTACTAGCATAGAGATATCTTGCGTAGGAATAGATATCAGGTTTAGCGTACGATTTAGGTCATGACTTAGCCATATTTGCGGGCTGATCCCGTCAATTTGTGCCACGAGACTATCTGTCATTCGGTTTTGAGCATGAGATTCCATTCAGAAAGAAGTGTATCGACATGCTCCATATCCAGTGGAACAGGTAAGGTAGTTCCTAATCTTGAGAGCTCATCGGCTCTATGGTTCCCTGGAATGTCCCTATGCCCCTGCACCCATATACTTTAAGCTAAATATCGAACTGTTTGGCAATTTCATTCAGAGATGCGCGGCAGTTGTAGGAAGTTCTTGAAATCAGTAATAAAATTATTATGTTACAAAGTTTTATACGCGTCCGGGCTTAAGAGATTTCTCCTCTGGTGTGGGACCAACAGCTGATTCGCGGATTCGGCAGTTAATTATGTTGCATAACTTTCTGCGTAGCCGGGTTTAGGCATTTTTTACTCTGGGTCGATTGAATTTCAGTCAAAAATTGGCAACTACACGCTGAAAGAAAAAAACAGCCCCAGCAACATATTCCAGGAAACAGGTATGAGTTTGCAAGTATTGTTTTCATGAATTGAAGATCTTCTGCTTTTTTGTTTCTTTGAGGTTTCAACCACCAAAGCCATATTTGGGTAACAAAAACACAGTATAAGCTATTAATCATTGCGTCACAAACATGTAATATTGAATAGCAAACACAATGTGTTTGGACACAAGGATACTATATTTGCAACAAGCTACAAGCACATTATTATTGTATTCAAACAACAAAAAATATTGATTTTCAGCGTTTACTTAGAAGAAATGAAATGCAAAATACTTTCATCTGCATATCCACGTTCGACATTTTTCTTCTAATATGTAATTCCTTCAACTACTACGAGTGTTATGGCGGGTTGAATTTGACAGCTGAAGTGTTCGAAAACGTTGCGCTGTGTTTTATGATCTATTCATTAAAAAACGCTATGTAATGTTTTAAGTCATGGAAATATAACCATACACGGACACCACTACGTGATAAAAGACCAAGAAAAAAAGACCCGTATCTCCCAGTTTTGCATAAAGTCATGGACTTTTTTTTAATGGGCCCCCAAAGATTTGGGGTCTCGGTGTCATTCTTGCAAAAAAGGTAACCTTTTGTGGGGCTCATATCTTGCAATTCGTTCGGAATTTTGATTTACTCTTTGAGGGAAAGTTGTACCTCTTGTCATAATTGTCAACATATAAAATCAAAAAAACTATATTAAGAATCATTCCTAGGAAGTTGATAAGTTCTAGAAAGTTGTTTATACACACATATACACATGTTACATTCTTGTAGTTGATTGTTTCCTTGAATTTTGAACGGTTTGCTTCGTATGGACCCGAACGGGGGAAAAAGGTAAAAGAATTTTTTAAAGTTTTTTGACCTTGAAGATGAAGTGTTTTTGATTTTATATGTCCAAAATTTTTGTTCTTTACGACAAGAGCTACAACTTTCCCTCAGAAAGTAAATCAAAATTCAGAACGGTTTGCAAGATATGAGCCTGACAAAATGATCACTTTTTGGCAAAAATGACACCGAGGCCCCAAATCTTTGGGGGACCATAAAAAAAAAGTGCATGACTTTGGGCAAAACTGGGAGACAAGGGATTTTTTTTTTGTTCTTTCATCACGTAGAGGTGTCGGTATATGGTTATGTTTTTTTTCGTGTTGCACTGTGTAATGTAACTCAACGCAGATACACGCTGAAAAATCTGTCTTTTTTGTTTGTTGGATACAAATATAACGTGTGTTTGGCGCTTGTCGCAAGTATAATATAAGTACACTTGTGTCCAAACACATCTAGTTTGCTATTCAGTGTTACACGTTGGAGACGAAATGATTAATATGTTGTAATATATGTGTTTGTGACTCATGTATAGTTATGTTTGGGATGAAAATAACTGAATTTTTGCATTATTTTTCAGTCACTGATTCATAGAAATTTTTGAATGCGTGTGTAAATTTTTATATACAAGAACTTTGAAGGAAATAAACTTTTAAATAAATATGTTTGTACAATAATTCTGAATTCAAATGAAATTTCGTTTGCATTTTGTTTGATGAATTTTTCAATAGCATCATTCCAAACAGCCATTGATGAAGATCGGTAGCTAGATCGGAAATAGTAGCTATACGGTTTGCCAGGAATCATAGGGAAACATTTGCAAAACTCCTTTTTTTTGCACAAAAAACTATATCTCTATTAATAGAGATATAGAATGGCCACGAGCTTGAACAATAAAATTAAAAAGTACCAATAAAAAGGCCTAATAAATAAAAATCATCCCTGATGAATTTGAATGTAATAACTTCTGTACAAATAAACAATCACCCAAAATAAAAAAAGTCCACATTAAATCAACATTTTTAGGCCAAAAAGGTTTTACAGACATTTTTAAAACCAAAAAGTTCTTAATTCAACTTCTAGAACAAAAGAAATTCAAATCACTGTAAATAAAATCGGTATTAAGAGTAATTAAAGATTAAAAATCATAAAATTAATTTGTAAAGGAAGAAAGTTCTTAAATTCAAGACACAAAATAAGTCAAAGACAACAATTTATTCAATAAACTTCTAAAGCAAATAGTACATAAGTTAACTCTCAGAGTCGTAAGTTCTTAAATAAGACTTTAAAACCGGAAACTTCTTGAATTAATTTTTAAAGTTAAAAAGTTATTAATTAAGGTTTTAAATTAAAAAGTTTTTAACTGCACTTTTAAAGCCATAGAGTTCTTAAACAAACTGTGAAAGATAAAAAGTTTTTACTTCAACTTCAAGAACAAAAGTTCTTCAATGAACTTTAAATACATGAACTTTGAAGAAAATGAACTTTTAAAAACAGATTCATTAAACTTTAAAAAAATAGTACAGAAATTAACAAAAAGTACTGAAATTTTTTAAATGTTGCCTCGTATAGGGGCAACATTATTTTTTAGAAACGAAATCGCCTTTAAATAAACCTCTAAGCCAAAAAGGTTTTACAGAAATTTTGAAAACCAAAAAGTTCTTAATTCAACTTCTAGAAAAAAAGATATTCAAATCACTTTAAATAAAAAAGTTTTAAGAGTAATAATTAAAAATCATAAAATTATTCTAATAATTCTTATTTCAAATGATATTCAATAATCTTTTACAGCAATTAGTACATAAACTAACTCTCAGAGTCGTAAGTTCTTAAGTAAAACTTTAAAACCGGAAACTTTTCGAATTAACTTCTAAAGTAAAAAAGAATAAAGAATAATATAAACTTAAACGGATGTAAACAAGTTATTAAATTAAAAAGTTTTTGAATGCACTTTTACAGACAAAAAGTTCTTAAGCAAACTGCTAAAGGTAAAAAGTGTATACTTCAACTTTAAGAACAAAAGCTCATCAATGAACTTTAAACACAAGAACTTTGAAGGAAATGAACTTTTTAAAAAATATATTTGTACAATAGACTTTTAAGAAAACGGTGCATAAATTAACATTTAGAGTCAAAAAGTACATAACTTAACTTATAAAAGTCAGAAAGTTCTTAAATGAACTTCTAAAGTCAAAAATATTTTAAATAAACTTTTACGCCAAAATTACTTTAAATTAACGCTTTGAAAAAAAATTATTAATCAACATTAAGAGCAAAATTTCATCCAAGAACTTTAAAATATTTTTAAGCGAACTTTAAAGTTCAGAAATTTAAAATTAATTTTAATTGCCAAAAACTTCTTAAACGCGTTGTTAAATAGATTTCAGAGACAAAAAGGTAACTACGCAGAAATAAATATTGAAATATATATTAAAACTCTTTTTCCACATTATGATTATAGATTCTGAAAGTGTTTACGAAGAGCTTTCCAACGAGGTATGTAAGAACACGGGAGAATTCCTTGTTTTCGCACAATGGGCGAAATTATTTTTGGGGGTCCGAAAGTAAATGAGCATCTTTTCTTACTTTAAAACTCTTTTTCCACATTTTGATTACAGATTCTGAAAGTGTTTAGGAAGAGTTTTCCAACGAGGTATGTAAGAACACGGGAGAATTCCTTGTTTTCGCACAATGGGCGAAATTAATTTTGGGGGTCCGAAAGTAAATCAGTATCTTTTCTTACTTCCAAACTCTTTTTGCACTTTTTGATTACAGATTCACGGGAGAATTCCTTGTTTTCCAAACCTGATCGATTTAAATTTTCATACACTAAATTTACTTTGGCCCACTGAGCGAATACGGTAATACTGACAGCAGAAGGGACAATTTCTTTCTATAGCCCCATGAATTACCTTTAGAAGTTATAAGTTTTGTTTATCTATGTTTATCCGATCGGCTGAAAATAATACATATATCATTAAATACACCATGTTTCTATATGTTAACATAGTTATGTTATTGCCGTAACAAACTTCTGCCACCTGTAATGGTTTGTGTCTTTGCTAATTAGATTCGGAATCTATGTTCACGCACATAGGAAACTGCAGGTATCACAATGGGCTTCTATAGCCTAAGTGTGCTAGACAGCGTGCTGTCTTGCAGTCTTTTCAACCAACCAACCAAATGCAAACGAAATCTTATTTGAATTGAGAATTCACTATAATGCAAGTGTTGGAAAAATATCGCAAGCAAATCACACAAGAAAACATTTGCAGAAACTTCTTTCCATCTCCAGAGAACCATTGGCCTCCATTAGCACCAACGGTTTTAATTGATTCAATTCAAAATTTAATCAAAAATCGCAAAAAAAAAATCAATAATTTTTTTAATTAACTTGATTACATACTTATTCAATATTTTTGAAAAAAATTAATAAATGTTTTAATTAAATTTACAAATTTTTTAATTGAAGTATTTTTTTTGCAAATTTACAAATACCTTTAATTAATATTATCATTTTCGTGATTACACCAAAATCAATTAAAAAATTAATCAAATAAACAAATTTTTTAATTGAAATTGATTTTTATTTATTTTTTAGGGCGCTATGTGTCTATGTATGCTATGTATATTTCAGATGTATCCATGTAACTTCCAATATATATAATCGCTAGGAAAAAATTTCAAAATGACTCCTTTGAAACTACTGTGCATGTTTTATAGGTGCTGTTATAATTTAACTTTATGTCGGAGCTATTAAATCTCTTGTTCATACCATCTAGTAGCCTACAGATGAAGTTTCGTCTGTGATTTATAACATGTAGTGATAATGATGATGATGATCATGTTGATGATGATGATAGTCAGTTCATCTTTTCGAACCCAATGTCTTCAACCGAAATCGCAAAATGAAGTGGAGAAAACATATCAAAACTATTTAAAGAATGATTTAGTGTAACGATAAACATGTTGTTGACCATTGTGTGCTGCTGCTGCTGTTGCTGTCTGTCTGTCTGTCTGTTGACTGTAGCTGTTGCTACTGTTCAAAGTTGTTGCTTTGGTTTTAACACATTCTATTGTTAGCAAAACTAAAATTCTGCTGCTAAGTTCTGCTTTTGATGATTATAGTGATGTTGCTGATAATGATAATGATGTTTTATAAAAAGCACGTTGTTGATGCTGTGGCCGCTTCTGTTCTCGTCTGGTGTTGCTGGCCGCCCTCTTAATGCTTGACTGCCAATCATTTGTATATAAAGTAGCTTGCTTCATTGTCGGCAATACATTGTTGCTGTTGAGAATTTTAATGCAATTTACAAATAATAGTTTATCTTAACTCGTACGTTTAAAACTTGGCAATTTTTTTTCCTACATTTTGTTGTTACTACCTTTATTTCTATATCAAACTGGGAAATAAGTTATATTTCGCTGGTATCAGGTTTAGTTTGTATTTCCACTATGAATTCGTAGAATTTCGCACTGGATTTTTAATACCGTTTTGCAAATACATAGTTTAGTCTGAAACATTCCTCAGAGCTATAGAACAATTGAAATGTCTATGGCAATAATTATAGGTATTCCATTGTGAAATGTGATCTTTGATGTATGGCCATTTGAATAATTAGAAAAAATAATTCATTTGTTAGTCATAAACGAGGTGGGATATAGTAAATTCTGTAAAGAGGTTTGTGACTTTGCTTAACAGTTGCCGATTGTGGTGTCTACGCTAAATGAAATGAAATGAAATATAGTGATTTCGTTGCTAAAAAATAATGTTGCCATTGTATGAAGCGACATTTAAAAAATGTTGCTATCGCCCCTTTAAAGTTGTGCCTTTTTTAGGGTGAGAAACGAACATAGAAATGTTACATTTTCTCACATCTGTATGCTCCCTTTTACATGTCCGTATTACCTCGCTTAACTAAGTTATTCGCGCAGTGTATATGGAAACTTAATCGATATTAAGCAATCTCAAGCGACTCTTCGTACAGAATGAGCGTGAAGATAAATTCGAATTTAACTAGCAAAGACACAAACCACTTTCGTTAGCAGAGCGCTGTTATAACGTTAACAGGTATATGTTAAAGTACCAGAAAGGGAAGTAACGGGTTTTTCAATAAGAGCGCTACAAAAGTTTTTTTTTAAATAAAACAAGACCGGTTTTAGATACCAATGAAATTCTTTATTCCTGTGAAAGTACGTTCGATGCCATTATGTATGGAACTCGATTTATTTTGCATGGCCACCACGGGCACGCTTGCAGAAGTCCGGACGCTGAACCCAATTTTCGACGGTTTTCAAGCATAAATCGGCCGATACTGCTGCAATTTCACGTTCGATATTCGTACGAAGTTCATCAATCGTCGCTGGCTTGTTGGCATAGACCATAGACTTGACGTAGCCTCACAGGAAATAATCTAACGGCGTCAAATCGCACGACCGAGGCGGCCAATCGACTGGGCCATTTCGTGAGATAACACGTTCACCAAACTTGGTTTCCAATAAATTGATTGTGGCATTCGCTGTGTGGCTTGTGCCGCCGTCCTGTTGGAACCACATGTCCTCCAAGTCCATATTATCCAATTGCGGCCAAAAATATTCGGTTATCATTGAACGGTAGCGATTCGCTTGCACAGTAATGTGCCGGTCTTGATCATCACGGAAGAAGTACGGCGCAATGACGCCGCCGGCCCATAAACCGCACCAAACCGTAATTTTTTCGGGATGCAATGATGACTCATGGATTACGTGCGGATTGCTGTCTGACCAATAACGCATATTTTGCTTATTGACGAAGCCATTCAGCCAGAAATGAGCCTCATCGCTGAAGATGATTTTCCGATGAAAATCCGAATCATTTTCAAGTTGTTGCTCAGCCCAATTCACGAACATACGACGCTTATGGTTATCAAGCGGATTCAGTTCTTGCGTCAATTTGATCTTATAAGGATGTAGGCCAAGATCTTTTCGCAAAATTCGCCACAACGACGTCACAGAGAGGCCCAACGCTTGAGAACGACGTGTGAGAGACACATTTGGGCTTTCCTGAACTGAAGCCTCAGCGGCAGCAATATTCTCGACACTACGGGCAATTCTTTGTCTCACTGGCACGGGAACATTTTGTACTGTGCCTGTGGATTCAAATTTTTCCACTAGACGCTCAATTGTTGATCTGGTAGGACGATTATGACGACCATAAATTGGACGTAGCGCTCTTAAAGTTGAGGCCACTGACTCCAAATTTCGGTAGTAAATTTTAATAAATTCGACTCGTTGTTGGCTCGTATATCTCTCCATGATGGCAATGGCAAACCTTACTGAAGAGAAATGTCAAAAGAGCGGGAAAAAATATGGCGTCGTTTGCTGTCCCTATCGATTTACTTTTGTAGCGTCTCTGTTGAAAAACCCTTTATATTGAAATAAACAAGGTTTTTGGCGAATAAAATTAATACAAAAATACCAAACTGACAAATCGTATAAAAAATATTACGAGCTTTCAGTATGAGTAGCGCATAGATCTGGAACAGCTTACCAGCTAGCATTATATTTTAGTTCAATGTATATAATTTTAGAAAGGACTTTGAACCCAAATCAAGGATTCTCCGCCAATTAAATGAATATGTAGCAATAAGTAGGTGCATGTTCTTTTGGGTTATATTACTCTAAAGTTTCAGAAATATTTCAGAATACAATACTTTTAAGCGTTTCCCTTTAAGCACTTTACTCTACTTTTGAACACTTCACTGTGTCCAAATCAAGGACTCTTGGCGAACGAGACTTACACCAGATTAAAGCTCCTTGTTAGTGCTTTCGAAAATTTACAATCCTTATATTTCAGACGAATTTGAGAACAGCGAAATTTGGAATCTAATATTGTCCCATGTCTTAAAGTTTATGTGCGTGAAGATAAATTCGAATATAACTAGCAAAGACACAAACCACTTCCGTTAGCTGAGCACTGTTATTGTGTTAACAGAACTATGTTAAAGCGCTTAAAATAGGTGAATATATAATATATAAATTTGGCCACAGTGGGCCAAATTTGAAAAAGGTTCCCTAAACTAAAAATCTTAAATTGCGAGATTCTGAAATAGTGCTGAAAAATAGGGATAGTAAATTCGAAAAGTGCACCTCAAGGGCTATCAGCAGGTATATATTTGGTTCATCATTGAAGCCCCATTTTGCCAAAGTGGGCCAAAATCAGTTTTCGTATATGAATTTAAAATGCGTATTTGGACATTCTGAATTTGTTCTGAAATATTTGGTTACCATTTTAAGAGTGTACTCCTCAAGGGCTCTAACAGCATATACACTTGGTCCATGGTTGACGACGCATATGGCCACAGTGGGCCAGATTCGAAAAAGGGTCCCGAAACTGAAAATCTTAAATTGCGCGATTCTGAAATACTGGTGGAAATTGGGGATAGTAAATTCAAAAGGTGCACCTCAAGGGCTATCAGTGGGTATATAGTTGGTTCATGGGTGAAGCACCATTTTGCCACAGTGGGCCAAAATCAGTTTTCGTTTATGAATTTAAAATGCGTATTTGGACATTCGGAAATTGTTCTGAAATATATGATTACCATTTTTAGAATGTTGTCCTCAAGGGCTCTAAGAGCGTATACACTTGGTCCATGGTTGACGACACATTTGGCCACAGTGGGCCAAATTCGAAAAAGGGTCCCGAAACTGAAAATCTCAAATTGCTAGAGGCTGAAACCGTTCTGAAAAATTGGGATAGTAAATTCGGAAAGTGGACCTCAAGGGCTATCAGCGGGTATATACATATGTATGTATTTGGTTCGAGGTTGAAGCCCCATTTGGCCACAGTGTTTATCCTGTACTTTAAAAGCTTGAAGGTTTTGAACGACAAAATTATGTACTTTGCAACATGTTTTTGAATTTCTACGACACCATTCCTGCGCAATCTAGAAAGTGCATCATTATACCATGACTTTCACGTGCGTGTTATCACGCTATTCTCTTTTAAAAAGCCTACGTAAATCACGATTACATTACATTCTGCGTTTTGGCTTGCAACCGCCCCTTCAGTTTTTGACGTTTAACCGGCTGATCTTCATCATCCGCACATTCGTAAAAATTTGCAACAGTGGTTTATTCTAATCAAATGTGACAAAAAAAGGAAATTCTCTGTTTTGAATTCGTTGTCTTTCATTTGTAAAAGTTTTAAAAGTGGTGAATTTTCAGTTAATTTATTAAAATTTAATTATTTGTACCCATCGATTACACCAATATAAATTCCGAATATATATGCTTTCTAATTTCTAAATCTGACTTTAAAATATTGTTCTAATCGGCCAAAAAGTGACTTTTTATAAATTCTCCTATTTTAAGAGCTCTAACATAGCTATGTTAACACAATAACAGTGGTCAGCTAACTGAAGCGGTTTGTATCTGTGCTAGTTATATTCGAATTTATCTTTTTCACGAACATTACAAAATTTTATTGTTATCTGTACAGATTTACGGCAGTTATTATGTTGATCAGCGAGACAGATAGAATGACATTGCTCAATCGTCTTGAAAAATCCTAAAACGAATTTCATCCAAAGATACTAAGGATCTAATATGGCTCCTTCTATGCGTTAAATTTTTTCCGTATTAAATGATAATAAAACTTAAAAAACTTATAATACCATCACCCACAGGAATGGATACGAAACAGGGATAAAAACACGCCATTACATAGTTTTCCATTACATCCCATAAGGGGATAGGGGAGCTTTATAATTTTGGACTCATTGATTGGGATGTACAATTTTATTCCGGTTCCGAACGGTATTTTGGAAAGTTTTTTCCCTGCTAAACTGATTTTCGACCAGTTTGTAAAGATAGCTAAGCGATTTTAAACGGCTCCCCATATAATGTCGTCGAAAAATTAGTTTAGCAGGAAATAAAAAAAACTTACCTACTGTGTATTCAAGTACAACCTTAGGGTTAACGGTATTGGATTAGGGGTAAACCCATAGATTAATGACGTATAGAGACGCCAACTCTCTAAGTAAATTGATGACATTTGGTGTGTTGCAGATGGACGGTTGGATGTTGGAAAGTATTGCTTTAATAATGGCTCAAATCATCCAACAATAAATCAGCAACGGCATTTCTGTGCGGTTTGTGCGTTAACATTTTTGTGTAAATACACCAAAAATATGAACTAACAATATAATATAACAAAATACATTTATATTTCACAGTTTTTCATCAAAACGAAATGAAAAATTTAATACAAAAATTTTTGTAATTCCTCTCAAACTCTATCGCACCGACCGCACCACGAATAGTGTGAAAGGAAATGTCAGATGAGAACAATCGCAGCTTTATAAGTCATTACTCTATAGGTAAACCTCTTCAGAATCTGACAAGGGCCTTAGAACTTATACATTTTCGTTTTCACGAACACTCACGATTACAGTCGATGGATTACACTGTGTGTAATTTTTTAAGTGATGGAAATATGACAATATACGGACACCACTACGTGATAAAAGACAAAAAAAAAAAGACCCGTATCTCCCAGTTTTGCTCAAAGTCATGCACTTTTTTTTATGGGCCCCCAAAGATTTGGGGCCTCGGTGTCAATTTTGCAAAAAAAAGTAATCATTTTGTCAGGCTCATATCTTGCAAACCGTTTGGAATTTTGATTTACTCTCTGAGGGAAAGTTTCAGCTCTTGTCATAAAGAACAAAAATTGTGAACATATAAAATCAAAAAAACTTCATCTTCCAGGTCTTTAAGATGATTTGTAAAAATTTTGATGTTTAAAAATGACACCGACGCCCCAAATCTGTGGGGGCCCATAAAAAAAGTGCATGACTTTGGGCAAAACTGGGAGACAGGGGTCTCTTTTCTTGGTCTTTTATCACGTAGTGGTGTCCGTATATGTTTATAATTTTTCGTGTTGTTGTCCCCATCTACTTTCTGCGGTACTGCCTCGCTCTTATTCGGTATAGTATCAAAGGCCACGTATTCCAGATACCGTTTAGATCGTATCCAAACCCATACGAAACCACACTTCCGGATAGTTTTAGAAGATAAACAATAAGCATGTTTTACTTACTCCTCTAAAATTGTTCGACGAGTTTGTATGGGGAGCCGCTTAAAATTCCTTAGTTTTCCATATAAATTGGTCGAAAAGTTTGTTTACCACGGGATAAAAAAAACAGGCCTAATACTATATTAATGTTAAACGTGTTTTTTTTTATTAATTCCCGCTAAATTAATTTTTCGACGACTTTGTATGGGGACCCGCTTAATATCGCTCAGCTCCCCATACAAAGTGGTCGATATTTAGTTTAGTAGGGAACAAAGATGATAGAAATACCCTAGATGGCGTGCGCGAATATTCACCATTTTTACCAGAAGACGAAGATGTTTCCGTACGACCATTCTACACTCGGATATGACGAAAAAACACTCAAAAATCATATTAATTCCTATTCTGTTTGAATTTGAAAATAAAATGTATATAATAGCGAACGCGCTTTTGATATTTTTTTGACAATACTAAATATTAACTATTTTTTTCAATAGTTTTTATTTCTAGGGAAAGTTTACAATTTCCACCATTGCAACGCCATCTACACCATTTCCAATTGAAATTTGAAAAAATCAATTGAAATTTAAAAATTCTATTTGAAATTTGAAACCCATCAATTGAAATTTGAAAGACATCAATTCAAATTTAAAATACACCAATTGAAATTTAAAAACCTAATAAATAAAATTGATTAATAATTTTTAAATTTCAAGTGACGAATTTTAAATTTCAATTGATGTCTTTCGAATTTCAATTGATGTGTTTTAAATTTCAATTGATGTGTTTTAAATTTCAATTGATGTCTTTCAAATTTCAAATATAATTTTCATATTTCAATTGATATTTTTCAAATTTCAATTGGAAATGGTGTAGAAAATTTCCTTTGACTTTCAAATCCACCACATAGATTTCATCATATAGGGTTTGTCTATAATCTTTGATATTCCTACATCCACCATTCCTGCCCCATCTGAAAAATCTCCCTTGACTTGCAAACCCACTACTTTACAGGGTGCCTCAGAAGTTATCATGGGGTTTAGAAATTTAATAACTTTTTCCATTATATTTTTTTTTTTATTTTTTCAGATTGTAAAATATTACAAAATGGATATTTTTCTACACTATGTATGGAAAATAATATCACTCAAATGACCCCCATTTTCAGCTTCGCAAATGATGGTCTCGTTTTAGGGCATTTACCATAACATCTTTCAAAATTTGTGGCTGAAGCGTTCGAATTTTTTTTTTTTTTTTTTTTTTTTTTTTTTTTTTTTTTTTATCAAACCGACACTCAGGGGATGCCCCCTATAAATGCAGTGCATTGTGTTGGCGAAGGAAAATTGAGGTAGTAGAGGGTGGAAAGAGGGAGTAGTGTCTGTTGATATTTGCCTTGAATGTTTGTATGTCACAATTGGTGGGAAATACACTAGCTGGAAGTTTATTCCACATACGGACTGTACGGCTGAAGAACGAATTTTCTCTATAGTGTGTAGTGCGGTCAATCGGCCACTCGATAAAAAACGGATGAGAGTTCCTGGAAAGCCGCGTACTTCGGCTAATTATCCTCACGTCCGGCATAAGTTGACGGATGTCCGAGGAACACATACCGTGGAAATATCGATAGAACAGTGACACGCAACCCACATTTCGACGATGCTCAAGGGAGGCAATAGAGTTGGATACCCTACTGTCCCCTATTAACACCGTCGCTCTCCTCTGGACACGGTCGAGAAGCTCCAAAGAAGTCCTAGGAGCACCTGCCCATATATGGGAGTTATACTCCATCTTTGGCCTGATGTAGGTGGTGTAGATATTGAGAAGATCAGATGGAGTGAAGTATTTCTTGCACCGCTTCAAAAAGCCTAGACACTTGAATGCATCTTTCGACACTTCAAATACATGTTTTGCCCAACGGACATCACATTGTATTTTCATGCCCAGAACATCAAGAGCGTCTGATTCATCAATATCCACACCGTCCATAGACAATGACGACACACCTGGGTCAGCAATACGTTTATGCGACAACAAACAACACTGGGTCTTACTCGCATTAAAATCTACTCTATTCCTTCGACCCCATTCAACAATGGACACCAGATCGCGGTCGAGTGTTTCATTCATTGTCCGGCGTTTGACTTCAATCTCTTGAAGACTTGGCCTACTATCCAATGAATAAGAATGGCAGAGATTACTGTCATCGGCAAAAGAGTAGATTGGATTCACAGTCTGACCCAGGAGATCGTCAATGAAAATAAGAAAAAGAGAAGGAGAAAGAACAGAGCCCTGTGGTACACCTGCAGTCAATTTATGCTCGTCGGATGAAACCCCATCTACAACAACTCGTATAGTGCGATCTCTGAGAAAACTCGATATAAATCGAGTGAAGTTATCACCGACACCAAAAGCAGCGAGCTTTGACAAGAGTGCATCGTGCCATACTCTGTCAAAGGCCTTGGAAATATCAAGAGCCACTACCTTACTCTCACCAAACCGGTGGATGGATCGACTCCACTGTTCCGAAAGGAACGCCATCAGGTCTCCAGTAGATCTCATTCTACGGAAGCCATACTGCCGATCATTAAGAAGGTCATTGGACTCAAGATACTTCACTAGATGGTGGTTAACCATACTCTCCATAACCTTCGAGAGCGCAGAACAAATTGCAATTGGGCGGTAATTTGCAGGGTCACTTGCATCACCTTTTTTAGGGATTGGCTGGACATTAGCAATCTTCCAACGCGCGGGGAAGACTCCGGCACGGTATGCAAGGTTGAAAAGATTGCGCAGTGGACACGCCAGTGTCGAACAGTACCTACTCAAGACCAGTGCAGATATGCCATCCGGGCCCGGGGATTTACCTACGACGAGATTCGCAAGAACCTTTTTAACTCCTCGCGTTCGAAAAAATATCTTGGGCATGGAACAAGATACGTAATTGATCACGGGGAGTGGTTGATTGCTATCCGGCAAGGAAGAGTTCCTTGCAAACATTTCAGCCAAGAGGTTAGCTTTATCAACCGGTTCAGTGAATGTTATGTCATCTTTAAGAAGAGTTGGGATAGAGGAAGAACTATCCTTTATTCTTCTTGCAAATGACCAAAAGTTCTTACTTCCACTAGGGAAAGAAAGAACTTTAGTACGAATACGCTGTTCGTGAAGAAACTTTTCGCGTCGAAGTACTTTGGCACACTTGGATCTTGCCTGTTTGCGTAGCAGTTCAGTATCAACGTTTTTATTAGAACGCCAGTCTCTGAACGCGTCCTCTTTGGATCTGACAGCATTCTTGCATGTCTGGTTACACCAACTTTTTTCCGATGGTTTAACCGAAATAATTTTCGTCGGAATGAATGAATTCATACCAATCAAAATTATCTTCTCGATCATTTCAGCAGCAGCATCTATGTCATTGTCCAGAAAACAAAGCTTCCAGTTAAAATGCTGATAAAAATTGTTGAGCTCAGCCCAACGTGCCTCTTCGTAGATAAAAATTGTTCGCTTCGGGACTGTGTTTGAAGCGAGACGAAGAGCTGAATACGAAAAGGACGCTGAAATGATACAGTGATCCGAATTACCCAGAGGTGCAAGCGTGTTAACTTCGTACTTTTCAGGGTGCGAAGTTAAGAAGAGGTCAAGTAAATTTTGGTTGTGCCCTTGAACACACGGAATGTGCGTCGGTTCATTCACCAATTGCGTTAAATGTTGACCTTGAATTGTCTCGGGCTTGTTCGCTCCTTCAAATAACTCTAAATTAAATAGTCAATTGCTGACAAATCTGGCGAATGCGCTGTCCAATTAATTTCAGAGTTTCTGGAAATTATACGCTCTCAAAAAATTTGACTTAAAAGTGTCATTGTGCCTCGGGCAGTGTGGCCAATGGCTCCATCCTGCTGAAACCACATCTCAGATCTGTTTTCAAGAGTAGGACGTACAAAATGTTGTAGTATAGATCGATACCGCTCTCCATTTACAGTTACAGCACTTCCATCTCCATTTTCCAAGAAGTAAGGCCCACTGATATTTTCGGATGTCATGCCACACCATACTGTACACCTAATGGGGTGCAATGGGCGTTGATGAATGGCTCTTGGATTTTCAGAACCCCAGAATCTACAGTTCTGCTTATTAACAAAGCCATTCAAATGAAAATGAGATTCATCACTCATAACACTATGCAACAGTGGGTTTGGGGCCTCAACCAAACCAACAAATTGTGAAAGTACTTGGACGTGGTATTACAAAACCTCTCTCGGTTTTGCGCCTATACGTAACAATATTTTTTTACGGGCCCAAGAAAATTTTGGAAATTTTTCATATTTTACTTCAATAAATCCTAAACAGCTTGAAATATTGCATTACAACCTTTGGCATTATTGTAGCTATTTTACCATTTCACAATTCCCTCTAATATATTTCTAAGGAAAAGTACACTGTTAATCGATTATTTTCGCGAAACGTCATGAAAAATTTCACATATTATATATCTTTGATATTTCTTGCCTAATGGTAAATAAATTGCGGTAGCTGTCTTCAAAAGAATTGTAGCTTATAAAATACACTAATCTAAATACACTAATCAACAAAATTATATTTAGAGCTCCATAATTGGTGTAGAAATGCTGCGTTTAACCATATTCTTTAAATATTCACCTATGTGTATTCAATATTATACAAATTACAAATTGATATCTTCTACAACGGTGTAGTGCTTAATATACTTAACAATATTGTCAAATACACTAATGAATAAAAATTACATTTTGGGGTCCAAAATGATTGTACCAATTAAGAAATTAAAAATTTTCGCTTATAATTTTTATACTATTAACACAGGAATGTAATAATGTTTCTCCAAAGTTGTACAACAAAATTGCCAAATAGTCAGATTCTATAAAGTTGATTTCAGTTTAAATAATAAAATTATATTACTCTGTTTCTTTGTTCAGTTGTGAATCTCTCCACTATTTATTCTCCAGGTGTTAGTTCTATAACCTGAAAGAAAATAAAAAATATTTGTAAATGAAAAAGTTATTACATTTTTAAACCCCACGGTGAATTTTGACGCACCATGTATTTCACCATCTGGGGGTTTTTTTTTGTATCATCTTTGCAGGGACTAACAACAGGGTTGTTCTGTATGCTGTTATTCACCGTGGTTGATGTCTTGACTAAATTCATATAACTAGAATGTACTAGAATATTATAATGTACTAGAATATTATCAAACATTTAATATCCTAACTTTGTGGGCCATAAACTTATAATAAACCTCTTTTACTATGAATGTAAACCTATTTGTTTAACATTTATGCTAAAACCAATCATCTTGACAAATTTTAATGTTCCATGCTAATTAAATCACTTTTACCTTCTGTCTTTCCAGGTATGTTGTTGTAGCATCAAATTGCATTTTACTCACTCAAAATGAAATGAAATCGTAAGTTTTTTTGTAGTCTCCCCAAATCTTACATACATCACTTCTGTTTTTTTTTTTTTTGCTTTACGAAATCATTGGTGTTTTTGGATTGAAGAAAAATGTTTATGGTTTAGTGAAATCTTTGAAATCCTAATTTCACCAAAAGCCAAAATAAAAAAAAAAAACATTTCTCAAATGATCAATTTCTTTTCTTCATATCTTACACTTATTTTTTTGGTTTCTGTTTTTGAGATCATGACAAACTCTAAATTTGAAAATGACTGAAGCAAAGACGAAAATCGCTGCGAAACAAAAAATACACAAAACTCTCTTCCCTGTTAGGGCAGGGCCCAAAGAAAGAGGAACCCCAACAACAATAAAGAAATATCAAAATAAAAGTGATTGCAAAACTCCCATATCATAATAAACAAACTTTCCTCCTAAATAAAAGACGAAGAAAACATACAGAAAAAAAATAGAAATAAAATGCTCACAGGCGGACAGACTTTTAAGACATCGATCGACCATCGAACAGACAGACATACGAGAAAACGGAGAAGAAGAAAAAAAAATTAAAAGAAAACAAAGGTTATGTCATACCATTCGTGAAGTGAAAGACTTCACCACCACCACCATCACCACACCACTACCACCACAACTATCACCGATTGAAAGACAGAAAGAAACTATAGCTGTGCACGAAAAAGAGAGAGTCGCCGGTAAGCAAAAGCCACTGAGCCTGCGCAGAGCCGGCTTAGTGGTGGCTGCCTTGCATTCGAACGCAAACGCCAAAAGAGAGAGTTGATTTCATACAACACTGCGTTATCACAACGGTTGTCGCAGCTGCTACTGCTGGTGCTGCTGGAGGTGAAGTCGTCGTCATCGTTGAGCTTCATAACAAAGTGAAAATCGGTGATGGTTTATTTTACTTTTTTATTCGTGTGTGAAACAACGAAACGATCGAATCGCCGTCCAAAAATACTGCGCACGCTCACCACCTCTAGTACTACATTTGTTGTTATTGTTTTCTGTTTCGTAAACGAAATGAAACCAACTCCTCCAGCAATAACAACGGAAAATGACAACAATACCAATGATTTTTACTACTACTACTACGGCCCACATGTAAGCAGCCCCCTCGAAAATACTACAAGAATATGGAAAAAGACCAAACTACTAAGACTTTGCATGTAACATGTAATCAAAGCGGAACGGCGAGGCGCGCTGCCGCTCAAATCTACAACCGATATCGCGTTTTCGAAGTAAAGAAATTGACAATTTCGCTAACAGAATAATAAAGTCAGAGATAATATAAATTAATGACACTAATGGCCAATGATCACATTGAATCATCACAAAAACTATAGACTAATCTAAAGGTTATGGTTTTGGTTAAATTCATAGATTCCACACAAAACACAACACAAAAGTTCTATAGACATAATTACACGTTGTATTCCATCATGGCATCCTAAATATACGAAAGGCCTACCAGTTACAAGCCATCTTCTTCCGCGTTAACATGGCGTAATACTGCACGGGTAAGGCCTATTATGTCTTTGAAAATTATCTCCTTTAAAAGGCTTTCCAATAGATGGCCTTGGAGAAGGCCTTCCAATAGATGGCATTGCAGAAGCTTTCCAATATATGGACTTGTAGAAACCCTTCCAATAGATGACCCATCTATTGTTCCAAATGACAACCCATCCTCTTTCCATATTAATATGGCATAATACTGCAAGGGTAAGGCCTATTATATCTTTGAAAATTATCTCCTTTAAAAGGCCATCCAATAGAAAGCCTTCCAATAGATGGCATTGTAGAAGGCCTTCCAATAGATGGCCTTGCAGAAGGCATTCCAATAGATGTCCTTGCAGAAGGCCTTCCAATAGATGGCATTGTAGAAGGCCTTCCAATAGATGGCCTTGTAGAAGCCCTTCCAATAGATAGCCTTATAGATGCTCTTGTAGAAAGCCTTCCAATATATGCCCTGGTACAAGGCCTACCAAGCGAATTAATTTTCGAATAAACCCTTCATATGCAAGAAAAATAACATGTGCGACATTCGTTCAATGGCTTCTTTACGGCATTATACAAGAAGGTCTTCCAGCACATACGAATACAATAGTGAAACAGATTCGGAACTTCTAGAGTTCTTTCCTGTAGTAGCCTTTCCTACAGAAACTCTTTAGAATAACTTAAATCAATTATTGAGATCTAATATCCCGTTCTGGAAGCTCCTCTAGATAAACTGAGAAACTAAGCTTAGTTGGACTGAAAACATAGACATGATAGTGGTTCTACACAAAATAAACCACCCTAATTCCCGAGTGTTGTGCGAGTCGTGCCCATCGGAATTGTCTATTCACAGCCAGCGGTTGCCGTAGACTTTGTTTTAACAGCTGCCTTTGCTGATACCTGAACGTCTCAGCAACAACTTAGCCCTTGTAACGTTTTGGGGGCTATGATGTGATCGACCTTCCTACCTCCTGCACTGGTAGGACCAAAATGAATGGAAAATAACGGAGACAAGAACGAGAACAAATACGAAAACTTACTGACACGGAAAACGGTACGAAGACTAACCGAAAACGACGACGATGACTACGGGCACACATGGATCGAAAACTATATCTGACAACATGCCGAGTGATCCAACTTCTTCCAAGGCGGTTGCACTACCTGGTACTTCGGTTCGTGATGTTAAGCACTTCTGTCCTTCAAAGAAGAAGCACAACGAAACCTGTACCCGACAGCAGATCAAATCTTCCAAGACCTTCCACACTCTCTCGTCCTATTGTTCTAGAAAACTTTTGGTGTTCCATTGAAATGACATCCATAATCTGAACTTTAAACTGAGAAAATGTATGCCTTCTTAAAGAGGGTAAAAACAACTGTGTTGATCTTCTTTGCTTACTTACTTAGATGGCCTCAAACAACAACCCAAAGGAGTCAAGGGCCTTACAAAATGAGGATAACATGTTTCTCCAACCGTGTCGATCTTCGGCTTGCCTCCTCCATTTGGTAACACTAAGCTCTCGCAGGCAATATTCCACCTGGTCTTTCCAGCGAAGTCTTTGTTGTCCTATTTTTCGATGTCCTTTCGCACTGTCCTTATTCGATGTCCTTTTACGATGTACCTTTCGCACTGGTTCATTCTGATGCATTTTACTGACATGGCCTAGCCAGCGTAAACACGTTATTTTGATAGGCATAGCTACGACGATATCGGGATATAGATTCTACAGCGCGTGGTTGATCCGTCGTCTATATTCACCATTCACTATTATAGGACCACATGTTTTTCGGACCTCTTTCCTCTCGAAGACTCCCAGTGATGTTTCATCAGAATGCGATATGACCAAGGGTTCTGCGCCGTAAAGCAAGGCAGCTTGTGTCAGAGTCTGTTCTATAATAAGTTCGAGAGAGGGTCTTATCTCTGAAGTGCTTGCTTAGCCTGAAATAACACCTGTTTGCAAGCACAATTCTCCATTTGATTTCAAGGATGAAGTTATTGCTTCTGTTCACGGTAGATCCGAGGTAAATGAATTCGACCCCATTACTTCGAAATCATAACGGTTAGCAACGTTCACCCTTTCATCCAATCGGGTGGATGTTCCGTTTGTCGAAACCATTAATTTTGTCTTCCCAAACCAACTTTTGGTGATTCCTTTTCAATTCTCGAAAATACTACAGTTACTTCTCGCAGATTTCACCCAAGGATGTCTAAATCATCAGCATACGCTAGCAGCAGTGACTTTTGCTGCTGATCGTATTATTCGTGAAGAGATCACATAGTAGGATGCCAGCCTGTACTCGAGGGCCTCGTACTAAATAGTTCGGTTAGATACACTCCGGTTCAGTTATTTAAAGGCACTAAAAATTCCGTATTCAACAGCCTGTATCTTTTGCAATTTGTAACCGATTGCAGAATTTTAAAATGGAAATGGAAGCCAGACATCTTGAGATAAAAAAAAAAAATCATGACAATAGTGGTTTTTTAACTAAAGAACTTTTTTTGAGCAATTTATAAAAAAAGTCAAAAAATGTGCTATTTTTTTGGTTCACTTGATAAAGGCACTTTATTATTTTTTTATTATTTTTAAAGTAAACGATGATTTTTTGTAGGGAGCGTTTGTTTATTACAATTTATTACATCTTAATCATTTTACGAGTCAATATGACAAAAGAAAAATTTTTAAATCTATCGGAAAAAACTAAAATCGATGTTTACCGTTCTGAAGGATATTCTAACTGCGCAATAGCTAAAAAAAATTGGACGGAGCCCAACAGTTGTCAACAATTACATCAAGGACCCCGACGGGTATGGAAAAAATTTTAAAGGAAGGGGGGTTTCATTGTCTTTATCTACGGATGAGAAAAGAAAAATCATCAGAATTGCTTCTAATTCTGCCTTATCCTTGTCAAAAATAAGAGCTAAAGCTGGAGTGGACGCGACCAAGTCCTCAGTACGCAGAGGAATTAAGAGCTGTGAGTATCTTAAATACCTGAAATTAGAAAAAAAGCCGCCACTTAATGCTCCTCGTAAGGAAAACCGGCTTCAATTCGCAAGAGACTACACGGTATGGTATGTGCAGCCAAGAGGTCATGTAAATTACAGGAGAACCGTTGTATTTACGAATGAGAAGAAGTTTAATTTGTATGGGCCTGATGGATACAACTATTATTTCCATGATCTGCACAAAGAAAAGCGTTTTTTGAACCGACATCACAGCCGAGAGGGCGGCGTTATGGTGTGGGGTGCTATTACGTACTATGGCACCATCGATCTTGAATTTCAAAGCGCAAAAATGACTGGTGCATGCTATAAAACGTTATTGCAATCGGCTTTTCCGAAGTTCAGTGAACTATTTGGTACCATATCTTGGATATTGCAACAGGATAATGACCCTATACACAACGCCAGAGTAGTAAAGTAGTTCATTGCAAGCCAAAATGTTAATATTCTTGACTGGCCACCCTATTCGCCAGATCCAAATATTATCGTAAATGTCTGGGGTTGGTTATCTCGTAAGGTCTCTGAAGGAGGTAGACAATGTGATGACAAGCAGTCGCTGACTTAGGCCATTAAGCATGCTTGGAATCAAATTTCGTTGGATTACATAAATTCTTTTTATCTCTCCGTATTAGTAAAACGCCATCTAGCGGAAAAAAAAAGTTTTTTTTACTAAAAAAATCCAAATTTAATTCTCTTTTCAAAACTGGCTCAAGCATTAAAATCGGTTCACCCATTCTGTTTTTATAGAACTTTTTATAAGAGTATTACATTACAAGTGAACCTCCACGGTCCTTCCAAGCTTAAAAATCGATTTTCTCAAAATTCTGACGTGCTACATCAAAACGCCGAGACACGTATTTCTTTATTTTAAGCCTATTTTCATATTCTGTTAACATTTCTCATGTGTACTAACCACTGTCGTACTGTGTAATAAGTAATACAAATATATTGAATTCAAAGAATAATTCGTTTCTAAATATTACTATGTTTGGGAGGAAATACGCACATGTTTGCACGTAAGTATATGAAGGTTTGGGACTAACACGTGAATGCTTCCACGTCGGTATGTATATGTATGTTGGGGATGAAAAACGCATATGTGTGGACGGAAAAGCATACATGATTGCTAGTAAAAGTGCTACTGTTTCCATTTAAATACAAGTATGTTTGGGACTTGCAAACATATGAATGTTTGAAGTGTGTTCCAAACATATACATGGTTCTTGCTAATCGAAATATTGGGAATATTTAATAAATCTTGAAAAAAAAACAGTCAAACCCGCTGGTATTTTCATTTTCTGGCTTCAAGCCAAACTAATTAACACTGAGAAATTTAATGATGGGAATATGTGATACACTGTCAGACCTTTTGCACTGCTTTATATGTGAAGACCTTTAGTCATGGGGCTCTTTGGTAAAGTGAATCAGGATGTGTACACTGTCATAGTATTTGTCGTTAAGAAGCTCCTCCTTCAAAAATACTGGATAAATTGGACAGAGCTTGTGTGATATTCTTGGACACATTTCTTAGCCACTTTTACGGAAAAGGTAATGAATGACATGATGGATTACTATCTGGTTCAGACGTGGAATTTCTCTAATATCTTAAGTATTTATCTGGTTCACTTTCCTATTGGTTGCCCTTTTCCCCCTTCCAAATGTTGTGAAAGCAAAAAAAGCTCTCCCCCAACTAAACCGGACGAGACCACATCGTTGCCACAATTGCTACAATTTATTTACACACAAGTAGATTGAGAAAGAGGTGGGTGGCCATTTCTCCTCCATGCGAGTCTATATGTCTGGTTTTGCAACAACAAACATTTTTTGAATCATCATCCACATCATGAAAGCGTTATGAATGCGTTTTTAAGCCACAGTTATAATTCAGTTGTTAACCAAAGTTTAACTATCGTTTACTTTTTTTTTTGAAATTCTGAAAAATTGTAATATTTCTTATATTGGGGTGATGTTGGTGGTTGGTAGCTCTAGTACTGCATTCCGTCCAGTCCAGCACTCTGTCCATCTTGTCTGTCATTCCATTACTTTGTCTGTAATTCTATGCCATTCATTCATGGTATTGTCTGAATTTATGGAACGCGGCTGCTGCATCGCAGTACTCGATTCGCATTTGATATGAATTTGTTATGCTCCGTTTGAATTTTCATATTTACATTTTTTCGCTCCGCTCGCCTCTTCCTCCCTCCTGGCTATTCACAGCGTCGAGTTTATTGAGGTTATAATAACAAACGCCTTTTCTTTTTTGAAAAGATACAAATGAAATTCAAGTTGAGTGATGGTTTCAACTCTCACTCTGCCGAAATGCGTCCGTCCATCTTAGCGGTGATCGCTTAAGCTCAGCTATTAGGCCTTAATTTCGTTGTGTGTATTGCAACATAACAATGTTTATCAATGTTTTTGTTGTTGCTGCTGTTGTTTTCGTAGTCGTTACCAAAAAAAAAAAAAAAAAGGCACAAATTTCGTTTTTATTTTGTATGAAATTTTGAACCCCAACCACACATTTCACTTTCGATTTCATTTCATTTCATGTGAATGTCGGTGAGAAGAAGAAGAAGAGGGAATGGTCGACAGAAGAGGTATTGTCCGCAGAGGAATACAAAACCATGTGGCTTTTACATTTTGTAATGAATTGTAACAAATGAATAGAGTTTGTGTCTTATTTTGGTCAATTTTCTGGTCTACATTGTTAATGAGAAAATTGGGGATTTGTTGTTAAATTAGTTAAATTTCTCACGAAATAACATCAAATTATGTGAAAGAAATATTTCAAAAACATTGAAATTCTTCAAAAACACGAGGTGAAATTCATGAACAACTAAATCTGCTACGAATTGGCCTCAGCAATCTTTCTTGGAACAATCTTGTTTCTTAAGAATTTAAGCTAGACCAAAGACTGAAGTCCAAAAGTGTTTTTCCCTTTAGCTCTGTCGATATTAGCAGGCTACTTTTGTTGTTCGATAAATAATCCAAATTTGAATAGCAAGAATCGTTAATAATAATCGTTAACATCAAGTGTATTTTGTTCGAGACTGTTACCTGAACAGTAGGTTCCTATAGACCTATTGAGGAACACGCAAACAACCACTCTAAACTAAACGTTATCGGCAAAAGGTGAAACGTTTCCCCAAAAGTAGAAACGTTTCCCCCAAAGTAAAAACGTTTCCCCCAAACTAGAAACGTTTACCGTAAAAGTCGTTTGTAAACGAGCATTTATTTACCATAAAATTAATATTATTAACTGTTGTGGACATGAAATTACCCATCTTGTTAATGTCAGCGTTTATACCCTATGAAGATACTGAACCCCGGCCGTTGCATCTTCTGAGAAAACTAAATGGTGAGCCGGATAAATATTTCAAATTTGGATAGCAAAAATAGTAAGGGATAATGTCAAGTGTATTTTATTCTAGACTGTTACCTGAACAATAGGTTCCTATAGACCTTTTGAGAAACACGCAAATAACCAATGTAAACTAAACGTTACCGGCAAAAGGTGAAACGTTTCCCCCAAAGTAGAAACGTTTATCGTAAAAGTCGTTTGTAAACGAGCATTTATAAAATAAAAAATAAATGGTTTCCCATTACATCCCATGAAGGGACCGGGGAGAACTTCTCACAATCACTGAGCTGTGCGCTTTCCAGTTTTCACTCACTGATTGGGACCTACAGTTTTACACCGATTCCGAACGGTAATTTGAGAAGCTTTTTCATGGCTAGATACTCGATAGTGTCGCCGTCACTATGCGAGGTGACCGCCGCTGAAAGAAATTTTTTTTTTTTTTTTTTTTTTTTTTTTAAGATGGGCAGAGCCGGGTTCGAACCCAGGATCTCATGTACAAGAGCCGCGCACACTAACCATTGCACCACCGACGGCCACAACGAGCATTTATTTACCATAAAATTAATATTATTAACTGTTGTGGACATGAAATTACCCATCTTGTTAATGTCAGCGTTTATACCCTATGAAGATACTGAACCCCGGCCGTTGCATCTTCTGAGAAAACTAAATGGTGAGCCGGATAAATATTTCAAATTTGGATAGCAAAAATAGTAAGGGATAATGTCAAGTGTATTTTATTCTAGACTGTTACCTGAACAGTAGGTTCCTATAGACCTATTGAGGAACACGCAAACAACCACTCTAAACTAAACGTTATCGGCAAAAGGTGAAACGTTTCCCCAAAAGTAGAAACGTTTCCCCCAAAGTAAAAACGTTTCCCCCAAACTAGAAACGTTTACCGTAAAAGTCGTTTGTAAACGAGCATTTATTTACCATAAAATTAATATTATTAACTGTTGTGGACATGAAATTACCCATCTTGTTAATGTCAGCGTTTATACCCTATGAAGATACTGAACCCCGGCCGTTGCATCGTCTGAGAAAACTAAATGGTGAGTCGGATAAATATTTCAAATTTGGATAGCAAAAATAGTAAGGGATAATGTCAAGTGTATTTTATTCAAGACTGTTACCTGAACAATAGGTTCCTATAGACCTTTTGAGAAACACGCAAATAACCAATGTAAACTAAACGTTACCGGCAAAAGGTGAAACGTTTCCCCCAAAGTAGAAACGTTTATCGTAAAAGTCGTTTGTAAACGAGCATTTATTTACCATAAAATTAATATTATTAACTGTTGTGGACATGAAATTACCCATCTTGTTAATGTCAGCGTTTATACCCTATGAAGATACTGAACCCCGGCCGTTGCATCTTCTGAGAAAACTAAATGGTGAGCCGGATAAATATTTTAAATTTGGATAGCAAAAATAGTAAGGGATAATGTCAAGTGTATTTTATTCTAGACTGTTACCTGAACAGTAGGTTCCTATAGACCTATTGAGGAACACGCAAACAACCACTCTAAACTAAACGTTATCGGCAAAAGGTGAAACGTTTCCCCAAAAGTAGAAACGTTTCCCCCAAAGTAAAAACGTTTCCCCCAAACTAGAAACGTTTACCGTAAAAGTCGTTTGTAAACGAGCATTTATTTACCATAAAATTAATATTATTAACTGTTGTGGACATGAAATTACCCATCTTGTTAATGTCAGCGTTTATACCCTATGAAGATACTGAACCCCGGCCGTGGCATCGTCTGAGAAAACTAAATGGTGAGCCGGATAAATATTTCAAATTTGGATAGCAAAAATAGTAAGGGATAATGTCAAGTGTATTTTATTCAAGACTGTTACCTGAACAATAGGTTCCTATAGACCTTTTGAGAAACACACAAAGAACCAATCTAAACTAAACGTTACCGGCAAAAAGTGAAACGTTTCCCCCAAAGTAGAAACGTTTATCGTAAAAGTTGTTTGTAAGCGAGCATTTGTTTACCATAAAATTGGTATAATTTACTATTGTGGACATGAAATGGCCGCATCTTGTTAAGGTCAGCGTTTATGACCTATGAAGATACTGAACCCCGGCCGTTGCATCTTCTGAGAAAACTAATTGGTGAGGCGGAGTTAATAGACAAAGATTCGTAACTATTAAGCCTGTTTTTTTATACCCTGCTAAACTAATTTTTCGACGACTTTGTATGGGGAACTAAGCGATATTAAGCGGCACTCCATACAAAGTCGTCGAAAAATTAGTTTAGCAGGGAATAAAAAAACAAGCTTATTGTTAGAGATGGTGAAAGGTATGAAGTGAATTAGATGAACATAGAAATAAACGACAGATTTTTCAGCGTGTATTTGTGTCGAAACAAATTTAAGTTGTCAAGTTACAATTCTGAAAAATGACGCAGAAACAAATAACGGTTTTTGTGCATCGAGATGCGATCCTCTCTCTCAGCAACTGTTTGACATTAATATCATTGTTACAATTTTTACTCTTAACCTTTGAACTTTTTCCCTGAATCTCTGATGTAGTTTAAAAAAAATCAAATTTTTCAACACGAAATTTCATTTGACTTTTAACAAAAACACCTTTATCATGAGCAGCATCGTTCGTTCCACCCAAAAGAAATTGACAAATTCCTCAAAAATTATAAAACAATTTCCAAAAAAATAAATAAAAAGAGAGTGCTCCTCACACTGATGATGACTGACAGTCATGCAAGAAACCCCAAAGAAACGAAAACCATCAACGATTTAAAGTTTTCACTTTATGATTATTTAACAACGACGTTGCAGACTACGACGTTGCGACGACGACAAACTTTTGCTATTTAACCTTTAATTTGTTATAATTTTCTATGAACTCTTAACACGAGCACTGGAATAGCAACAACAGCAGAAGCCCTGCTTAAAAAGCAACAAAAGATCCCATAAAATGTCTAACATCTGTGGTTTGTGAACCCTACCCAGAAGACAGCGAAACGTTTATTTAAAATGTTCAAATGTTGGTATCGCTCAGTTATGATCTATGAAGTAGAGTGCACACAACACCAATTTGAGATTAAAACAATTGTTTAATAGAAATAGAGTTGTTACGCTTTATGCAAATGGAAATTCAAACTAGTTGACATCATGTTTGTCAGCGTTATAAAGTGAGACACGAACTTTGATAAACATTTTGTTAGTATCACGTATTGAAAGGGCAACCCTAACAATACCATGACACACCCTCTTCATGTTTGCACTTTTTCTTTGTTGAACTTATTTTATTGTAATGGGAGTTAACCACCTTAATAGTTAGGACGTTTGCACGCTGAAAAACAAACACATTCTGCAGGAACCATGTATATGTTTGGCATACACTCCAAATATTCATACAATTGCAAGTCCTAAACTCACTTTTATTTAAAAGCAAACATTAGCATGTTTCCTGTCAAAGATGCATACTTTTACGTGGAACCATATGCGTGTTTCATCTTCCATGACATCCCTATTCTTGCATCGAAGCATTCTTCTGTTTCCTCCCAAACGTTCCAAACGAACGATTGACGGCTGGATGCATGAAACTAAAACGCAACAGATCAGTTAACATAAGAATTATACCCTTGCAATAGCATTAACTTAGGCTGAGAACAATCTCTCTTTGACCTTGTTTTATTATTTAGCTCTCGGCAGATCATAGCGACAAAAATATCAAGAAAAGTGTACCAATCACAGTTTTATTTGTATCAAACATATTTGTATTTGGATCACAAACATATATATTATAACATATTGATCATTGTGTCTCAAACATTTAATATTTAATAGCAAACACATTGTGTTTGGACCATAGAATACTATATTTGCGACAGGCTACAAACACGTCATATTTGCATCCAAGCAAAAAAAAAATATTGACTTCTCGGCGTGTGTAATCTAACGGGGTTTTCAATAAGAGCGCTACAAAAGTTTTTTTAAATAAAACAAAACCGGTTTTAGATACCAATGAAATTCTTTATTCCTGTGAAAGTACGTTTGATGCCATTATGTATGGAACTCGATTTCTTTTGCATGGCCACCACGGGCACGTTTGCAGAAGTCCAGACGCTGAACCCAATTTTCGACGGTTTTCAAGCATAAATCGGCCGATACTGCTGCAATTTCACGTTCGATATTCGTACGAAGTTCATCAATCGTCGCTGGCTTGTTGGCATAGACCATAGACTTGACGTAGCCTCACAGGAAATAATCTAACGGCGTCAAGTCGCACGACCGAGGCGGCCAATCGACTGGGCCATTTCGTGAGATAACACGTTCACCAAACTTGGTTTCCAATAAATTGATTGTGGCATTCGCTGTGTGGCTTGTGGCGCCGTCCTATTGGAACCACATGTCCTCCAAGTCCATATTATGCAATTGGGGCCAAAAATATTCGGTTATCATTGAACGGTAGCGATTCGCATTCACAGTAATGTGCCGGTCTTGATCATCACGGAAGAAGTACGGCCCAATGACGCCGCCGGCCCATAAACCGCACCAAACCGTAATTTTTTCGGGATGCAATTATGACTCATGGATTACGTGTGGATTGCTGTCTGACCAATAACGCATATTTTGCTTATTGACGAAGCCAGTCAGCCAGAAATTATGACGACCATAAATTGGACGTAGCGCTCTTAAAGTTGAGGCCACTGACTCCAAATTTCGGAAGTAAATTTTAATAATTTCGACTCGTTGTTGGCTCGTATATCTTTCCATGATGAAATGGCAAACCCTACTGAAGAGAAATGTCAAACGAGCGGGAAAAAATATTGCGTCGTTTGCTGTCCCTATCGATTTACTTTTGTAGCGTCTCTGTTGAAAACCCCTTTATTATAAGATATTAATCATTGTGTGTCAAACATTTAATATTTAATAGCAAACACATTGTGTTTGGACCCTAGAATACTATATTTGCGACAGGCTGCAAACACACGTCATATTTGCATCCCAGCAAAAATGCAAAAAAAATATTGACTTTTCGGCGTGTGTAATCTACAGATTGCATCACGAGCCGATTCGAAGTGACTCCCGAAATTCGGCACCACTACATGGAACGATGTAGTTCCAATCATCTCGCATTATGAATACTCCATTACCCTGAAATGTCTTCAGTCTGCAAGTAGATTTATATCATTCCTCCTCTTCCTCTTTATCATTCCTCAAGATTTCTTCGACTATTGAAAACAAGCATGATTACAAGTTTTCCTACACGCTGAAAAATAACGGTCTCTCTAACATATTCTCCCAAACATATTGTGCAGGAACCATGTATATGTTTGGAACACACTTCAAACATTCATATGTTTGCAACTCCTAAACTCACTTGTATTTAAATGTAAACAGTATCATGTTTACTGGCATACATGTATGCTTTTACGTGGAAACATATGCGTGTTTCCCCAAAACTGCATATAGTTACGTGGGAACTTATACGTATTTCCCAAATATAATAATATTTCGAAACGAATTATTCTTTGATTTTAATATATATGTACGATTTATTTGAATTTGAATTTTTATGACCGGTTTTTGTTAGTTTTTGGTTAATGTATGAGAAATTCAAACTACAAGAAACTTAAAAATCATGAAAATTTTTCTAATTGAAACATGGTTAGTTTTAGTTGGAAATAATAGACAATTCAGATCAACACACACTCATTGGCATGACTAGTTTCGAACTCCGTGACAAGTTCATCATCAGATGCCTAACTACTGTGTCTGAATTGATACCATCGTTTGATCATCAATCGTATTTATACAAACTCAATTTTGCAATTCACATGTGCGAATTAGTATCGATCGAAGATCCCAAGTATCAACATCACTGAAAGGCCCATTATTCCAACAGCAAGAACAGACAGAATTTTTTCACCATGTTATTCTTTTCCTCATGCATTCTCGCATTGTTGCAGTGCTTTGAGGTGAGTTTTAATCTATATCACAGAGTTGTATTTTTCCGTGGTATAGCATTTTTGAAGACCGTGCTGGTGTCAGTTACGTTTATTTGAATTTGAATTTTTATGACCGATTTTTGTTAGTTTTTGGTTAATGTATGAGAAATTCATATTCTTATTTCACTAGTTGTCCGCCGCTCCTATTTTCTCAGTAAAGACTCTGACAGACAAAGAGCTTAACGTTCTTGCCCTTTCCAGTTTCTTTCCTCAAAATCGTTTCTGACTGGTAGCACACATACATATATACGAAACACATACACAAAAACCAAAGTAACATCACAAACCATTTAACCGTCCGAGCCTTCGTTTATTAATTTTTCATTGATCAAGCGCTTTTGATATGCTCTGTCCGATGAACCATTCACGACTTCATCTGAAATTATATTTATGAATCACTGACTTAGAGAATAATGCAAAAATACATATGCAGATACTCTCTCATTGTTTCTCTTTTATTATCATGCTCTCGAGAGAGCATTAACTGCAACACACACAGCAGTATTTGTATCACAAACACGGATATATTTGGGTCGCAAACACATATATTTTAGCATATTACTAATTGTGTCTCAAACATTTAATATTGTATAGCAAACTAAATGTGTTTGGCCACAAATATATTATACTTGCGGCAAGCTCCAAACATATTTGATATTTGCATCCAAACAACAAAAAAAATACAGATTTTCAGCGTCTGAATGCTAGGTAGTCCTATTGGAACCATACTTCAGAATTTATGAGCTTGTCCGGCACTAGATATTGAATTCTAAAGGACCGTAATACTGGAAGAAGAAAAAATAATTCTACCGACGTGCTTTTTTTGTAGCCGGTAACAAAGATCTGATAAAGTGCTCATAAGTTAGAGTAATGCTAACTAAATCTCCAATAGCAGCTTTCTGGTCATAGGTAGAGAATCGGAACTCATGAACAGATTACTGCTATTGGACGAAGTGACGAAGGTTTCTGTTTCAGAAAATTATTCTAATGCACGCTGTCAATAAATAAATTAATTACATCCAATAACTTTTATTTGGCCATGAGTCAAGAGTCGCACCTAACTTCCTACCTACGATCTCCTTTAATGCCGGACACAAAGAGGTGATAAGTTGCTCATGAGATGGAGTTACACTAACTACGAGGGCGGATCAATAAGTCCGTGACTTTTTGAATGAAACACAGTTTTTTTTTTTTACAAAAAAACATGTTTTTCAACATAATCTCTTTTTAGCTCAATACACTTAGTTCTACGTTTCTCCAATTTTTGTATCCCTTCCAAAAAATAGGATTTTTCAAGGTCCATAAAATAGGCATTTGTTTGATCAATAATTTCATCGTTGGAGCTAAATCTCTTTCCATCGAGCCATTTCTTTAGGTTTGGAAATAGGAAATAGTCACTGAGGGCTAAATCCGGAGAATATTGCGGATGAGGTACCAATTCGTAGCCCAAGTCATGGAATTTTCCCATTGAGGCTACACACGTGTGCACTAGGGTGTCCCAAACAATTTTTCTTTTTCGCTTGATTGGAAAGCTTGTAGGGTAAAGTATTTTTGAGATTTTTTTCATATTTTTCGGAAGAGGTTTAGAGGTCGCATAAGTCGAATTTCCCCCAAAAATGCGATATTCCGGACGTTTTTTGAATTCTTCTTAAAACTCGGTCAAAAACCACGACTTTTTTAGTTTGTAAGTCAAAATTTTTAAAGCAAAACGTTCAAACTTTTCTTGTAATGGGTTTTTCAACAGAGACGCTACAAAAGTAAATCGATAGGGACAGCAAACGACGCCATATTTTTTCCCGCTCTTTTGACATTTCTCTTCAGTAAGGTTTGCCATTTCATCATGGAAAGATATACGCGCCAACAACGAGTCGAAATTAGTAAAATTTACTACCGAAATTTGGAGTCAGTGGCCTCAACTTCAAGAGCGCTACGTTCGGATTTTCATCGGAAAATCATCTTCAGCGATGAGGCTCATTTCTGGCTGAATGGCTTCGTCAATAAGCAAAATATGCGTTATTGGTCAGACAGCAATCCACACGTAACCCATGTCATTGCATCCCGAAAAAATTACGGTTTGGTGCGGTTTATGGGCCGGCGGCGTCATTGGGCCGTACTTCTTCCGTGATGATCAAGACCGGCACATTACTGTGAATGCGAATCGCTACCGTTCAATGATAACCGAATATATTTGGCCCCAATTGGATAATATGGACTTGGAGGACATGTGGTTCCAACAGGACGGCGCCACAAGCCACACAGTGAATGCCACAATCAATTTATTGGAAACCAAGTTTGGTGAACGTGTTATCTCACGAAATGGCCTAGTCGATTGGCCGCCTCGGTCGTGCGATTTGACGCCGTTAGATTATTTCCTGTGAGGCTACGTCAAGTCTATGGTCTATGCCAACAAGCCAGCGACGATTGATGAACTTCGTACGAATATCGAACGTGAAATTGCATTTATGCTTGAAAACCGTCGAAAATTGGGTTCAGCGTCTGGACTTCTGCAAGCGTGCCCGTGGTGGCCATGCAAAAGAAATCGAGTTCCATACATAATGGAATAAAGGAATAAAGAATTTAATTGGTATCTAAAACCGGTTTTGTTTTATTTAAAAAAACTTTTGTAGCGCTCTTATTGAAAAACCCGATATATGCATAAACCGCCAGTTTTGATAATGATTTTGCTCAATAAGGTACAACGTATTACGTTTTTTCGTAAATTTTGGATAAATTTTGTTAGTAACGCTTCATAACTTAAAATTTCTATGCAAATTTAAAAAACTAATGATGGATTCTAAAAGACGGATAAATTATGAGCAATTTTGTAGAAAAAATTTTGACTTTGCATTTACTGTTTCAGAGTTATGCCATTATAAAACTCTTTACCCATTGTATGAAACGAATAATACTATAAACTATTTGCCAATTTTTCATCGGGTTTGGTTTAAACGCTGTATTCATGAAAAAATCTACATGCGCTAAGTAACGACAAAGAGTTACACGCAAAAAAAAAACCGCCCCAGCAACATATTGCAGGAAACATATATATGTTTGCAAGCAATCATATATATGGTTCCTGCAATATGTTGCCCGGGCCATTTTTTGCTACGTGTAATTCTTTGTCGTTACTTAGCGCATGTAGATTTTTTCAATAATACAATGTTTAAAGCTAATTCGACGAAAAAAGACAAACAGTTTATACTATCATTAGGTTCATACAATGGGTAAAGAGTTTTAAAGTGGCATAACTCTGGAACAGTAACTGCAAATTCACAATTTTTTTTTACAAAATTGCTTGAAATTTACCTATCTTTTAAAGTGCATCATTAGTATTTTAAATTTTCATAGAAATTTAAAGCAAATCCGATGCAAAAATAGCAAACAGATTATAAATATTATTAGTTTCTTACAATGGGGTAATGGCTTTAAAATAGTATAACTCAGGAACAGTAACCGCAATTTCAAAATTTGTTTTATCAAAATTGCTTGCAATTTATACTTCTTTTAAAGTGCATCATTAGTTTTTTAAATTTTCATAGGAATTTTAAAAGATATAAAGCGTTATTTACCAAATTTACCCAAAATTTACGAAGTAATTTAATACATAGTACCTTAGTGAGGAAAATCATTGCCAAAACTGGTGGTTTGTGCATATACAATGAAAGTTTGGACGTTTAGCTTCAGAAATGTTGACTTACAAACTAAGAAAATCGTGGTTATAGATTGAGTTTTAAGTAAAATTCAAAAAACGCCCGGAGTACCCGATTTTTGGGGGAAATTCGACTTGCGCGACCTCTAAACCACTTCCGAAAAATCTGAAAAAATTCTCAAAAATACTTTACCCTATAAGCTTTTAAATAAAGCTTGAGCAAAAAAAAAAATTATTGATGGGACACCCTAGTGTGCACCCGTGCGTTTATGGTCAATTGAGAGTAAACGCGGCACCCATCTTGCAGACAGCTTTCTTAAACCCAACTGATCATTTAAAATCGACACCACACTGCCATATGAAATGCCTATGGCATCAACAATCTCACGCACTTTTACTCTTCGATCGGCCAACACCATATCGTGGATTTTTCGACATTTTCGGGTGTATTGACCTCAATTGGAATTTGTACTTGTGCGCCCACAACGAAAGTCAGTGAACCACTTTTTTTACAATTGAAATCGATGGTGCAGAGTCCCCATAGTATTTATCAAGCTTTTCCTTGGTTTGATTGACTGTTTTTTTCGCAAAAAATAGTCGAAATTCCCTTTTTCCATTTTTAAAAAAATGCACGAGGTTTTATGTTTTAAACAGCTATTAAACGTAAAGTACACAGGAAAAATCGACAGTACAATTTTAACAAAAAAAAATTGGTACGTGAAAAATCTCAGCACTCAATTACATTTTTTCATTGATATACTGACAAATTACTCAAATATCGAATTGAAAATCGATAAATGATACCAACAAAAAAATTCATAAGAAATATTCCAATATTTAACGAAGTAAATACGATACGATACGAACAACCACATAACTTCAGTTAGAGATAAGTTTGTACAGGCAGTCGGTGGCGTAACGGGCTAGACGCTGCCCGAAACGGCGGTGTCACAAACATCGAAACGATCTTCCAGTGGATGTGAGTTCGAATCCTACCGCGGCTGTTTAATTTTTTTTTTTTAAAATAAACAAAATTTCTAGAAATACTTTGGATTAAAGACAAAACGAAAACTGAGATACAATTTAGTTTGTCAAATATGTCAAATTCTTCATCGACTAAAAACGAAAATATTTTTGATAAATAACGTACAAATATTTTCGTAGATGGGTGAAATTTTGCATCGAATGAAAAATAATATTTTGCCAATAAACAACCTACAATTATGGTAGCTGATGTGTGATTTTTTTTATCACAGGATTTTCAATTAATATTTTGTTTGAATTTTAGAATTTTTTAATTGAATTGGAAAATTATTTTTTTCTGTGTAAATGACGTATTAACAGGTGGTACTTGATGGGAGCAGTGTTGCATTTCACATACAGTGGTGTGCGATGAAATAGAGTCACACACTCGTCAAAACTTTTATTCTCTGCAAATCAGTGGTCCAAGATGTTTCATTTAAAGAAATTCTGAACCTGATTGACAGGTCCTCTGTTGAATATAATGCCGTAATTTTTAATAAATTTTGTACCCTACTGTTCTCCAGGTCAGTGTCAGTATTTTAAAGGCTATTTACTGACTGACGTGTGCTATAAAATAGAGTCAATTGTAAAAAAAAGTTTTTTTTTTTTGAAATGGTTAATGGTAGTTTGGATTTGAATTTGAAAACAAAGTTTAGCTTCTAAATATGATTAATGTTTATTAGTAGCATTAATAAATTGTCATTATTGACGTTCCAAAATGTAAATATTGCAATCATGAGCGCCAAGAAAGAATAAAAGAGACGATAAAAGAATTCAGAAGCTACATACAAATTACTGACATAATTGGATGCTCAAGGAAAATGTTGGAGACCGGAATAAAATATAACCCCAATACAGGAAACAGACGGTAAAACCCTGAAAATTACAGAACATTTGGAACCAAAAATATTGCGCCACGTAGAGTTCGACTTTTGTTACCTATTCCGCCCTTAAAAGGCAATACGATCGGGATGTTGACACCTCTACATTAAGAAAAATGCTAACTAAAAACAATTTAAAGGCAAAAAGTGCCCGAAAAGTTCCATTTCTATCCAAACGGAACGTTCAAAAAATGTTGCATTTTGCCAAGGAGCATGTGAAATAGTCCGTAAGCAAATGGCGAAATATTTTGAGGACAGCTGAAACTAAAGTGAGATTGGGTAATTATGATAAGAGTAATCTTCCCGTACGAAGACCTTCCAACACCGAATTCAGGCCCCAGAACACAATCCAAACAGTTAAACGTGGTATGGTACGGGGTTGTTACTCTTACATTGGGACAGAACCTTTATTCCAAATTGAACAGATAATGGACACTGCATATTATACCACTGTATTAAAAAAAACATCATGATGCCTTGTGCTAAATGGGAAATGTCGCTTCGATGGGTGTTTCCACATAATATCGACCCCAAACACACATCGAAGCGAGCAAAAGCTTCGTTTGAAAATAATAGTGTCATAGTTTTAAGATGGTCTATGCAGTCGCCGGGCTTAAATCATATTCAGAATTTGTGGCGGGACATTAAAGTGTCTATCAAAGGAATAAACCAATTTAATAAAGATGAGCTTATGACACTGGTACAATCGGCGTGGAAAACTTGACTTGTGGAGACTTGATGATTCAATGTCAACACTGAAAGAAAATCACTTCATAGCATCAATGAATGGGCTACATTAATGGGTTTACATTGATGCAATGAAATGTTTCTTTGATGCTATGTAATGTTACATTACTTCAATGAACTCAGCTTTTGAATTTGTGGACCGTCATTAATGCTAAGAAACCTTTTACATTGATGGAATGAAATATGTTTTTCATGTAAATATGGGAAACTATAGAGAACAATTTCAGACATTTTATCGACATTGTAAAGTAGAATCTATTAAATAGGTCATTCTTTACAGTACACTCATTTTATTGAATTTTAAAATATTTATTCTAAAAAAGCAAAAACATCTTTCTTTAATATAATGTACCATTTCATTAATTTTGAACGATTCATTAATTTGGTTAAAGGATAATTTGTACATATGCAGGTACGATTTGTATAAATGTATGTATTTATGTATTATTTATGTACAATAGCTGTGACACAATATATGAGTGCCAGTATGAGATAAGGAATAAATAAGAAAAAGATAAAAGGCTGAAATGCAGAATCCCGCGCCATTTAAAAAAAAAACGAAAATCGAGCAAAATAAAGGGATTTCAAAAACCCAAATTTTTTTGTCGGCCGGACCTATTGGAACCCACAGGTCCAAAAAATTTCCAAAAATCAAAAAATTCCGAAATCCAAAATTTTAAACAGAGATATTCCTCTCCCTGGCCCCGTCTCAGAAAACCTAATAATCGTCGGAAAAATCGTGCCACAAAAAGCCCGAACTTTGGACACCCATAACTCCTAAAATAGGGATTCCCCCTAACTTTTCCATTTAACATTTTTTGCTTAGAATCGTGTGTTCTACCCCCCCCCCCCCTCCCAACATTTTTTTCTGACCATTTTTGGACCCTACGGACCCAATATTTTGCTCGATTTTGGTTTTTTTTTTAAATGGCGCCGGGTGAATTTTATCCAAATAATTTACATGATAGTGTGGAAAAAGCTAAAATTGCATTTAGTTATGGAAACTTTCTTATACCATCAATGAAACATATTCATACCATGAATGAAGCCGGTTCATACCATCAATGAAACCTATTCATATCAACTATGAAACTTGTTCATACCATCAATGAAACGTGTTATACCATCAATGAAACATGTTACACCATCAATGAAATGTGTTCATACAATCAATGAAACATATTCAGACCTTCAATGAAACATGTTCATACCAAAAATGAAACCTGTTTATTACATTAATGAAACATGCTCATAGCATTAATGAAACATGTTCATAGCATCATCATAATATCAATGACAATATTTCATTACATCAATGCAACGGTTTATAATATCAATGTAACATTTTCTTTAATACACTGATAATGTTCCATTCCGGTTAGAAAGTTTACATTAATCTCAGGTCTATGAAACATTTTTCGTTTAATGTAACATTGTTCATAGCATTAATGAAGCCCGACATTGGCTCAAGAACAATGACACTTTTCATTGATGCATTGTAAAAATTCATTAATGGTATGAAGGTTTTTTTTTCAGTGAAGGCGTTGCTTAGCTGTGATAAAAAATAATAGTTATTTCATAAAGTACTGAGATAATATAAAGGATTAATGAAACATACATTTTATGTGACACAGCTATTTATTTTAGTTCAGATGATGAATCGCAATGACTCTATTTTAATTCACAGGCAAAACGGGGCATTTTGAAATATTTTGATTTATACCTAATGATTTGATTTTAAATTACGACATTAATGTTGTAAAATGTTATACCTAGTTCTTAATTGAACAATTAAAAATAAAAGTTATAAAAAAAATTTAATTTTTCTACATTTGTTTTTGTTTTGAAAATGTTGCTTAGGGTTGACTCTATTTCATTGCACACCACTGTAACTACGAGGGATGGTCGAAAAGTCACGCACGGACTTATTGATCCGCCCTCGTAGTAATTTTAAATAAATTTTGTGGAAAATTTGTTTTCTTCATGTTAGTTAAGTCCTTCCAATGAAAACTTTCAATATTTGGAAGAGAGAACATTTACAAGCCACTACTATGTCCTGTTTTAGAGTAGAGGCTTTCTATGATGCCAGCAGCTTGGACGTTGTTACAATTTCATTTGAAGTTGTAAGTTTTCTTCGACGATGATCATATCTCGTCATCATGATCAGCATCGTCACCGTCGCCGTCACCGTCTTTAAGCCTTGAACGTCACCGTGTCTTGTCTTTTCTAGCTACTCTTGATACAAAGGCAGACGGACTAAAAGTTGAACGGAGGACGGACACAAGAAAAAGTCAGCGATGATCGTTTGTGTTATCTGTAACTATTAGGTTGAAAATATGAACAACAACAACATCAGCACCAACAACAATACAAATACATCGTTACTACTAGATATATGTAGCTTATTGTTGTGGTTGTTGTTGTTGCCGCTGTTGTTGCTGCTGCTGTCGTCCGGGCTATATGTTAAACATTAGCTCATTTGAATGAAAGTTTTGTTGGATTTTTGTAACATTTCACTTTATAGGCCGTATAAATTTGTATATTTTTTTTTTCGTGTTTTCTATTGTATCGCTGCTCGCCTTAGAGTGGTTGTACATTTGAGCTGTTTAGTTTGTTGTTTTTGTCTTTCGTTTCCAGTCAAAAGCGTCTTATGACTTTTTAACAGATGAAGGCAGGGGCACAGCTACCACTCTCTACTACTACTACTACTTTCTAAATAGAAAATTGTTATACAATTTCTTTACTTTGATTTTAATTATTTCTCGTTAGTTTTTGTCTGTTTGTTTGCCTGTGTATGTGTGTGTGTTTGAGACGAAGAGCTACGAGATTTTCACCAATTTTATGGTAAAATTCAACAACACGCCGAGGCCTACTTTTCACCATACAATTATGCAGGAAGTCATTTGAGAAAGAGAAAAAATGTACTATATTGAAATACAATGAACAACCGTTTTACATTGTTAAATTTCTTTTATTATTATAATAAAAAACTTTAATGCCCTAAGAATGATGATGACTGGGTTTCCAGGGAAAGTGAAGAAATTTGGGTTTCTTGTCTGTCATTACACAAGTGGTTCGCTTACTACGGCAGTAAGATATTTGAAAACAGTAATTTGTTATGAACTTCTTTCGCTAGTTCTAGTTGACTCGACATTTTTAACTACTAATGTTTAATCGAAATTCCACAGGGTGAAAAAAAACGGCTCCTGTAACATTAGCAGGAACCATGTACATAAAGGGTTTTTCAACAGAGACGCTATAAAAGTAAATCGATAGGGACAGCAAACGACGCCATATTTTTTCCCGCTCTTTTGACATTTCTCTTCAGTAAGGTTTGCCATTTCATCAGGGAAAGATATACGAGCCAACAACGAGTCGAATTTATTAAAATTTACTACCGAAATTTGGAGTCAGTGGCCTCAACTTTAAGAGCGCTACGTCCAATTTATGGTCGTCATAATCGTCCTACCAGATCAACAATTGAGCGTCTAGTGGAAAAATTTGAATCCACATATATTTGAATCCACATATAACCATGTATATATTTGGAACAAACATTCATGTGTTTGCAAGTCCCAAACTTACTTGTATTTAAACGCAAACAGTATCATGTTTACAGACAAACATGTATGCTTTTCCGTGGCAACATATGCGTTCTTCAACCCGAACATCCATATACTTACGTGGCAGCATTCGCGTGTTTCCCCCAAACCTACATATAGTTACATGGAAACATATGCGAATTTCCTCCCAAATATAATAATATTTAGAAACGAATTATTCTTTGATTTCAATATATATACATATTTATTATTTAATATAATTAATTTTAACAATATAAATCCACATTTATAAATAATGAATACAAAAAATTAAGAGATTTAAAACGGTCCTTTTTACATTTTCAAATTCACGGAGCACAACTAAAAACGAACTAAATCAGAGTAGAGTTACCAAAAATTATTAACTTTTTTTTGAAATGAGACTGCCGCTTCTTTGCTTTTCCTTTCTTTGTTGTCTCTCACGTTTTTGATTTCAGAAGGTTTCAGCTATGCGTTGGTTATCACTATGCGTTGGTAGACAAACAAGATATTTACATATAGACAAATCAAGTTCACTCAAGCCAAGCGTGGATTAATACTTGTGTTTTTTCATTACACTTCTTTCACAAATGGTCCGCCGTTCCGATTTTCTCAGTAAAGGCTCGGACAGACAAAGGGCAGCAATCCACACGTTTTGCATCCCGAAAAAATTACGGTTTGGTGCGGTTTATGGGCCTGCAGCGTAATTGGGCCGTACTTCTTCCATGATGATCAAGACCAGCACATTACTGGGAATGCGAATCGCTACCGTTCAATGATAACCGAATATTTTTGGCCCCAATTGGATAATATGGACTTGGAGGACATGTGGTTCCAACAGGACGGCGCCACAAGCCACACAGCGAATGCCACAATCAATTTATTGGAAACCAAGTTTGGTGAACGTGTTATCTCACGAAATGGCTCAGTCGATTGGCCGCCTCAGTCGTGCGATTTGACCCCGTTAGATTATTTCCTGTGGGGCTACGTCAAGTCTATGGTCTATGCCAACAAGCCAGCGACGATTGATGAACTTCGTACGAATATCGAACGTGAAATTGCAGCAGTATCGGCCGATTTATGCATGAAAACCGTCGAAAATTGGATTCAGCGTCTGGACTTCTGCAAGCGTGACCGTGGTGGTGGCCATGCAAAAGAAATCGAGTTCCATACATAATGGCATCGAACGTACTTTCACAGGAATAAAGAATTTCATTGGTATCTAAAACCGGTTTTGTTTTATTTATAAGCACGCTGAAAAATAATCGCCCCAGCAACATATTCCAGGAAACATGTACATGTTTGCAAGCATTGTTGTCATGAATTGAAGATTTTCTGCCTTGTTGTGTCTTTATTATCTGCCTCACGATTTTGTTTTTAGCGGGTTTCAAGCAAAAATCCACATTTGGGTGTAAAAACATAAATTATGAACATAAAACAGTGTGTCTCAAACATGTTATATTGAATAGCAAACACAATGTGTTTGAGCACAAGTATAGTGTATTTGCGACAAGCTACAAACACGTTAAATTTGCATCCAAAACACAAAAAATACAGAATTTTCAGAGTGTATAAAAAATATTTTCTGACATGTCATCGAGTTTGATGAAATTCGGTGGAAAGGAGGCCTTTGACAAGAAATGCTCAACCCCGAAATTTGAACTTTTTAGAGTTTTTTTTTTGTTGGTTTTATAGGCTTTCAAAAGAATCAGTATAGTTTTCTTTTTTATTTTCAAATAACTCGTAAATGGTAAAGGCTAGACTTTTGAAATTTTCCACGAATGTTCACAAGTAAATTGGCTTTGAAAAAAAAATTTTTGAAAAAAAAAAATTTTATAAATTTAAATTTTAATTTTTTAAAATTAAAATTTTTTTTTTAGCAAAAACATGTTATTTTTCAAAAAAACTTAGCGTAGCCAAAAAAAACCCATCCTTCGATTAAAAAAAAAAACAAATATGTATACATATACATATGTTAAAGCGGCATTTGTGCCAAACATTTTGCACAAAGAGGGTTGTAGCCATTTTTGTAAGGCAACCTCCCAAATTTCATTACAAAAAAATGGTTTAAATTGTGAAAAATCCAAATACATACATTCACACTCTCTCTTTCTACCTACCACTGATTTAGAGCATTTTTATTGTATTGAAATTTGGGTGGTTGCCTTACAAAAATGACCATAATTCCCTCATTTTACATCCTACCGACATGCCGTACCCCGCAAAATGTTTGGAAAAATGCCGCTTTAAAATATATTTTTTTTCCAAAAAAAAAAAACGAAGGATTTTTTTTTTGCTACGCTAAGATCTTTGAAAAAAAATCATGTGTTTTGCAAAAAAAAAATTGAAATTTTTTTTAAATTTTTTTTAAAGCCAATTTAATTGTGAACGTTCGTGGAAATTTTCAAAAGTCTAGCCTTTACCGTTTTCGAGTTCCATATTTGAAAATAAAAAAATCTATACTGATTCCTTTGAAAGCTTATAAAACCCACGAAAAAGCTCGAAAAAAGCTACAATTCTGGGGTTGAGCTTTTCTTAGCATAGGCTTACTTTCCACCAAATTTCATCAAAATCGGTGACATGTCACTTGGAAAATATTTTTTTTACCTTGCATTACCCTATATGTTTTTAGTATCCATATTCACTGGCGGACAAAACTCTCCGTGGACCCTTTTTGTTGATGCCATAGTTCTTCTTTTCGTCATGCATTCTCGCATTGTTGCAGTGCTTTGAGGTGAGTTTTAATCTATATCACAGAGTTGTAAAACTAACAAAAATCGGTCATAAAAATTCAAATTCAAATATTTAAACAAATTGAAAAATTTAATATGCTTAGAAATAAAACGAAATGTTGCGAATAAATTGAAATTAAAATGAGAACTTCTCAATTGTAATCCTTAAAATGTATAGATTAAGCTAGTTAAACATTTTTAGCAACAAACTTGACAGCTGTTGATTAAAATTACAAAAGAAGTCTAGACCTCATCTTTCAAAATTATTTACTAGGGCGGGTTAATTTTTTTTTTGATGAAGCGTATAGCAAAAACGTAATCTATAGGTGATTTTGAGAAATTTTGCTCAAGAGACCTAGCTCTAAGTCGGATTTGGAGCCCCCCAAAATTTCAAAATAGATAATTTTCCATATATACATAGAATAATTTAATTAAATTCGTCATAAAATCGGACAGAATTATAGTAGATTTCTCAATGTGGGCTTGTTTGAAAGGTATTTTTATCACCTTTCAGAATCTGTATTGATACGAATTTTTAGTAGAGATATTAGGAATTTTTTGTCGAAAGATAGCCTAAAATGAACTTGTAACTAATAAATTCTGAATTTTCCTCGATTTTTTTCGAGATTTTTTTTTGCAGATTATGAAAGTTCAGATAATTTCCAACAACTTTTATTACGATAATTTTTTTTGTTTTCGAACTCCTTTTTGTAGGAAAATCGATCTGAAAAAATCAACATTTTCAAGGTTTCAACAAAAAAACACTAATATCTATTTTGAAAATTTGGGGCTCCAAATCCGACTTAGAGCTATGGTCTCTTGAGCAAAATTTCTCAGAATCACCTATAGATTACGTTTTTGCTATACGCTTCATCAAAAGAAAATCGTTCCATACAATTTGACCCGCCCTATTATTTACACACTTATTTTGCCTCCCTAAGTTATATGGTTGGTTGGGTTGGTTGAAAAGGCTGCAAGACAGCACGCTGTCTAGCACACTTAGGTGAAAGAAGCCCATTGTGATACCTGCAGTTTCCTCCATAGCAACTATTGACTAGTCGTCTAGCCAATTTGCCCTTTCAATGAATTTGTCTATAAGACCTACAGGAATATCCTGTAGGGCTACGGTGCTATCTAAATGTGTTCCGAATATCCTACTTATCAGTCCTGCCAGAGCTGGGCAATCCAAGAGAAGGTGTTTCGTCCTTTCCTCGTCCTCTTCCATGCATCATCTACAGAGAGTGGAGTTTCTATATCCCAATCTTAGGGCGTGTTTTCTACAAGACAATGTCCCATAAGTGTTCCTATCATTGTGGGTAACCTGCCTCTCGGCAAGTTAAGTAGTTGCCTAGTCCTCTAGCCCACTGCCAGATCTGCAAACGCCAGCTAGAGATTGGCATACTAACCCCTTCTTTTGCCGGAAGAACTTGTTCCGTAGTACCCTGTCTAGCTAACGCATCCCCTGAAATGTCGCTGTGTCCCGGTACCCAGATGAGCCTGATGTCAAAATACTCTGCCATCACCCTAACTGCTGAGTGGCATTCTTTCACCGTCAGGGACGTAGCAAACATGGCTTCCAGGGATTTTATGGCAACCTGGCCTTTGTAGATACATTTTCTCCGGAGGGTTGTTGTGACACTACTTTTCAGTAGTTCAGCAACCTCCAGTATGGCGGTAATTTCCGCCTGAAATACACTACAGTGATCAGGCAGGTTGAAGGAGATATTTACATTTAGGTCCGGTGAATGGACCCCATAGCCCACTTGCTCGTCCAACTTTGAGCCATCCGTGAAAAATCTGATACTACTGGTGTCCCCTTCCAGTGATTTTCCCCAGGTATTCCTGTTCGGAATAGAAGTCCTTAGATTTGTCGCTGGCAGAAGGTAGGGGATACAGTAGTGCGTTTTTACGGGAATAGAGTTGATCCGGTGTAGTAATTCAGCGTGTCCGGAATGCCCCGATATCAAAACGCCACAATCTCTGATTCTCACCAGGGATGTAGCGGCTGCCGATTCGGCTATGATATCCGGAGTACAGATGTTATCAGGAGTACATGATATCCGGAGTACAGATGTTCAGGATAGCACTAAGTGCAGTACCTGACGTCATGTCCATTGCCCCACTAACGCTAATTACTGCTGATCTTTGAATTTTCATCAAGGAATTCAGAATATATTTCTTTTGGAGGGACCTCCACCAAACTACGCTGCCATAGAGAAGTATTTGTCTGACTATTACAGTATAAATCCACATTCTGATCTCAGGAGACAGTCCCCAGCGCTTTCCTTTTGCCCTTTTACAGCAATAAAGAGCAACAGACGCCTTTTCACCCTCTCCTCCATATTCGGTTTCCAAGACAGTTTTCTGTAGAGAATTATTCCCAGATACTTGACCTTTTCCGTCAACTGTAATTGCACCCCATTAACTGACGGCAGTTCAAATGCGGGTATTTTATATTTCCGAGAGAACAAGATATTCTCGGTTTTAAGTGGGTTAAGTGATAGTCCGTTGTTAGCGGTCCACTTCGAAATCAGACTAAGTAGGCTGGTTGTACGAATGCTAAGTAAATTGAGGTTTCTACTCGTACATATGATAGCAATATCATCGGCATACGCAAAGACCTGGCATTGGGCTCTGTCCAATTCAAGAAGCAGTTCATTGACAGAAGTTAACCATAATAGTGGAGACAGAACTCCCCCTGCGGTATCCCCCTGTTAATTGTAACACCACCCCATTCAGCTTTGACAGATCTATCCACCAGAAGCTTCCCAAGGCGTGTCACTAAGCTGTCGTCTCCTAGATTCTGTAACGATCTAAGAATCGCCGAAGGTTGAATGTTATTGAAGGCTCCCTTGATGTCCAGGAAGGTCCCAGAGCGAAGACCTTATTCTCAAGAGAGTTTTCTATTATGCTGACTATAGAGTGGAGAGCCGTATCAGTTGACCTGGCTGGGATGCTGAGAACTCGATAGTAGATTCTGTGGAAGATTACTTCGAACATGAATGTCCAGTAACATTTCAAATGTCTTACGAACAAAGGATGACAGACTGATTGGTCTAAAGTCCTTTAGTTTGACTTGAGAGCATTTGCCCGCTTTCGGGTCGAATCCCACTTTGGTTTGCTTCCAAATGCTAGGAATGACTCCCAGGTAAGGCATCCCCTAAAGATTGCCCCCAAGCAACTACAAGATAGGTATAGTGTATCCTGTAGTTGCGCGGGAATTATCCCGTCAGATCTGGCTGATTTATAGGGCTTAAAGCATCTAATGGCCCATATCAGATTCTTTCTGCACACTATTGAGCGAACTTTTTCTATGCTAGGTGAGTTTACGCCTAACTCTTCTGGCTGATCACCAGTATTCCTGTCATCGTTGGGAAAGTGGGTATCCAGGAGAATCACAAGTGACTCTTCAGACGAACACGTCCACGTTCCATCGTCTTTCATTAAGAACCCCGCACACGGTGGTTTTTTTACCGAGCACGCATCCTAAGCGTGCAGCCTGGTTGGTTCCCTTAATGGATTCACAGAATTTTCGCCAGGATTTCCGTTTGGCCTTCCTGATTTCACCTTTATATAGATTAAGACTAATCTTGTAAACGTCGCAATCCCTTTGGTCGCCGCTCTTTTTCGGCTTTGTTGAAAAACCACCTAATGGACGATCATAGATCCTGAAGCTCAACGTTCCACCAATCACGAGTAACAAACAGACTACATTCATCATTATATATACTTTAAAATTCTGTGTGACATGTTTTTCAGATCCTCGCTGTCGGTTATTTTTGTACGACTTTATCTACAATCCAGGATTATCAGAAGCTCGATGTGACTCACAAGTCATGAGCAGTGAGTTGTCAGACAGTTTTTGTGATTCTTATGTTTGGGGATATAATAAGTAACAAATTAATGAGTTATAAATAACTCAATTGTAGAATTTACCTTTCTAACTAATTCAAAAGACCCGGAAGTTGTGACACAACTTACGAGCGGAAACATGCGATACAGGCTAAATTTATCTTGCTCTTGCGTTTCACAGTCCATGAGCACAAATATGTTGTATGAGATAGGCTCCGTCCACCATGATTTCGGCATAAAAATCATCTGAGTCTGAAATTGCTCTATTGTAGAATTTTGATTTTTTTTTTATTCAAGAACGTCAAATGTAAATTGTGACTCACAACTCATGAGCAGAAACATGAGACACCGTTTCCATTCACAATGATTTTGACTTCGAAATTCTAGCTCAGTGGTAGAATTCAGGTTTTTTCGAATTATACCCAGCAGTATATTAGGATTCACAACTCACGAACAGAACCATGAGATTCAGGCTACATTCGTCGTGATTATTCCTTTCACAGTCCATGAGCACAAATATATTGTATGAGATAGGCTCCGTGCATCATCATTTCGTCATCAAATATCATCTGAGTTCTTAAATAGCGTGATTGTGGATTTTGGGGATTTTGTTATTCAAGAGATTCAGAGTAAAATGTGACTCACAACTCATGAGCTGTAACACGAGACACAGGCTACATTTATCATGATGTTTACTTTAAAATTCTGTGTGACATGTTTTTCAGATCTTCGCTATCGGTAGTTTTTTTTACGACTTTTTTTATCTACAATCCAGGATTATCAGAAGCTCGATGTGACTCACAAGTCATGAGCAGTGAGTTGTGAGACAGCTTTTGTGATTCTTATGCTTAGGGATGTAATAAGTATCTAAGTAGTGAGTTATCAAAACTCAATTGTAGAATTTTCGTTTTTTTCTAATTCAAAAGACCCACAAGTTGTGACTCACAACTCGCGAGCAGAAACATGCGATACAGGCAAAATGTATCTTGATTTTGACTTTCACAGTCCATGAGCTCAAATATATTCTATGAGATAGGCTCCGTGCATCATCATTTCGTCATCAAATATCATCTGAGTCCTTAAATAGCTTGGTTGTGGAATTTGGAGATTTTGTTATTCAAGAGATTCTTAAGTAAATTGTGACTCTCGACTCATGAGCATAGTCATGAGACACGGTTTCCATTCACAATGATTTTGACTTCCAAATTCAGTTTTACACCTTGTTTTTCAGGCCCTACTATGGTCATTGAAAAGATCTGTAGATATTTTTACGAACTTCTTTATTTTTCAGAAGTGTCGAAAGATGGATGGGAATCGCAACTCAAGAGCTGAGAGCTGTCAGCTGACTTTAGGAGGTTTTATGTTGACGGGCATAATTAGTAACTAATCTAGGGTCGAGTGCTGTTATTTGACCACTATTTGAAAATAATGAAAATAACAAAAGTAGGTCGCTGGGAATTCTAGGGTCCAGATTCAGCACTTGGGTGCTGCTATTTCTAGGATCTAAATTTAGTTTTCTCAACCAGTTTAGTCTCAAACGGCGTCTTGAAATATGGATTCCCACTATATCCCACGAAGTAATTGGGGAGAGCATTTCACAACCAGTGAGTTGTGCGCTTTTTAGTTTAATACTTACTGATTGGGACCCACAGTTTTACACCGGTTCCGAACGGTATTTTGAGCAGCTTTTTCATGGCTACATACTCGATAGTGTTGCCGTCAATAAGCAAGGTGACCGACGTCGAAAGATATTTAAGATGGTCAAAGCAGGGATCGAACCCATGATCTCATGTACATGAGCGGCGCCCACTGCCATTGCACCTCCGACGGCTATGAATTCTGGGATCTACTATTAGCATATAGTTGACTCAAGTGACTTCCTGGAGGATCAGGACAAGATAAGTGTTTAATCAAGGGTTGGAGTATGAAAATTTGACCTTCTGTTAAAAATAACAAAAGTAGGTCGCTGTGAATTCTATGATGTAGTGGCAACATTTGGACTGTTAATTCAAATGTTGTTGACGTCAAATGTTGTCCTATAATTTCACTACATAATAAGTAAAGGAATATAACAATTTGTCCTAATTTTACAAATAACAAAAGTAGGTCGCTGCGAATTTTATGATATAGTGCCAACATTTGGACTGTTAATTCTAGCTTCTAGATTCAGCTGTTAATGACGTCAAATGTTGTCCTGTAATGTCTCTACATAATAAGTAAGGGAATATCGGAATTTTTGCTGCTTTCAAAAATAATAAAAGTAGGTCGCTGTGATTTGTAGGATATAGTGCCAACATTTGGGCTGTTAATTCTAGGTTGTATATTCAGCTGTTAGTGACCTCAAATGTTGTCCTGTAATGACCTGTAATGTCTCTACATAATAAGTAAGGGAATATCGCAATTTTTGCTGCTTTCAGAAATAATAAAAGTAGGCCGCTGTAACAGCTGGAAAGAATCTAGTATTAGCATTTAGGCCTCTGTAAATTCTTAGATCATGACATGGGTTTCCTTGAATGGCGTTATAAAATTTCAGTTATGCAAATAGTAAATCATTAAATATCCTAAACATTAACAATTTTCATTTTACTTTCCTATTTCTCATGGTGGTTTTGTCCAATGTTATTTCCTGTCTACTGTCTGTCACACACTTTCCATGTTGGCTTCATTAATTTCCAAAACAAAAACTTTCTTTAATTATTCCGTCCATTGGAAATCTCAAAACCAATTAGATAAATTTTTCATGGCCATTCGCATTTGAAAATGAGAAAACCTTCGAATTGACGAACTTGGTCATTTCTTTTTTTTTTTGCAGTTGATGGCCATAGGCGGCGGCCGGCCGGGCCAACACATGTTGGCTAATTTTTGAAGTGGTGGGAAAAAAATCACATGTGATTATTAAAATGTTTATAAGTTTCGGGTCTATTCGTTGGCCTTCTTTTCATTTTCTACTTGTCTCATTCTGATGATGATAATTTATAATAACGCGCCTCTACTACCAACCACATCCTTCCTTAATGGCCATTAACACATTTGTTAAATGGCCCAAAAGATGAAGCCGAAACATCATTAACTTAACCTTCGAAACGTTTATTAAACATGAAAAATCGAAAAGTATTAAACGAAATCGAACTCGAAAAATATTAAAAATGATCATAAATTATAAATGATCCAAGACAAAAATACATAACTGAAAAAAAATGCTGAATAGATGGTGGCCGTGGAGCAGCCCTTCAGATGTGACTGATGCGCCGCGGTGTTTTTGAAAGTCGAGTTCAGCCTATTTTGTTTTGGGATTTTCTGGGACACGAGGTGTTGTCTTTTTCCCCTGTGTTCAAAATTTAATAATATTTGTTACTAATTGATTTATTTGGAGTGAAAATATATATGTGAATGTATGCGTGCGCGAACGTTTATGTCTGTAGTAATTTAGCGAAATTAGGGCGTCGTCAAAAAGAAGACTTACGAAAAAACGCTCTCTTCGTACACACGCACTTTGCTTAAACGTGTTGCGTTGAGACATCATTATACCGTATAACATTTGCACATGCGTAAGGTTGGCTTTGGTTACATACGCACATGCCTTGACTGGCACAGTGGTGTGGCTATATAATTGTGGGGGCAAATTTTTTATTTTTTTTTAACTTTATCGTAAAATTATAAAAATATTCTAAAGCAATTAGGAACAGATATTCGCAAAAATTTCATAGTCTGTAATTCAAACTAATTTCGGTTTTTGTTATATTTAAAAAATTTTGTTTAACAAAACAGATATTACAATAGTTCTTCTTTCAAAGAAGAAATTTTACTTAAATCAAACTAATTAAAAAATACGCTTTTGTTTGAAGCCTTGACTCGGAGATTTTGTTTACTAACAGGTAAATTAACGTAAAAAAACAATTTGTTTGTCCAATAATTGAAATGAAAAATAAATATTTTGTGTATAGTTATCGTAAAATTATAAAAATGTAGATGATTTTTGAATTGAAATGCACACAAATTACACAGTTTATGACCTAAACTAATTTCGGTTTTGGGCAAACATTGAAAATTTTGAAAAACAAAACAACAGTTTAATTTTTTCGTTAAGAAAAACTTTATAACAATTTTTACATACGTTATCGTAAAATTATAAAAATATTCTAAAGCCATTAGGAACAGAAATTCACAATGTTGACATAGTCCGTAATCCAAACTAATTTCGGTTTTTATTTTAATAGACAACTTTCTTTAACCAAACTTAAATTTAAATTTTTCTTCTTTCAAAGCAGAAATTCTACTTAAATCAAAGCAATTAAAACCCCTCTTTTGAAGCGTCGACTCTATGCTTTTTTAAATTTATTAAAAGATAAATTAATTTAAAAGAAAAACTATATGGTTGTCGATTAACTGAAATGAAAAATAAATATTTTATGTACAGATATCGTAAAATTATAAAAATGTTGTAAATGATTTTTGAATTAAAATGCACGCAAATAATACAGTTTATGACCTAAACTAATTTCGGTTTTTGTTCAAACATTGAAAATTTTCAAAAACAAAACAACAGTTTAATCTTTTCGTTAAAAAAAATTATAAATTTTTTTGTAAATTTTATCGTAAAATTATAAAAATGTTCTAAAGCCATTAGAAACAGAAATTCAAAAAATTGACATAGTTCGTAATCAAAACTAATTTCGGTTTTTGTTTTATTAAAAAATTTTCTTTAACCAAACTTAAATTAAAATTTTTCTTCTTTCAAAACAGAAATTTTACTTAAATCAAGTCAATAAACACTCTTTTGAAGCGTCGACTCTCAGCTTTTTTATTTTTATTAAAAAATAAATTAATTTAAAAGAAAAACTATATGGTTGTCGATTAATTGAAATGAAAAATAAATATTTTATGTGCAGATATCGTAAAATTTTAAAAATGTTGTAAATGATTTTTGATTTAAAATGCACACAAATAACACAGTTTATGACCGAAACAAATTTGGGTTTTGGTCAAACATAGAAAATTTTCAAAAACAAAACAATTTTTTTTTTTATATCAAATCGATTTAACAAAAAATTTATTAATTTTTTTTACATTTTTGTCGTAAAATTATAAAAAAATTATAAAACAAAGTGATTTTGCGGGGATATCGCCATCATATCGTGTGGAAGATAAATTGTATTGCGGCAATAATCGCAAGATATGAGCCTGACAAAATGATCACTTTTTTGCAAAAATGATACCGAGGCCCCAAATCTTTGGGGGCCAATAACAAAAAGTGCATAACTTTGGGCAAAACTGGGAGACACGGGTCTTTTTTTTTGTCATTTATCACGTAGTGGTGTCCGTATATGGTTATATTTCCATGACTTAAAACATTACACACAGTGCAATCCTTTAGGACATCTCTCTTAAGGCGTTCGATTTGTTTTGATAACTAAAGCTAGTGGCTTTCTCCTTCATTCTCCAAAATTGTTGTTTAGAAATCTGTAATATAATCAAACGTATATTTTAATTTCTTTAAACCCACACGCTGGACAATCTGTCTTATTTTGTTGTTTGCATGCAAATTGAATGTGTTTGTAGCTTGTCGCAAATAAAGTATGCTTGTATCCAAACACATTGTGTTTGCTATTCAATATTACATGTTTGAGACACAATGATTAATATGTTGTAATATATATTTTTGTGACCCAAATGTGGTTTGGTTTGTTGACCAAAAATGTGACAAACAACAAAGAAAGAAAAAAAGGCAGCAGATCTTCAATTCATGAATCAATGCTTGCAAACATATACATGGTTCCTGTAATATGTCGCTGGACCGTTTTTTTTCAGCGTGCTCTAGTTGGTAATAAATGCAAAATTTTAAAATAAGTTTCTAACATTGTAGCATCAGCCGGGGATGCCTTTAATAAAATATATCGTTACCTTAATTTAGAAAGGATGTAACTAACATAATTGTACAGGAGCAGGAAAAAACTGAATAAATTTCATAATTTCAGAAATTTTAAAAATGTTTTAATGCTGTTTGAATTAAAACGGGGGAAAGGGGGAATTTTGCGTGCACAGCACACTAATGTTTTCAGTAACGAGGTATTTTATGTTTTTCTATACGAATATGAAAAAAACGCTATTTAAAATAAAATGGTTATATACTTCCTTTCTAAATTAAGGTAACGATATACAACTATATTTTAAATATAATATATATTTAAATATAATATATATAACTATATTTAAATAGAATATTTCAAATTCAAATTTTTTTAACTTTATCGTAATTTTTACAAAGTTTTCTTTATTACTTTGTACAAAGTAGGGCACAACATTTCAAAGATTGTGGCCTAAACTAATTTCGATTTTTGTTAAATTTAAGAAATATTAATATTTTATATAAATTTCTGATTTTCATCACACCAACTGACTTCAAAACCACTGTTCTCTTCCGGCAACCCGTTTTCAATAGTGCTCCATTATAGGTCGCCCATTTTCAAATCGATGAAGCAATAATTTAACTGGCTTTAATGTTTGCTGCTCTCTCTCCCCTCCCCCCTTCCTAGTAGCTGTTGCAACTCCAAATGACACCAAAAAAAAAAAATTTAAATGGTGGCATATAATTCAAAAAACGAAAGAAAAAAATTATGATCACAATGAAAGCCAGCACGTACAGACCTTCAATGGCTGTGTAATGTAATGGGTACAATATATGTACCAACATATGTAGAAATTGTTATTTTGTACCATAAATGGGGGAACAATGAATGAAGAAGTTCACAAAACAACCACAAAAAGGAACTGGGGAGGGAAGAGTTATATACTCGTACCTGATGCAGATGGCATTAACAGAAATCATAAATATAGAAAAGGTAACCGAAATTATGTTTAAATACAGCAGGCAAATGCAAACAACATCCAATGTACACTGTCGTACACATTTATATGTATCTTAAAAGAAAGTTGGTTTTCGATCTCAATTTGCAAATATCATACGACTGATACAAGGGGAGAATAACACTAAGAGACCAACCACTAACTTTAACTTTATGATCTCGCTCTTTTATATGTTTAATGATTCACCCGTGTTTGCTGGTCTTTTTCACACTCTTCGCTATAGTTTGGGACTCCTTAAGATCACTTTTGTCCCCAAAAATAACGAAACGAAACACCGCAATGTGCTTGCGTCTGTGCCAGCAGCTGGCTGGCTGACTGTTGGTACGTTCCATACATCAATGGGGCCAAACTCTGAAAAGCCAAACTTTGCATGGATTACATAAATTTTTGAACTGGATTATTTGTTGTTGCTGTTAAGCCCCAAACCAACAACATTTTGAAAAGAAACTAAATTTATTTTTAGTTTTAATGATTTTATGCAAAAGCTGAAAAATACAGTTTAAATGATCGACAAAAAATGACGTAGTTTAAAAAAAAAACACCGTATTCATATTTACCCTCGTGTACGCCAAGATTCGTGTTCAGTTTCAGTTGGGTGTAAAGAAACTATTGGTAAAATGAGGTAGGTATGCTAAGTGGGGTTTTGAAAAAATTAAAAAAAGAAAGGTTTGGCTAAGTGATATAAATCTGCAACAGAAAATAAGTTTCTGCAACAGAAAATATAATCTTTTAAACATAAAATATAATATTTTGAAAATATATATATTTTTTTCAACATTTATCGTAAATTTTTAAAATAGTTCTACTTCGAATTTTTGTTAGAAAACTACATTGATTGAATGCTTAAGGCATTAACTAATTTCGTATTTTGATATATATATATCAAGAATTGTCAAAAATATATTTTGAGTAGGAAATATATAATGTAAAACACTAACTAACGAACAAGTAATTAAGAAGGACAATAAATACACAGTTTAAATAAAAGGTTCACGAAGAAAGGGTCAACGAATCTCCTCCATCAATCTCTGTATTTGGCAAGTGATTTAATTTGGTTCATGATAGATGAGTTTGTATTCCTTCTCCAGGCACCGCTTCCATGTATTTGGTGGTCTTCCTGGACTTCGATACACCTGCGGGATCCATTCAAGTGCCGCTCTAGCAATGCCTGATGTTGGGTGTCTAAGTATATATATTCAATTACACAGTCCAACACGAAAAATATAACCATATACGGACACCACTACGAGATAAATAACCAAATGACCAAAAGTGATCATTTTGTCAGGCTCATATCTTGCAAACCGTTCCGAATTTTGATTTACTTTCTGAGGGAAAGTTGTAGCTCATAAATATAAAAACATAAAAAACATATAAAATAAAAAATACTTCATGAATGATTCTTAACCCCGTTTAGATAGCCGCAAAAGCGAAAAATTCCCCAAAAATTTTTTAATTTCACTGTGTGTAATTTTTTAAGTCATGGAAATATAACCATATACGGACACTACTACGTGATAAAAGACAAAAAAAAGGCCCGTGTCTCCCAGTTTTGCCCAAAGTCATGGACTTTTTTTATGGACCCCAAAGATTTAGGGCCTCGGTATCATTTTTGCAAAAAAATTATCATTTTGTCAGGCTCATATCTTGCAATTCATTCTGAATTTTGATTTACTCTTTGAGGGAAAGTTGTAGGCCTTGTCATAGAGAATAAATATTGTCAACATATAAAATCAAAAAAACTTCACCTTCAAGGTCAAAAAAAAGTTGAATTTTGTTTACCTTTTTCCCCCTGTTAAGGTCCATAGGTAGCAAACTGATCAAAATTCAAGGAAACAATCAACTACAAAAATGTACCTAAGATCTCAATAAACAGCTTTCTAGAACATATGAACTTCCTAGGAATGATTCTTAACACCCTTTACTTCAACATTGAGATACTATGCTTAAAGTTTTTTTTTGCGATTTTGACCTTGAAGATGAAGTTTTTTTGATTTTATATGTTAGCAATTTGTATTCTTTCTGACAAGAGGTACAACTTTCCCTCAGAGAGTAAATCGAAATTCCAAACAAATTGCAAGATATTATTTATACGATCACCTATATCCATTGCAGAGCCACCATGCTTAGTAATCTTGTTTCCTTAATAATTGATTGAACCCATATCTCCAATTAACGAACCATCAACTGTTAATGGAGTATTCCGTTCTATTCGAATACGCATTAGTTTTGCCTTCCTTTTATTTATTCTCAATCCTACTTATTTCTCATTCTCGTAGAGTCTGGCCTCGATGCCACTAAAATTGTAGGCCAAAAGACATATGTCACCTGCGTAGTCGATATCATGTAGAAGTTCATACATACATGAACATCATGTGTTTCTGCATTAGCTGCCTCCATTACCTCGCCCATAAAAAATCATTTCCCATTACATCCCAGGTAGGTATTGGGGAGAGCTTCTCACAATCTCTAAGCTGTGCGCGTTCTAGTTTTACACTCACTTATTGGAACCCTCAATTTTACACCGGTTCCGAACGGTATTTTTGAGAAGCTTTTTCATGGCAAAATACTTGATAATGTCGCGGTCAATAAGCGAGGTGACCGTCGTCAAAAGAAATGTATGGTGGTTTGAGCAGGGATTGACCCCACGTACCCATGTGCAGGAGTCGCGCACACTACAATTGCACCACCGACGTCCACTCACCCATAAGTAGAGGAAATAACTTGGGGGACAAGACGCATCCTTTTTCTAACTCTCAAAGATGTGGTTAAAGGTTGGCTTTCTTCTCGATTAAAACGAATTTTATTCGACACATATTGGTACAGTTCACGGTTCATGGATTCCCTTTTTGGTTAAGGTGGACCACATTGAGTTATGGTGTACACAATCAAACTCTTGTTCGAAGTCTTCGAAAAGTAGATACAGAGGCGAGTGGAGTTCAACTGATTGTTCTATGATTATGCAGTGTGTTCGCGTGGTCGGCACACGAACGACCAGGTCTGAAATCCGCCTTCGCCTTCCGCGCAATTTGCTTCACCATCGGCGAGATACGCTCAAGGATAAGGGTCGCCATTATCTTGCCTATTGCATTTAGCAATGTAATACATCTCCAGTTCCTGCATAGCGTTAGATCACATTTTTTCCGGATAGTGAAACCACTCCATCTTTCCACTCCGTACACGCCGAAAAATAACCGCCTCTGTAACATATTCTCCCAAACATATTCTGCAGGAACCATGTATATGCTTGGAACACACTTCAAACATTTATATGTTTGAAATTCCCAAACTCGCTTGTGTTTAAATGCAAACATTATCATGTTTACTGACAAATATGTATGCTTTTACGTGGAAACATATGCGTGCTTCATCCCAAACTTCCATATACTTACGTGGAAGCATTCGCGTGTTTCCCCAAACCTCCATATACTTACGTGGAAACATATGGGTATTTCATCCCAAACATAATAATATTTAGAAACGAATTATTCTTTAATTTCAATATATATGTCTTATTTATTATAATTAATTTTAACAATATAAATCCACATTTATAAATAATTAATACAAAAAATTAATAGATTTAAAACGGCCCTTTTTACATTTACGAGTACTTGCATTGAATGCATTATTTGTTTTTTTTTCCTGAAATGAGAATCTGCTTCCCTTTTGCTTCTCCTTTCTTTGTTGTCGCTCACGTTTTTGTTTTCAGAAGGTTTCAGCTATGCGTTGGTTATCACTATGAGTTGGTACAAAACAATATATTTATATACAAATCTAGTTCATGCAAGCCAAACGTGTATTAATTGCTATTTCACAAATGGTCCTCTGTTCCGATTTTCTCAGTGAAGGGTCGGACAGACAAAGAGCTTCACGTTGTCGCCCTTTCCAGTTTCTTTCCCCAAAATCGTTGCTCTCTTTGGTAGCACACATAAATATATACGAAACACATACACAATATAACCGTCCGAGCGTTTGTTTATTCTTTTTTGACTGATCAAGCGCTTTTGATATCCTCTGCCTGATGGACCATTGACGACTAAACACATTAAATTAGAATGCAATACATCAGCCAAAGTACGAAACACTGACTTCATCTGCAATACGTCACGCACATGCAGGAATATTTATGAATCACTGACTGAGAGAATAATGCAAAAATACAGATACACACTTACAAGATATACACTATCGTTGTCCCTGTTTTATTCTCTTGCCCTCTAGAGAGCATAAACAGTGCAACGAACACAGCTGTGTTTGTGTTACAAACACAGATGTATTAGGCTCACATGCACATATATTTTAACATATTAATAATTGTGTCTCAAACATGTAATATTGAATAGCAAATACAATATGTTTGGACACAAGCATATTATATTTGCGACAAGCTCCAAACACACGTTATATTTGCATCCAAACAACAGAAAACGACAGATTGTTCAGCGTGTAGGGATTTTGTTTCCTATCCGGCGTAATGACATCTGCTAAAGCTGATGCACCATATTTCAAAAGTGCCGGTGGAATATTATCAGGATTTGAGATCCCTCAATTTCCCCAGTGCCGCCTTGATCTCTGCTTGCTATGAGGATTCCGTTGAGATGTCCCTTATCGGTTCGCGACGTGAATATGCTGACGAAGGGTACACTGATCTTCATCATCCTGAAGTCTAGACTGTGTCGTAAATAATTCACGCCATCGCTCAACTTGCTTCTGCCTTTTATACGTTGCGCATCATTGCGGGAGTAAAAAAATCAGTGACCAGATGGTTATTTAGATTTGCCACTCTTAAGCCAACGCACTTCGCTTAGGCCTAGGATGTCCACATTGTAGCATTCCATAAAAATGTGTATAGGGTAGGTTGAAAGGGAAGCTCGTCATTTGAGTTAGAAACAAATAACGAGTTCACCCGAGGCCATAATTTCGGCCCATTGTGGTTCCCTTATAAAGAATTGAAAGGAAAAAAGGAATAGTGGAAGAGAAGAGGAAGAAAGTAGGAGATGGTGTAAATTAAAGGAGAAAGTCTAGCGCAAAAAACTTTTCTCATTTGTCCTCTTGTGCTCTGCTGAACCAGCGAGATTGTTCTATGAATTTGACGAGGGGTTTAATTGGACCGTCTGCTAGGTCGTTGAGGTTTTCGAAGAGCCTGCTCCCCAAAAAGGCTAGACGATACTCTTGCAGTCCTCTACATGAACAAAGCAAGTGCTGCACTGACTCCTCTTCTTCATCTGTGTGTATAAGTTTAGGAAATTACTTCAATTTGAAAATAGTTTAGAAGGACAACATATGTTGCTTTAAACCTATTAGGAATGTAATATGATGAATTGTTACAAAAAAATATTTTTCGATGCTTATCGTAAATTTTTAAAAATGTTCTAGTTCAAATTCTTTTCTGAAAATAACATTTATTAAATACTTGAATCGTCATGTAATTTTGTATTTTGATATACATTCATAATTCGCAATAATATAATTTGTTTTACAAACAACACCTACAAACTCGGAAAATTAATTTAATTTGTATCGAGAAAATGGTTTAGAAGGGCAACATATTGTTGCCTTAAAACCTATCAGGAATATTTTTCGATGTTTATCGTAAATTTTTAAAAATGTTCCGTTTCAAATTCTTCTTAGAAAATTACATTTATCAAATACTTGAGGCGTCAACTAATTTTATGTTTTTAAATACATTAATAATTATTAATAATATAATTGGTTGTGTAAAAAAGTCATAAAAACTTAAAAAATAACTTTAATTTGCTTTACTAAACGTAACAGTGTATCGAGAAAATGGTTTAGAAGGGCAACATAATGTTGCCTTAAACCGATCAGGAATATAATTGATAAATGATTACAAAAACTATTTTTCGATACTTATCGTAAATTTTTAAAAATGTTCCAATTCAAATTCTTCTTAGGAAATTACATTTATCAAATGTTTGAGGCGTCAACTAATTTTGTATTTTGAAATTCTTAATAATAAATTTGTTTTGCGAAAAACATATAAAAACTTACCGCCTTATTCATAGAATGTTGTGAGAGGTTAGGAAGACGTTTTTTGTATGTTAACTGTCTCTCAAACCTCTCACAATTAGAAAATTAATTTAACTTGCATTATCAAATGTAATATTGGAACGAGAAAATAGTTGGTAGCAGTGCTGAAGTTAGTGATAAACTTGAACAGGCAGTGCGGTGGCTTAAATGGCTTGAACGCTGCTGAAGATGATGTTTTACAAACATCGAAACGATAGTCTACCGAATGTGAGTTCGAATCCTACCCACGGCGGTTTAAAACTGTTTTCACTAACCGAAAAACTGATCTGTCGGCTTAAAATTAATTAAAATTTTCCAAAAGTATTTGTCAATATTTATCGTAAATTTTTAAAAATGTTCTGATTCAAATTTTTATTTAAATGAAACATTTATAAAAGGTTTCAGACGTCAACTAATTTCATATTTTGATATACATTCATAATTAACTAAAAACTGAATTTGTTTGCGAACAACAACAACATAACATGTGGCTAAAAAACAAAATTTATGCGCGAAAAAATTCATTAACTTATGAAGTTCTAAAAATTCCCCATTCGTCTACTGATATGTGGTGTTCGAATCCTACCCGCGGCAGTTTAAAACTGTTTTCACTAAGCGAAAAACTGATCTCCTGGCTTAAGATAGAATTACAATTTTCTAAAAATATTTGTCTATATTTATCGTAAAATTTTAAAAATGTTCTAGTTGGAATTTTTATTTGAATAACACATTTATAAGAGACTTGAGGCGTCAAATATTTTCGAATTCTGTTACAAATCAATAATTGCCTTAAAACTGCATTTGTTTGTGAAACAAATTTATTACTTGCGACTTGAAAACAAAATTTGTTTGCGAAAAAAGCTTATAACTTTTGAAGAGATATAAATTCGTTATTCTTCTACTGAATGTGGAGTTAGAACTCTACCCCGGCTGTTTAAAACTGTTTTCACTATGCGAAAAACTGATCTCCTGGCTTAAGATGTAATTAAAATTTTTAAAAAAATGTTGACAATTTTTATCGTAAAATTTTAAAAATGTTCTAGTTGGAATTTTTATTCGAATAAAACATTTATAAGAGGCTTGAGGCGTCAGCTAATTTCGTATTTAGTTATACATCAATAATTGCCTGAAAACTAAATTTTGTTTGCGAAATTCGCAAATTGGTTTGCGAAAAAAGTTTATAACTTTGGAAGTGACTTATATTTGCAATTAGAGTTGTATTATTTGACTGAGAAAATAGTTTAGAATGCCAGCAAAATGTTCGTTAAACGTTTAAACTTTAAAATAAAATTGTTATTTTAAATTGTGTTTTTTTTTGTTGATATTTACCGTACATTTTTTAAAATGTTTTTGTTAGAATTTTTCTTCACATTATAAATTTATAAAAGCCGGTGACGTAAACTAATTTCATATTTTGATATATATCAATAATTGCTTAATAACAAGTCATAACCTAAGAATTTTGTACAAACAATTCAGTTTAAAATATAACAAATTTGCCATATAAAATGTAATATTTGAACGAGAAAATGTGGAAAAAATAACAATATATGGATATTGACTTAAACCAATTGAATTAACTTGATAATTTAAATGAAAAACAAATTCGGCAATTTATCGTAAATTTTTAATAATTTTCTTCATTGTTTTTATCTTTTTTTGAAAAAGCCATGACAAACTGGTAACGTCAGCTAATGTCATATTTTGTGATACCTGAATAATTTTTAAAAACTTGACTTTTACGTAGACAGAGGTTTAGCTATAGCTGACTAATATGAAATCAGTCGAAAATGTAATACTGAAACGAGGAAATTGTTTGGAATGGCGGCCTATGAATTTGTTTGGATCTAACGTTTGGATCTAACACCGAGCATGTTGTTCGCAATTTTGGAAATTTTTTACTTTTGATGTCAACATTTTTAATATGTAGTTATTAGTTTTGTATTGAACAAAATCAGTTAAAACTATTTTTATCGGGTACAACAAACGCATTTTAAGTGACTGTAAACGTGCTTTATATTATCGTCATTTAGAACTTATAAGTATACAGGCTCACGAGACAAACTGAAAGTTAAAACTTAACTTCATTGTCGGCGCTTTACCTAAGACACAGTCTAAAGATTCGCAAATAAACATGACAATTAATTCGCTTTAGATCCAATTCTTTACCATGTTTCCTTCATTATTTCGAATTTTAAGGATTTCCGTGTTTACCATCTACGCGGTAATTGCTGCCCATATTTGTAACACATTTTCAATCCTCCCCACAAACACTATTTACTGATTCCATACAGACTCTTCTCACTATTGCAGTTTCACAGTTTTTCCTTACTTTGTCCCAGATACTCTTTTGTTTTTAACACAATCCCAACCATTGTGAATATATTTTCGGGCATTTAGCAATTTTACATCATCATACACTTTTTCCATTCCCATCCTTTTCACAATTTTCCAAAGGACTTGGTCGCATTTTGCCCCCTTTTGCCCATTTTTAACCAAATTCACATTTTTTTCCACATTTTAAACCTTTTCACATGAGTTTGCTTGCATTTTCTAGTTTTACCCCTTTTTGTCCCCTGTTTATCCACATACACAATTTTTGCCTCATTCCTAACCTTTTCAAACGAATTTCTTGCATTTTAAATTTTTAGCCTTTTTGCCCCCCATTTTACCCCTTTTACCCCCATTCAATATTTTTGCACATTCCTTACCTTTGCAAACGATTCTTCTTCTCGAAGTTGTATCAATTTTTCCCCCTTTTTACCCTTATACACATTCACAATTTTTGCACATTCGTATCCTTTCCAAAATATTTTTATCGCATTTTCAAGTTTTACACCTTTTTGCGAACCCCCTATACCCGTTTTATCCACATTCAAAATTTTTGCCAAATTCCTAACCTTTTCAAATGATTTTGCTCGCATTTTCTAGTGTTACCTCTTTTGCCCCTTTTTATCCACATACACAATTTTTGCCTCATTTCGAACCTTTTCAAACGATATTCTCGCATTTTAAATTTTACCCATTTCGACCCCCATTTTACCGCTTTTACCCCCATTCAATATTTTTGCACATTCCTTACCTTTCCAAACGATTCTTCTCGCATTTTGAAGTTTTACCTATTTTGCCCCCTTTAACTTTACATTCACAATTTTTGCACATTCGCATCTTTTCCTAAATACTTTTCTCGCATTTTCAAGTTTTACCCCTTTTTGCGAACCCCCTATACCCGTTTTATCCAAATTCGCAATTTTTGCCACATTCCTAACCTTTTCAAATGATTTTGCTCGCATTTTCTAGTTTTACCCCTCTTGACCCCTTTATATCCACATACACAATTTTTGCCTCATTCCTAATCTTTTCAAACGATTTTCTCGCATTTTAAATTTTACCCTTTTCGCCCCACATTTTACCCTTTTTACCCCCATTCGATATTTTTGCACATTCCTTACCTTTCCAAAGGATTATTCTCGCATTTTGAAGTTTTACCCATTTTGCCCCCTTTTTACCCTTATACACATTCCCAATTTTTGCACATTCGTATCGTACCCAAAATATTTTTCTCGATTTCAAGAACTAAACTAAAAAATAATTTTAAAAGTACTTGAGTTAACGAACAAAAAAAAATCAAAAAATATTTTGTTTTCATTTATCGTAAATTTTTCAAAATGTTTGAGTACAAATTTTAAACAAGTTATAACGTAAATTAAAAGCCAGTGGTAGGAAGTAATTTCAATTTTTGTTAAACAGTAAATTTTTTCAAAAATACTTGTACATATTACAAATTTAACCAAATTTTTCACACCTTCCTCGTGTCGTCCGCAAGTAACACCTTAAAAAGCTTACTCACTTATCATGTTTTCGCTAATAATATCGGTGGTTGTCGTTGTGCCAATTTTAACCCAAAACCATTCCAGAAATACAGACCACCAATCTTAACAAGCGACCACTGACTGGTAGTAGTGAGTGATATCGTCACTGGCGTCAACGTCGTGCCCCCTTATTTCTGTGGCGCTTAACTGTTTTTCTGCACACATATTGTAGTTGTAGTGGTAGCGGGACCCCTTTTGCTACTTCCGCACCACTAACGCCTTTGAACTGCAGCACTATGTTGGATGGACGATGGCGACTGCGGTGACCAACGTACGGTCAGTCAGTCTACCGGCAGAGCTTGAAACTCGTGGACTACCAATACACATTCATAGCAGTCGTTTGCACTAAAACTTCTGTGAAAAAAATTATGTTACATAATAAATGTATATTTTTACCCGATTTTTTTCCCCATTATTTTATTAAACTCTTGTAGACAATATTTTGTTATGCTGTCCCGTTGACTCGTGGTCTCGCCATTTTAGCAATACATACCCAAAGCAAGTTTTATGTTTTTCAACTTCAAACAAATTGTATTTTTGTCGTATTTCTTTAGCATAAACAAATTTTTCAAAATTTGAATTTCAGTTAACGTCTTTCAAAGTTTATTATCTACGTTATTCATTCGTGGTGGTGGCACATGAATGATCTCTTTATGATCTGTGTATTGCTGTTAATTTTTTGAATTATGACAATTTTCGTAATATCGTACCTAGTTACAGTTGATTTTCTTAATAAGCCACAACGCGTTATGGTTTGTCAAATAGAAACTTATTTTGATGGAAATATGTCTAAGAGTGGTGGTTTGTTTGGAGTCATGTTTTTTTGTTGGTGCTTTTAACAATGGTTGGATACATAATATAAATTGAAATTAGCTTAAGGCCTGGTTTAACAATTAGCGTGCTCGTTTTTCTCAAAATGTACAAATACATTTTTTAATAAATTACGATAACAATGATTTTGGAATGTTTTTTTTAAATAAAAAGATGTTAATTTTTCAAAATGTGGCTTATTAAACAACAATTGTTGGTAGATAACAAATACCGAAATTAGTTTAGGGGGCCGGACTTTTAATAAACGTAATATTTTTAATAATATTTACTTCAAACATTTTTAAAAAATTACGATAACTTGTTTCGGTTTTTGGCAGATTGGCGAAAAAAAAAATAAAGACAAAGTTGTATTAGTAAATATTAGGATTTTCTAACTAAAATTGTTGCAAATATAAAAACGAATCTATTTTTTTTAAATGTCGACCATTAAACAAGTTTACCATTTGTTTTATTATTTTGTTATAAAGGGTTTTTCAACAGAGACGCTACAAAAGTAAATCGATAGGGACAACAAACGACGCCATATTTTTTCCCGCTCTTTTGACATTTCTCTTCAGTAAGGTTTGCCAGTTCATCATGGAAAGATATACGAGCCAACAACGAGTCGAAATTATTAAAACTTACTACCGAAATTTGGAGTCAGTGGCCTCAACTTTAAGAGCGCTACGTCCAATTTATGGTCGTCATAACCGTCCTACCAGATCAACAATTGAGCGTCTAGTGGAAAAATTTGAATCCACAGGCACAGTACAAAATGTTCCCGTGCCAGTGAGACAAAGAAGTGCCCGTAGTGTCGAGAATATTGCTGCCGCTGAGGCTTCAGTTCAAGAAAGCCCAAATGTGTCCCTCACACGTCGTTCTCAAGCATTTGGCATCTCTGTGACGTCGTTGTGGCGAATTTTGCGAAAAGATCTTGGCCTACATCCTTACAAGATCAAATTGACGCAAGAACTGAAGCCGCTTGACCACCATAAGCGTCGTATGTTCGGGAATTGGTCTTGAGAATGATTCGGATTTTCATCGAACAATCATCTTCAGCGATGAGGCTCATTTCTGGCTGAATGGCTTCGTCAATACGCAAAATAGGCGTTATTGGTCAGACAGCAATCCACACGTAATCCATGAGTCATCATTGCATCGCGAAAAAATTACGGTTGGGTGCGGTTTAAGGGCCGGCGGCATCATTGGGCCGTACTTCTTCCGTGATGATCAAGACCGGCACATTACTGTGCAAGCGAATCGCTACCGTTCCATGATAACCGAATATTTTTGGCCCCAATTGGATAATATGGACTTGGAGGACATGTGGTTCCAACAGGACGGCGCCACAAGCCACACAGCGAATGCCACAATCAATTTATTGGAAACCAAGTTTGGTGAACGTGTTATCTCACGACATGGCCCAGTCGATTGGCCGCCTCGGTCGTGCGATTTGACGCCGTTAGATTATTTTCTGTGGGGCTACATCAAGTCTATGGTCTATGCCAACAAGCCAGCGACGATTGATGAACTTCGTACGAATATCGAACGTGAAATTGCAGCAGTATCGGCCGATTTATGCTTGAAAACCGTCGAAAATTGGGTTCAGCGTCTGGACTTCTGCAAACGTGCCCGTGGTGGCCATGCAAAAGAAATCGAGTTCCATACATAATGGCATCGAACGTACTTTCAGAGGAATAAAGAATTCCATTGGTATCTAAAACCGGTTTTGTTTTATTTAAAAAAACTTTTGTAGCGCTCTTATTGAAAACCCCGTTACATACTCGTAGTGTATATGACATAAACTGAAATGATGATGACATAAACTGAAATTATGATGACATAAACTGATATAATGAACGACGACGGATGAACCACCAGCTTTACACGCTGAATAAAATCGGTCCCTGTATTGCAGGAAACATGTCTATGTTTGCAAGCATTGTTTTCATAAATTACAGATCTACTGCTTTTTTGTTTCTTTGTTGTCTGCCACGTTTTAGTTTTCAACAAACAAAGCCACATTTAGGCCACAAACACATATATTATACTTATAACCTATTAATCATTGTGTCTCAAACATGTAATGTTGAATAGCAAAAACAATGTGTTTGTACACAAGATATTCTCATGTTGTAAGGCCCTTGACCCCTATGGGCTGTTTGAGGCCACCTAAGTTGTAGGAAAGTTAGGGCTAGGATTTAATTTTTCAATATATATAATAGTTTTAATCCAAAAACATCACAGCTTCCAAAAAAATATATTTACAGATTTATTAATATTTAGAAAGCAAAACTTGAAAGAAAACTTACAATTGTAGCATAATTAAATGATTTGAATATTTACCTCTTTCTATTGAAACTTTACCTGCAAATTATAATTATTATTGTTTTTTTTTTTGTTTCAGGTATGTGTGTCAAACTTAGTCTTTATGGAATAATAGAAAACGTAAGTTTTAATTATAATGTTCAATTAAGAAATCACTGTTTGTTTGTTTCAATAGAAAATTTGTAAAAGTTCAAAGGATACTTTTAGTAAATTATAAACTGAAAGTTACTTTACACATGTATATTAGGGTGTCCCATCTATAAAATTTTTTTTTGCTCAAGCTTTATTTGAAAGCTTATTGGGCAAAGTATTTTTGAGAATTTTTTCAGATTTTTCGGAAGTTGTTTAAAGGTCGCACAAGTCGAATTTCCCCCAAAAATCGGGTATTCCGATTTTACTTAAAACTCGGTCAATAACCACGACTTTCTTAGTTGTAAGTCAACGTTTTTGAAGCTAATCGTCAAAATAGGTACCACGTATTACATTTTCTCGTAAATGTTGGGTAAAATTTGTAAATAAAGCTTTATATCTTTTAAAATTCCTATGAAAATTTAAAAAAACTAACGATGCACTTTGAAGACGTATAAATTCCAAATATAAAATTCCAACCAATTTTGTAAATAAAATTTTGAATTTGCGGTTATTGTTCGAGAGTTATACCATTTTAAAGCCTTTTACTCATTGTACGGAACTAATAATATTATAAACTGTTTTTCATTTTTGCATCGGATTTGCTTTAAATTTCTATGAAAATTTAAAATACTAATGATGCACTCTAAAAGATGGGTGTATTCCAAGCAATTTTGTAAATAAAATTTTGAATTTGCAGTTACTGTTCCAGAGTTATGCCACTTTAAAACTCTTTACCCATTGTATGAACCTAATAATATTATAAACTGTGTCATTTTTCATCGGATTGGCTTTAAACATTGTATTATTGAAAAAATCTACATGCGCTAAGTAACGACAAAGAATTACACGTAACAAGAACATATTGCGTGGCAACATATTTCAGGAACCATATATATGATTGCTTGCAAACATATATATGTTTCCTGCAATATGTTGCTGTGGCCTTTTTTTTCTGCATGTAACTCTGTCGTTACTTAGCGCATGTAGATTTTTCCATGAATACAGTGTTTAAACCAAACCCGATGAAAAATTGGCAAATAGTTTATAGTATTATTAGTTTCATACAATGGATAACGAGTTTTTAAATGGCATAACTCTGAAACAGTAAATGCAAATTCCAAATATTTTTCTACAATATTGCTTGGAATTTATCCATCTTTTAGAATGCATACTTTGCCTTATAAGCTTTCCAATCTACTTTGCCCTATAAGCTTTTCAATCAAGCTTGAGCAACCATGAAAATCGAAGAAGAAAATTTTTTTGGGACACCCTAATGCATATCTAGCCTAATGTCCTAATGCATATCTAGCCTAATACGCTAACTTAATTAGTCGGGCCCTAAATGCCCTGAGAAAATACAGTTGGTGGTAGAAAGTTCTAGAACTGTGGTTGAACGAGATTCCAGGCTACATATAAAATATGCCTCGTGTGTAGTTGCTCATTCTTTAGCAGAACAACTGTAGAATTCACTACCCACCGTAGTCTTTCCTACCACTTAAAATTTACACAAATTTAATTATGATGTCTTTTTTCGTCGTTGCCTCCTCTACCTAACTTCCCATCAACACAAAACATTACATTTATGGGAAACATATCCTAAATGTTGGCATAACTAGAAAAAACTGGAATTACAAAGTGGAAATTACATCCTATGAAGGGCGTTGAGAGAGCATCTTCTGAGCTGTGCCATTTGTAGTTATTATACTCGCGGATTTGGACCTACAGTTTTGCACCGCTTCCGAATGGTATTTTTGAGAACCATTTTTTTATGGCTAAATATTTGATAGTGTCGCCGTCCTTAAGCGAGATGACCGCCGTCGAAAGATATGTTAGGTGGTCTGAGCAAGGATCGAACACACGTATTCATGTACAAGAGTCGCGCACACTACCATCTCACCACCGACGACCACATCGAAATTGACGATTAGCTTATAAACCATGGCTTTCAGTTTAAGTTTAATTTATTTTAAAATTTGAAAAATAACTATTTTAAAAATTTACTATAAAATTTAAAAAATATTTTTATTTTTTTTTATACATTTTCCATGTTTTATAATTTGTTAATTATTTTGGAGATTGCCAATTATGAATTTTTGTATAACTGATGATCAAAATATATCTTATTTTTTAACGATAACAGCAGATAAATTCAAGCACTCGGCAGTTTTCTCTATCACAGTCATCTGCATAAATGTACAAATATGTTTTTATTTTGAATTTATAAGATTCCCTTAAAAATTAGTATCGTCTTGCATAACAATTTAGTTGTTTTATAGTTAAAGTTATACGTTGAATTTTTACGGTTAAAAAACAAAGTTTGTTAACGAAAATTTTATTAATAAAAATGAAATTGTACCTCTAATACCGTAATTTTTTGAAAATGTTGTGTTTAAAAAAATGGGGAGAAATAGGATATTAGTATAAACTTCAAGCCTTAAACTAATTTCAATATTTATCAGATAAATGTATATATTCGGGTATGTGATGGAAATCGTTCAATTTAAATCGAATACGATTTGATATAATAATGATATTTTTTTTAGTGAAAATAATGGATATCAATGATTTATTCCTCGTTTTCTCCCATTAAATAATGTATAAAAAAAATGGTTGTTCCGCGATATTATGAATTATGCGAATAAAATTCGTCAAACAGTCAAATCATATTCGATTTTTCAATAGTCAAAATGTTGGGAATATCTGTACAATTGTCGTCATTCGCCATTATGAGTATGACACGAGAGCGAATCAATATGTCCGAGACTTTTTGATTAAAACAGTTTTTTTTTTTGCAAAAAAGAATTATTTTTCAACATAATCTCCTTTTTTTAGCTCAATACACTTAGTCCAACGATTCTCCATTTTTTTTATCCCTTCCAAAAAATAAGATTTTTCGAGGTCCATAAAATAGGCATTTGTTTGATGAATAATTTCATCGTTGGAGCTGAATCTGTTTCCACCGAGCCATTTCTTTAGGTTTGGAAATAGGAAATAGTCACTGGGGGCTAAATCCGGAGAATATGGAGGATGACGTACCAATTCGTAGCCCAATTCATGGAATTTTGCCATTGAGACTACACACGAGTGCACCCGTGTATTCTCTTGATGAAAAATAACTTTTTTCTAGGCCATATGGGGTCGTTTTCTTTTAAATCCTCTTGAAATCGGTCCAATAAGTTGGTATAATATTCGCCGTTTATTGTTTTTCCCCTTTGGAAGGTAATCGATGTGGATTATCCCGCGTGCATTCCAAAAAAAACTGTTGCCATCACCTTTTTGGCTGACAAACTTACCTTGGCCTTCTTCGGAGCCGGTTCACTTGGAGAAACCCATTGTTTACATCCATGATCCATGTTTCATCCACACTTACAAAACTCCTCCTTCGAATTGAGGTTAAATTGTCACACGATTAAGTTTATGGTCAATTGAGAGCAAACGCGGCACCCATCTTGCAGACAGCTTTCTTAAACCCAACTGATCATTTAAAATCGAAACCACACTGCCATATGAAATGCCTATGGCATTAACAATCTCACCCACTTTCACTCTTCGATTGGCCAACACCATATCGTGGATTTTTTCGACATTTTCCGGTGTATTGACCTCAATTGGCCGTCCAAAACGTACTTGTGCGACCACAACGAAAGTCAGTAAACCACTTTTTACCATTGAAATCGATGGTGCAGAGTCCCGACAGTATTTATAAAGCTTTTCCTTGGTTAAACGCAAAGTAAATGACGGAACTTGCTCAAAATTTGACAGTAGACTATTAACAGGTGGTACTTGATGGGAGCAGCGTTGCATTTCATATAACTACGATGGAAATTCGAAAACTCACGGACTTATTGATCCGCCCTTGTGACAGATATTCATTAGAACAGATATTTGCCTCTTTCCTACCCACGTACCTACCTGATAAAGTAGGGAAGAGAGATTGTAAACTGGGGCTAATAAGTGAGCAATTTATTCATATTTTTTCAATGTTAAATCAGATATCACAAAAGGCTAAAGGCACCACCAATTTAAATATTTTTTTTGTTATATTATGACAAATTATCGATATATAATAAAAACCGAAATTAGTTAAGAACATTACCTTTCAACTTTTTCTAAAATTTTTTAAAACTTAACCCTATAATATTTATAAAAAATTACGATAAGTTTTTTTATACAAGTATGACTTTTTTTAAATATATAATTTTCTTCAACGATTTGTCACTGACACGTCCATCACCAGAGATCTGTAATTTAGTCATTACAAAGATTTTAATTGTAAATCATATATCAAAAAATGTCACACAGCACGAGTTCAAATGTTTGAAAAATTATAAATGTCTAATTATTAACATATTTATTGAAATGTATATCACGCTATTTAACTATTTTGTTGTAAATATTTTGTTGTAAATATTTTGTATATGTAATAAAAACCGAAATTAGTTTATCCATAAACATTTCAAGTAATATCAATAATCTTTAAAACTTCGGCCCATAAAATTTTTAAAAAATTACGATAACTTTTTTGTTTTTAATTAACGGTCATTACAATGATTATAATTCAATAAAGTTATTTCAGAGTAATTAAGCCGCAAAAGTTTTTTTGGTTCTGTAAATTTAAAACTTTTGGACAATCGAGATCAGTTCTATCACCAGAAATCTGTAACTTTTTAACAACGACAAAATTCGGAAGTTAACTTGCCAAAATTCATAAATATTCAATATAACTTTATCGAATATTATCAATATAACTACCGACTTTAATCGTTAAAAAGTTACAGAAGTCCGGTGCTGGATGGGTGAGGGTAAAATCGTTTAAGAAAATAATATATAAAAAAAAATAATTTAAAATTTTTATAAAAAAATTTATCGTAATTTTATTTAAATGTTATAGGTTAAGTTGAAAAAAAATGTAGAAGGAATTGAAAGGTAATGTCCTTAACTAATTTCGGTTTTTATTATATATCGATAATTTGTAATAATAATGGACTTTGATATACAAAATTGGAAACAATTATTTGGACCTGTTAAAAATTTTATCGTAATTTTTTTTAATTGTTATAGGATTAAGTTGAAAAAATTTGTAGAAGGAATTGAAAGGTAATGTCCTTAACTAATTTCGGTTTTTATTATATATCGATAATTTGTAATAATAATGGACTTTGATATATAAAATTAGAAACAATTATTTGGACCTGTTTAACAGCAGTTTACACCTCATATATTTCCGTCGTTTTTGGGAACTCCTAATTTCTTATCATTGTTACACAACCAACCACATAAATCGTCACCATCTTTCCGCCTTTTTCTTCACTAAAATGTCATCCATATTTGTCACCATGTGTTAAAGTCCTCCTCCCTTCTCTTATCGCTGTCACAACGAACACACCAGTTGTTACAAATAGCCACAGCAGCGATATGATGTTCCAACCTGCCACTGGTGATCAACTTAAATTCTCATTTAACTAATTTATGTCAATGATAAGGTCTACGATATGACCCTTCTCTTCTCGCTTACACTGGCAACATGTAGATGGTTGGTTTTATAGCTTTGCCGCCTCTTCATCATTTAGTAATGGCCACAAATTCCCATTAACTCTGGACAAATGATAATCGTAGGAAACAACAACAACACGGGACACGGAAATTATCTTCAGAAATCTAGTTGAAAACTACGATGGACGGACGATTTGAGTTGGATGATGGTCGCTCAAGTTGGGTGGTTGGTTGGCTGGATGTTAAGTGCATTTGAGTACTCCCAAGTATGTGAGTGCTGCGAGCTCAGTACTTGTGGCCACCAACGCTGTTAGTTTAGAACAAAGTTAAACCAAGTGCTGTTGACTCTTGACAGAATGCCAGCCAGCCAGCCATCCATCCATTCTTACTATGCAACTGCGTGCCACCACACTCAACAAGCAACATTTGCTTATGCCCCATGTCCGTCCAATGCATCCCATCCTTGAGCGAGCAGCAGCGTGTGTGTCTTCGTCGCCGTATGTGACGTCGTCGTCTTGTGTGTTTTATTTCCCGTATCTCTACGATGGTGGCATTTTTGTTGCCAGTTTAAGTGTGTCGGAACCGATATTTAAAAGAATTATACAAATTCCCATTTCTGTGTGTGTTGGTGTGTGTTCTTTTTAATATCGTAAATACGTGATGTATTTCAGTTCAGTTTTGAAATGTTTGTACAACTGTCGTCATACACAGAATTTTGCTGTGGTGTGGTCTGCCTGTCCGTCTGTCTTCCTTATTCCCATTCATTGTTTCCTTGTTTGGTGGTCTCTTTATTTTTTTTTTGTTTGTTTATTGGTTTGTTTTATTTCCCTGATCGTCGTCATGTCTATATGACAGATATTCATCATAAGAGATATTTGCCTCTTACCCACATAGCTTCATACCTACCTACCTGGTAAGGCTGGAGGATTACGAGAACACCCAATGAGAGAGGCTTTAGGTTAGGGCTAATGAGTAAGTGTTTGACGATGATTTTGTGGGCATAAATCATTTTGTTAAATATTTATTTATTCGCTGCGGCTTTAAATAAAGTCAACAAAGAGATTTTATCGGCTCTTGGGGGATTAAGAAGAATTTTAATTGGAAATCAGATAATATAAAAGGTATAAACTAACTCTAATGTTTTCAACATTACAGTTAAACATTAAAATATTTATTGAAAAATGTTAAGCTACAAAGAAAATATTTAATTTGTAAATATTTTTAATATCTATTAAAAACCGAAATTTGTTTAATCATAAACCCTTTCATTTGTGTATTTTTTTTAAAAAAATTTGATGTATACTATTATTAAAACATTACGATAAGTTTAAAATATTTATTGAAATATATATCAATTTATTTAACTATGTTATTGTAAATATTTTGAATATGTAATAAAACCCGAAATTAGTTTATCCATAAAACTTGCAACTAATATCAAAATTTTTTAAAATTTCGGCTCATAACAATTTTGAAAAATTACGATAACTTTTTTTTTTTAAAGTAACAGTTATTACAAGGATTTTAATTGTAAATCATATTCTAAAAAAAGGTCACACAGCACGAGTTAAAATGTTTTTAAACTACAAATATATATTAACATATTAATTGAAATATATATTAACATATTAATTGAAATATATATCAAGCTATTTAACTATTTTGTTGTAAATATTTTGAATATGTAATAAAAACCGAAATTACGTTATCCATAAACCTTGCAACTAACATCAAATTTTTTTAAAACTTCGGTTCATAACAATTTTGAAAAATTACGATAAATTCTTTTTTTAACATTAACGGCCATTACAATTATTTTAATTGTAAATCATGTACTACAAAAAGGTCACACGGCACGAGTTAGTTTAAATGTATTCAAATGTACAAATATCTATTAAAAAAAGTTTTTAAAATATATTTCAAGCTATTTAACTATTTTGTTGTAAATATTTTAATATGTAATAAAAACCGAAATTAGTTTATCCATAAACCTTGCAAATAATATCCAATTTTTTTAACACTTCGGCTCATAACATTTTTGAAAAATTACGATAACTTTTTTTCTTTTTAAGTTGAGTCATTACAAGGATTTTAATTGTAAATCATATCTTAAAAAAATGTCACACAGCACGATTTCAAATTTTTTCAAAATTACAAATATCCTTAACATATTTATTGAAATATTTATCAAGCTATTTAAATATTTTATTGTAAATATTTTGAATATCTATTAAAAACTGAAATTAGTTTATCCATAAACATTTCAAGTAATATCAATATTCTTTAAAACTTCGGCCCATAAATTTTTTAAAAAATTACGATAATTTTTTTTTAAATTAACGACCATTACAAGGATTATAATTGAAAGGCTGAGAAGCAAACGGGTTTAAGTTCAATAAAATTATTTCAGAGTAATTAAGCGGCAAAGTTTTTTTTGGTTCTGTTAATTTCATGCACATTAGTTCGTAGTAAAACTTTTGGACAATAGAGATCAGTTGGAGCTCATAATATAGGTCTGAATTTTTGAAGAGTGATAGATATTTTTAAAATATATTTCAAGCAATTTAACTATTTTGTTGTAAATATTTTGAATATGTAATAAAAACCGAAATTAGTTTATCCATAAACCTTGCAAATAATATCAAATTTTTCTAACACTTCGGCTCATAACATTTTTGAAAAATTACGATAACTTCTTTTTTAACATTAACGGTCCCAGTTCAAATGTTTGCAAAATTACAAATATCTAATTATTAACATATTTATTGAAATATATATCTAGGTATTTAACTATTTTGTTGTAAATATTTTGAATATCGAATAAAAACCGAAATTAGTTTATCCATAAACCTTTCAATTAATATCAATTTTATTTGAAACTTCGGCTCATAATAATTTTGAAAAATTACGATAAATTAATATTTTAACATTAACGGTCATTAAAGGTATTTTAATTGTAAACCATGTATGTACAGAACGGTCACAGAGCACGAGTTGAAATGTGTTCAAATGTACAATTATCTATTAAAAAAGTTTTTAAAATATATTTCAAGAAATTTAACTATTTTGTTGTAAATATTTTGAATGTGTAATAAAAACCGAAATTAGTTTATCCATAAACCTTGCAACTAATATCAGTTTTTTTTTAAACTTCGGCTCATAACAATTTTGAAAAATTACGATAACTTTATTTTTTTTAATTAACAGTCATTACAAGGATTATAATTGAGGGGCTGAGAAGTAAACGGGTTCAAGTTCAATAAATCTATTACAGAGTAATTAAGCCGCAAAGTTTTTTTGATTCTCTTAATTTCATACATAGTAAGTTCGTAGTTAAACTTTTGGACAATAGAGATCAGTTCGAGCTCATCATATACATAGCTCTGAATTTTTGTAGAGTGATAGATATTAGTTTTAAGTTTTGGTTGCTGCATCTAACCCAATTTTTTTAATTTTGTCACTTGGACCGATTTGCTGCTCAGCTCATCAAGAGTAATGCTTACAAAATTACATATATCTATTAAAATATTTATTGAAATATATTTCAATCTATTTAACTATTTTATTTTAAATATTTTGAATATGTAATAAAAACCGAAATTCGTTTATCCTTAAACCTTTCAACTAATATCAATTTTCTTTGAAACTTCGGCTCATAACAATTTTGAAAAATTAATATAACTTCTTTTTTAAAATTAACGGTCATTACAATTATTTTAATTGTAAATCATGTACTAGAAAAAGGACACACAGCACGAGTTCAAATATTTTCAAAATTACAAATATGTATTAACATATTTATTGAAATACTATTTTATTGTAAATATTTTGAATATCTAATAAAAAACGAAATTAGTTTGTCAATAAACCTTTCAATTAATATCAAATTTTTTTAAAACTTCGTCTCATAATATTTTTAAAAAATTACGATACCTTTTTTGTTTAATGTAACAGTCATTACAAGGATTTTAATTGTAAATCATATACTACAAAAAGGTCACACAGCACTAGTTCAAATGGTTTTAAAATTCTATTTCTATCAATCTATTTCTATCAATCTATTTAACTATTTTATTGTTAATATTTTGAATATGTAATACAAACCAAAATTAGTTTATTCATAAACCTTTCAATTTATATCAAATTTCTTTAAAACTTCTGCCCATAACATTTTTGAAAAATTACGATAACTTTTTTTTTAATTTTCAGTCCTGAAATAAATACTTTCGCATTGCATTCTATGAAAGGGCAGGGGAGACTTCTCACAATCAGTGAGCTGTGTGCGATTTCTAGTTTCATACTCACTGATTTGGAGCTACAGTTTTACACCAGTTCCGAAAGGTTTTTCAAGTAAAGGCCTCTGTTTTCTTCAAAGCTACAGTTTTACACCAGTTCCGAAAGGTTTTTCAAGTAAATGCCTCTGTTTTCTTCAAAGAAGTAGGGCCCGACAATGCAGCGTGATGCAATTCCGTCTCATGGAGTATCTGTGGGTTGGATGCACTCCATATTCGACAATTTTGTTTGTTTATGTTGCCGTTTAAATCTAAATGGGCCTCGTCAGACATGAAAATACAGTTCAACATGTTTCCGTCCTCTTCCACCATTTGAAGTATCTTTCCAAGCAAAATTCCAAGCGGATCGGGAAGTCTGTTGCGTTCAGTTTGTTGGCCATTTGAATTATATATGGGAATAAGGAACTTGGTCACCAACCATTAAGATAACTATGTCATCCACTTATTACAGGTACAATAAATCGCTGTTTGTGCTGTCCAGGTGACAACATGAAGTGAATTGAAATTATCAGCAGGACTCAACCCAAAATCATGTTTAGCTTCTTGCAACGCTATTGACAAGAAACCCAATTTGCAAATCGGTTTCAATTCGTCGTTATGTAGCAAGATTGTAATTCCAAAGTTCTTGTACTTCCCCATCATCATCGTTTGTCCCATAAATTAAATTTGCAAGAACTTAGGTTCAGCATTTGGCATTGGCAAAACTGGTCCCATTGTAACGGTTAATTTGGTCATGCACTCGAAAAGTTGGCTCTGATTCTGATCGTATATTCTGAAAGTGTTTTTAAATGCCTTTGCAACGACGTATGTGGGAACACGGGAGAGTTCTTTGTTCCGTAATTATCTTTCGAAATGTATCCAAGATGCATACATTTTTATGTGAGGGCAATATCCTTTTTACAAAGCAGTTTTTATTTGGGCTCAATCTTTTTGACCTCATTAACAGGTGTCTGTTAACCTGTTAACAGAGTTGTATAAATAAATGTGGTTTGTGTCTTTGCTAGTTAAATTCTGAATTTATCTTCACGGACATATTTCGACGTGTGTTTGGGGACATTGTGGTGTCATGAATGTGAATGAAACTGGCATGTGTTCAAAAGTATAAGGTTCCATTTGGTTCTTACGAATGTGCAATTACCGGTTCCGCACTCTGCCATGAAAAGGATCCTCACTCCCTGTTGCTTCCTCCAACATGCTTCACGGTCTTGAGAGTGTAGCGTGGATTCAATGCCTGGCGTGGTAGTCACTCAACAGACACTCTACCATCCGGTCCATACGAATTACCTTTGTTTCATCACTCCAAAGTATTTTTTCCCCAGAATAAGAGGTCTTTAGACTTGTGGGTGCGAGCAAACAATAAACGTTTAGCAATTTTTTTTCTTAATATATGTGTGGCTTGCGCGCCCAAACAGCTGACCGCCATTCAGGCTTACTTGACTGTACGTAGACGATGAAAAATCTGTATTTTTTGTTGTTTGGACACACATATAAAGTGTGTTTGGAGCTTGTCGCAAATATAATATACTTGTGTCCAAACATATTGTGTTTGCTATTCAATATTACATGTTTGAGACACAATGATTAATATGTTAGAATATATTTGTTTGCGACCCACATATATTTATGTTTGTGATACAAATACAGCTGTGTTTGTTGCACCGTCTATAATCTCTCGAGAGCATGAGAATAAAAGTGGGACAACGAGAGAGTCTATCTTGTAAGTGTGTATCTGTATTTTTGCATTATTCTCTCAGTCAGTGAGTCATAAATATTCCTGACTGAGCGTGTAAATTGCAGATGAAGGCAGTGTTTCTAATTTTGGCTGATGTATTGCGTTTTAGTTTCATGCGTTCAGTCGTCAATGTTTCATCGGACAGAGGATATGAAAAGCGCTTGATCAGTGAAAAGAGAATAAACGGAGGCTCGGATGCTTAAATGGTTTGTGATGTTAGTTTGGTTTTTGTGTATGTGTTTCGTACCTAACGGGTTTTTCAATAAGAGCGCTACAAAAGTTTTTTTAAATAAAACAAAACCGGTTTTAGATACCAATTAAATTCTTTATTCCTCTGAAAGTACATTCAATGCCATTATGTATGGAACCCGGTTTCTTTTGCATGGCCACAACGGGCACGCTTACAGAAGTCCAGACGCTGAACCCAATTTTCGACGGTTTTCAAGCATAAATCGGCCGATACTGCTGCAATTTCACGTTCGATATTCGTACGAAGTTCATCAATTGTCGCTGGCTTGTTGGCATAGGCCATAGACTTGACGTAGCCCCACAGGAAATAATCTAACGGCGTCAAATCGCACGACCGAGGCGGCCAATCGACTGGGCCATTTCGTGAGATAACACGTTCACCAAACTTGGTTTCCAATAAATTGATTGTGGCATTCGCTGTGTGGCTTGTGGCGCCGTCCTGTTGGAACCACATGTCCTCCAAGTCCATATTATCCAATTGGGGCCAAAAATATTCGGTTATCATTGAACGGTAGCGATTCGCATTCGCAGTAATGTGCCGGTCTTGATCATCACGGAAGAAGTACGGCCCATTGACGCCGCCGGCCCATAAACCGCACCAAAATAATCTAACGGCGTCAAATCGCACGACCGAGGCGGCCAATCGACTGGGCCATTTTGTGAGATAACACGTTCACCAAACTTGGTTTCCAATAAATTGATTGTGGCATTCGCTGTGTGGCTTGTGGCGCCGTCCTGTTGGAACCACATGTCCTCCAAGTCCATATTATCCAATTGGGTCCAAAAATATTTGGTTATCATTGAACGGTAGCGATTCGCATTCGCAGTAATGTGCCGGTCTTGATCATCACGGAAGAAGTACGGCCCAATGACGCCGCCGGCCCATAAACCGCACCAAACCGTAATTTTTTCGGGATGCAATGATGACCAATAACGCATATTTTGCTTATCGACGAAGCCATTCAGCCAGAAATGAGCCCTTCAGCCAGAATGACGTAGCGCTCTTAAAGTTGAGGCCAGTGACTCCAAATTTCGGTAGTAAATTTTAATAATTTCGACTCGTTGTTGGCTCGTATATCTTTCCATGATGAAATGACAAACCTTACTGAAGAAAAATGTCAAAAGAGCGGGAAAAAATATGGCGTCGTTTGCTGTCCCTATCAATTTACTTATGTAGCGTCTCTGTTGAAAACCCTTATGTATGTGTGTACCAAAGTGAGAAACGATTTTGAGGAAAGAAACTGGAAAGGGCAACTACGTGAAGCCCTTTGTCTGTCCGAGCCTTTACTGAGAAAATCGGAACGGCGGACAATTTGTGAAATAAACGCTTGGCATGCATGAACTAGAGTTGTATATCAATATATTCTTTGTGTACCAACGCATAGTGATAACCAACGCATAGCTGAAACCTTCCGAAAACAAAAACGCGAGAGAGCAAGCAAAAGAGCAGCAGATTCTCATTTCATGAACAAAACAAATAATGCATTCAATGCACTAAATGTGAAAAAGGCCGTTTTAAATGTTTTAATTTTTGCTATTAATTATTTAGAAATGAGGATTTATATTGATAAAATTAATTATAATAAATAATACATACATATATATTGAAATCAAAGAATAATTCGTTTTTAAATATTATTATGTTTGGGGGGAAATACGCATATGTTTCCACGTAAGTATATGCAGGTTTAGGGGAAACACGCGACTGCTTCCACGTAAGTATATGAATGGTTAGGATGAAGAACGCATATGTTTGCCAGTAAACATGATGCTGTTTACATTTAAACACAAGTGAGTTTTGGACTTGCAAACATATTAATGTTTGAAGTGTGTTCCAAACATATACATGGTTCCTGGGGAATATGTTTGGGAGAATATGTTAGAGAGGCCGTTATTTTTCAGCGTGTACAGTTCTTAAAATTGCTGTTAATCATAATTTGATATGACTATATTTGTTCTCTCTAGATGTCTACATAGTACCCTTTTTTCTCCAGTAATGTTAAGAGTCTAGGAGACTTTCATTAGCTTAAGTTTTTGAAGTATTCAATAAATACGAATATTAGTTCCAGTTATAAACATTAGAATATTATATTATTTGTCCACAGACTCTTTAACAACAATTTTAAAAATGTACAATAAAATTTAAAAAACAATTAGTTTAATTATGTAAATTATTCGTTTAATGTCAAATGAACAGTGTCTGTACATTAAATCGTCGGTTCATTGCTCGTATTAAATTTCTTTTCAAAACTGTTATCAGCAACAAGTGTATAAGACACATGTATTTCGATTTATTTCTGCCGTAATGTTTATAGTCTTGGAAAACTCTGAAATTAATATGTCTGGCATCGATACCGTCATCCATACCGTCACAGTTATAGTTTGTAACAATTTGTGTTACGTTAAAAAGAATTTCCTTGTTGACATTTTTCGCAAATTGTCCTTGGAGAATATTGTTGAAAATTTACGAAAATTAAATTTTTTGTTAATTATGGAAATTACTGCATTGACTATCAGTGAGTGATTTCCGCAAGCCTACAATAAATATTGAAATTAGTACAAGTAATAAGCATTTCATTACTGAAAAAAATTTCCCAATTATCACTTAGGAACATTTCTAAAAATTTACGATAAAACTCCTGAAAATCGCTTCAGCCATGTAAATTATCAATTGCAGACTTACTTTTTCTTAACTTTAATAAATACTAAAATTAGTGCACGTTATGAGCTTTTTATTGTTGAAAAATTTCTTCAAATATTCCTTCTAAAACATTTTTAAAATTTTACGATAACATTCCTAAAAATTCCTTTCATCACATAATTAATAAATGTTAAAGTAACTAGTTCAAGCAATACAGTAAATATTAAAACAAGTTTTTGTTACAAACATTTTGATGTAAAACTATTTTTCCTTTAAGGCCTTATGAAACATTTTAAAAAATTTACGATAAAGTTGCAAAAGATTTTTTCAATCATTTAAATTATCAATTCCACAGTAACTTTTTCAAGCATATAACAAATATTGAAATTCATTCATGTTATCCGATATTCATCGTTAATATAATTCTTCAAATATTCCTTACTAAACATTTTAAGAAATTTACGATAAATTTTGTAAACAAAAATTAAACAAATAAATTTAAGGTAATTTTGCAAACTTACATTAAATATTAAAACAAGTTTGAGCTACAAACAATTTAATGCAGAAATATGTTTTCAATGGAGAATATTGAAAATAGAGTGTAGAGTATTTACGATAAAATTGTTGAATTTTTTTCAAAAGTAATCAACTGTAGAGTGACTTTTTCAACTTTATGGTAAATATTAAAATTAGTGCATGTTATCAGCTTTTCATGGTCTATATACAATTTCAAATATTTCTTACAGAACATTTAAAGAAATTTACGATCAAATTCCATCATCAATCAATTTTAGTGTAATTTTAACAAAATCAGTCATAATATTCAAATTCAAAAAGATTTAACTGCGCTTGATGTTTAAAGGGGTTTTCGAGAGATCTTAGGAACGTTTTTCAAAATTTACGATAAAATTCCTGAACAATTTTTTAACATGCAAGTATTCAATTGTAATTTGGATTTTTAAAGCATTCGTCAATACAAGCTTTTCATTTTTGGAACTTTCAGTGGTGCAATGGGTAGTGTGCGCGTCTCTTGTACATCAGAACGTGGGTTGGATCCCCGTTTTGACCACCGCACATTTCTTTCAACGACGGTCACCTCGCTTAGTGATGGCGACACTATCGAGTACTTAGATGTGATAAAGCTTTTCAAAATACCGTTCGGAACCCGTGTAAAAGCTGTAGGTCCCTATCAATGAGTGTAAAACTAGAAAGCGCACAGCTCATAAATTGTAAGAAGCTCTCCCCAATCCCTTCATGGAATGTAATGGAAAACCATATTTTTGCCACATTGTTGGAACATCTTTCCTTTCAGATTTTTTTTTAAATTACGATAAAATCCTTAGAAATTTATTTTCGTCAAAGAAATTATGCATTTCGAGTAATTTTTTCAAACACACAATAAATTTTAAAACTAGTTTTAGCTACAAAACATTTCGACATAGAAATATATATATTTTTTAAATTTACGATATTATTTCTGAAAAATTTTTCAATCGTATAAATTATCAATTGCAAATAATTTTTCTAATCTTATAACAAATATTGAAATTAGTTCACCGTATCAGCATTTCATTGTCGTAACATTTTTCCGTATAGCCCTTTCAGAACATTTTCAAAAATTTACGATAAAAATCATAAAATTACATAGAATCATGAATGTCCCATTTTTTGTTAAAAACACTCTTGAGGCTAATCCTCTTCTTGGCCACTGTCCTTTTGCTATCGGAGTAATGTGAGAAAAATAACTTGATGCTTTACTAATTTACATGACGATAAGCTGTTTGCCGGAATTCGCCTGTTGCAGCTTCTGCTGCCTTTGTGGCCGCTACGACAGAGATAACAGCAGCAGCAGCAGCAACAACAACCAACTCTCGTTTGATTTATCGTTTATCATTGTTGTTGGGTGTTCTTCTTGACAGTGATGACACTAATGTTTGTTTTCGTATCAAAATTTAATAACAACAAAACCGACCACACAATAAATAAATCCTTGTGATACCCTTCGATGTTGTAGTTGTTCTTGTTGCAGTTTGTTGCTGTCATTTTAACGATGATCATGATGATGATGATGAGGACGGCAACGGAGACAACAGCAACAACAACAAGGGATTTTCTTGTTATATCTATAAATCTTACAAAGCCACTTACTTGTTGGCTTTGTTGTTGTTGTTGTTGTTGTTGTTGCTGTTCATCCACACTCTTTTTCTTTCATCGTGGTGGCTTTTTAAATATTTGCTTAGGTTTCCCTGGGCTCACTCGCCGCTTCACAAGAAGATGTTTAGGACAGACTGCCGGACAGACAGCGACGGAATGGGAATATTTGGTGAGCTGCCTGCGGTTCTCGATGGAATCCCCACTCAAACTATGTTTGTTTGTGCGTGCCATCAAGCATTTGTTTATTTGGCTTGTATATGGCAAGAAACAAAAGCTGATTCCGACCATAGTTCTTAACTGCTTGAGTGAGTGGTGGCGGTGGTGCAGCCCCTTCATCTTGATCTTTTCTGTGGTTGCAACCAATGCGAGCGATGATCGCTTTGAATGTTCTGATATGTTCTATGTGTGGTGTTGGGCTTCAGCGTCAGCGTCAGCTTCGGTTTTGCTTTTGGTTGGCGGCATTCATTCTCCTTTTGCGGGACCACCGCCGGACCACACAACACGCTGATACTTTATCGTCGTCTTTTAAATTTAATTTGTGATCATATGATGTTCATGATCATGATCATTTCACATTCACATTTTTTTTCTTGTATTCATTCTTCCATCGCTTCTGATGCCTAGAATTAGCCAAAAGCTGTAAACAATTCTGTGTGAATTGTCGGGTTGTTGTTGGCATGTACATATGTAGGAATGCTCATATGTGCTTCAGATTTCACTTGAAGAAATTCCAAGAGAGCACACGTACGAGGGATGGGGTGATGTGTTGAGAAAGGAAGTGTGAAGCAGTATTTCTAATTTCAAAAGCCAATAAATATTCGTCTAGGAAGAAAATTGCATATTTAACAAAAACCGAAATTAGTTTATATTCAAGAGAATCATATAACGTCCTTTTCAAATGTAATTTAAATCAAAAACTATATTTTCTCTTTACGATACTTGACAATATTAATAATTTGTTCTATATGCTTTAGACTTTACTTTAGCAAATTCTAAGAATTGCAATGTAATGGGGTTGGGATGATGTATTGGGTTAAAAAAGAGGCGAAATTTTAATATTATCAATGTTAAACCTCAAATTTTAAAGCATTTTTTTCAGAGGCAAAATTAATAATCTTTGAGTCACAAAATTATATATGTAACAAAAACCGAAATTAGTTTATATTCAAATGACTGCGATAAAGTAGTTTTCACATTAAACTTAAACCAAAAAATATATTTTCTATTTACGATACGAGGCGGATCAATAAGTCCGTGACTTTTTGAATAAAGCACAGTTTTTTTTGCAAAAAAAAAATTATTTTTCAACATATTCTTCTTTTACCTCAATACACTTAGTCCAACGATTCTCCAATTTTTGTATCCCTTCCAAAAAAGAGGATTTTTCGAGGTCCACAAAATAGGGATTTGTTTGAGCAATAATTTCATCGCTGGAGCTAAATCTCTTTCCACCGAGCCATTTCTTTAGGTTTGGAAATAGGAAATAGTCACTGGGAGCTTAATCCGGAGAATATGGCGGATGAGGTACCAATTCGTAGCCCAATTAAACAACTCCAAACAATCCTTTGAAGTCGTCACACGATTACGTTTATGGTCAATTGAGAGCAAACGCGGCACCCATCTAGCAGACAGCTTTCTTAAACCCAACTGATCATTTAAGATCGAAACCACACCGCCTATGGCATTAACAATCTCACGCACTTTTACTCTTCGATTGGCCAACACCATATTGTGGATGTTTTCGACATTTTCCGGTGTATTGACCTCAATTGGCCCTCCAGAACGTACAGCGCCATTTGTACTTGTGCGACCACAACGAAAGTCAGTAAACCACTTTTTTACCAATAAAATCGATGGTGCAGAGTCCCCATAGTATTTTTCAAGCTTTTCATTGGTTGGATTGACGGTTTTTTTTCGCAAAAATTAATGCTTAATGAGCAATCGAAATTGACTTTTTTCCATTTTTAAAAAATGCATGAGGTTGTATGTTTTGAACAGCTGTTAAATGCAAAGTAAATGACGCAACTTGCTCAAAATTTGACAGTAGTCTATTAATAGGTGGTACTTGATAGGAGCAGTGTTGAATTTCATATAACTACGAGGGAAGTTTGAAAAGTCACGGTCTTAGTTATTCGCCCTCGTACTTCACAATATTAATATTTTTGATTTAGGAAATTCAAAGAAAATAAATGTACTAGTACTAGGGTGGTGAGTTCGATTACAAAAGGAAGTGAAATTTTTTCCTTTTTAAACATTACAATTTTAAGGTTTTTTTTAAAAGCGAACTTAATAATCTTTGTGACGTAAAATTACATGTCTAGCAAAAACCTTGTCTTTTAGGTGCAAGATTATATGTCGAACAAAAAACGAAATTAGCTTACACTATAAGCTTGAACGTCAAGTAAAAACTTCACTAAATATCATGCGAAAATATTTTTGAAAATTTACGATATTTCTAAAGTAGTAAAATAATTTTTACAAAATATTTAAAAAAAAACACACCTACAATATTTATTTTCAAGCATTTTAGTAGCAAATCTGTATGTCTAATAAAAACCGAAATTAGTTTACAATATAAGCTTGAACATTGAGTAAAAATTTAATTCAGTCTCATACGAAAATAGTGTTACAAGTTTACGATATTCGTGAAGTTTTAAACTAATTTTGTATGTACTATTCAGTCAATATTGATGTCTCAATTTTAAGGTTGTCTATAAAAATACTGATACTGAAATGCAGATTATATTTTCCATTATTTAGAAAAATCATTATTTAGCAAATTTTTCTCAGACTCAAAGTAGTTTACACTATGGGCTTGAACATCGAGTAAAATCTTAACTCAATGTCATGGGAAAAATAATTTAACAAAATTAAGATTTTCCCAAATTTTTAAATAAAATTGTTAAATACTATATTTTGAAAGCAAAACAGTCAAAATTGATGTCGCAGTTTAAGCTTTGTCTTTAAAACACTAAAACTGCAACTTAAGTATTTCATTATTAAAAAAAAACAAAATTTTTCTTGTGTTGTAAATGCAAAATTGCTTGTCGAGCAAAACCCGAAATTGGTTTACACTCTATACTTGAACATCAAGTAAGAACTAAATTAATTATCATGCGGAAATATTTTTGAAAATTTACGATATTCCAAAAGTAATAAAATAATTTTTACAAAATATTGAAAAAAACACACCTACAATATTTATTTTCAAGCATTTTAGTAGCAAAACTGCATGTCTAACAAAAACCAAAATTTGTTTACAATATAAACTTGAAAAAATTTAACTCAATCTCTAATACAAATATAGTGTTACAAGTTTACGATATTCGTGAAGTTTTAAAATAATTTCTTATATACCATTTTCTGTTAGAAAGACGGTCAATATTGAGTCACGATTTTAAGTTTTGTTTATTAAAAAATTACTAATACTGAAATACAGATTATATCTTTCGTTATTTCGAAAAATCTTTTTTGGTACCAAAATTGTTTGCCTAACAAAAACCAAAATTATATTACACTATAAGTTTGAACATCGAGTAAAATTTTAATTCGATGTCATGCGAAAATATTTTTAAAAATTTACGATATTCCGGAATTATTAAAATAATTTTGTATACACTATATTTTGCCAGAAGAACAGTCGAAGTTAGTGTCCCGATTTTAAGCTTTATATAAATTCTAAAACTATGCAGATTAATCTTTCATTATTTTAAATATTTAGACAAATTGAATGTCTAAGAAAACCTATACTAGATTACACTATATGCTTGAACAGCAATAGAAATTTAAATTCAATCTCATGCGAAAATAATTTTAAAAAATTACTATATTCCTGCTGTTTTAAATTACAATTTTAAACTATATTTTGCAAGGGCAACAGTCTAATTTGATGTTCCGTTTTTAAGCTTTGTCTATAACTGATGTATGCAGATTATTTCTTTCATTATTCTAATAAAAAACACCTTCAATATTTATTTCCATGTCTTTTAGTAGCAAGATTGTGTATCTAACAAAAATCAAAATTAACTGACACTATAAGTCGAATATCAAGTAAAAATTTAATTAAATATCATAGGAAAATAATTTAAAAAGATTACGATATTCTTTAAGAAATATAAATATTTTATGAAAAAAAAAATGGTTTCCCATAACATTACATGAAGGTATTGAGAAAAGCTTCTCACAATCAGTGAGATGTGCGCTTTCTAGTTTTTACCCTCACTGATTGGGACCTACAGTTTTACACCGGTTCCGAACGGTATTTTGACATGCTTTTTCGTGGCTAAGTACTCTATAGTGTTGCCATCATTATTTTTTTGAAAGCCAACAAAATTTCCTATAGCACTGCATCATACATTTTGCATTGTCATAGAAAAAAATTGGCCAGAAAATAGTAAAAATTTCTGTTCGAAAACAGTTGCTCAAAATAGGTTAAATTTTTTTCATGGTTCTTAATTTAACACTTTTGGTAAAAATTGAAATTCGATATAGGTGTTAGCTTCAAATATATGTTACACTTTATTGTGGAAAAAATCTTAAACATTAAAAAATATTTACGATAATTTTCCAAACATTTTTAAACTTCCCTGTTTTGAAAATTATAAGCTTTTGGTGGTATAGTTTTTACTGAAAATTACCCTCAGCCTCATTTTGTCATACCTCACCCACCACTACTAACTTCATGTCATCCATATGCATACATGTCTATTTCTCATGTCATGCTGGCCGTGTATGATGCTCTGCATTGGCACTTACTACTGGGTGATCTCAAGAGCAATATGCTCCGCCAATCAATTCAAAGGCTTTGTGTGTGATCTTTGTTATTTTAAATATATTGATTTTTAATATTCAATAACAGCGGCTCGATAAAAATCAAAAAGAAGCAACATCAACCGACGACGACGACCCTCATCAGCGTGCGTAAATGATCTTTTATTGATTCCTCTGGACTTAATAATGTTCGTTTTCTTGGCTTTTTATTGCCAAAAATTTACTTTTGTTAAAGCCATAAACCCCAGCCATTGTTCTTTTAAACTCAAGACAGAAGACCTTTGAAGGTTTCTTCGCCAACATCGTGTGAGTTTTTTTTCATCGTGGCTGTCCATCAAACCATCAAGAAGAGTAACGAGAGATAGAAAGAGAAGATCGCAAGAAGGAGGAAACAAAAAAAAAATTGAAATTGATTTTTTTTATTATTAAGAACACCTTGGTTGGAATCTTCGTTGTGTGAGGTGAACTGAGTTGAGCACTTGGCTAAGACAAAATCCATGACATGAATGGAGTAAGATTACCCTCGTGTGTGTTCTGGTTTGATTCCTTGTTCTCCCATTGGTCAGTTTGTTTTAGTGGTGCCTTTGTTGGTTCGTCGTGTGTGAGCGCATGCTCTTTCACCTGTCATAAACAACCCTACGTACCTAACATCCTTGTGCTCATTCCCTATGTGCGTCATTTCCTATCGAACCTTTGGTTAAGAGAAGTAGGAGGTAATTGTCCTTATTAATGTGTTTGTAGGTGGTAACACATCTTGTCTAAATGCATGTCAAAATAAACCCACCAGGGGTTAGAAAAAGATCACCCAGATCGGCTTCCTCTTTTGTTTTGTTTTCATAATCATAATCTTAAGCGTAAAGATGTAATCATTGACTTGGCCATTTCTTGAAGGATTTCTTTTGTAGTTACACAGGATTAATTACATTCGTTGTGTGTGTGAAAGAATAGGAAAGTGATCGTAAAATCATCAGGAGTTGTGGTCATATAAAGGCCATTGTGTGAAAAAAGGTTCAGAACGAGCGGAAGTTTGAAAGAGTGTAGGGAAATCATAAAGAATTTACATATAATCTAGGAATATTTGGAAAAGTATTCAGGACAGATTACAGGACTATAAAATAGATTTGAGAAAATATTGGTAAAGGTATACAAATTTGATAGCAATGTGTTAAGAATATTTAGTAATTCCATTGAAGTTTACTTGGATCTCATTGAAACCATTTTTTTTTGGATTTTATGAAGACACAAAGTAAAATTCTAAAATTTAATTTCATGCTCGTATGTTAATGTAGAAGATTCCCCTTCGATTTTTTTATATTTCATTCAACATTTTATCTGGTTCAGTAAATGTTTGCATGGTTGAAAATTTTGTAAAAAAAATATATTTTTTAATATATATTTTTTAATATTTTTTTTTAGTCTAAAAATATGCACAGATTTTTTTATAAAAATCAAATGGTTATGAAAAAAATTACATACATAAATCCAAAATTAGTTCATTCTATATGCTTTATTTTTCCCTTTAAAAAATTTGAAAATTATAATTTTATATATTTAAAAAAATTACGATAACGTGTTACGATATATTGAATTTTTTCCCACAATTTCTAAACTATATCTGGTAGAACCGGGAGAATAAACACAGTACCATAAATGCACACCAAATTTATTTTAATACAACATTCTTTTCAAGGGGGTTTAAATTCCCATTTTTTTTTAATCAAAAAATTTCAAATTTGATTCTTTTATAAAAGTCGAAAAAATACGAATTTTAAATTTTAACGAAATCCAAAATTAGCTTATTTTGTGTACATTATTTCGCAATTTTAAAACGTTGCAAATACTGACCTTATATATTTTAAAAATTTACGATAACACAGAATCATGGAGAGGACATTTAATATTTCGGCGAGAAAGTAGCAAAAATTAGTATTAATTTTTATTAATAAACTGGCTCAGAAATTCAATTAAAATTGTTCGCTTCAAAAGCGACAAAAAACCAAGTTTTGTTTTATTTCTAAAGTAATATTTAAGTAAAACATTTTTATTTTAATGACATTTATTTAAAAAAATATATTATAAAGAAATTCAAAACTATGTTTTATTTATATTGCAGTTTACAGAATTAGAAAATCATAATCTTATATATTAAAAAAGTTTGCGATAACGTGCGTTGCGAATTTTACAAAAATTTCTAAAGCAAGTTCCAAAACTGCAGACCAGATTTGTTGTTTATCAAATTTCGATTAAGGGGCTTAACAAATGTTGTTCGTTAAAAAATCCACACGCCGGAAAATCTGTATATTTTTGTTATTAGGATTCCAATATGACGTGTTTGTAGCTAGACGCAAATATAGTCTACTTGTGTCCAAAAAAATGTGTTTGCTTTTCAATATTATATGTTGGAGACACAATGATTAATATGTTATATCGTAACATATTAAAAAAGTTTACGATAACGGGCGTTGTGAATTTTACCAAAATTTCTAAAGCGGCATCTGTACAAGTACCAAAAACGCAGGCCAAATTTTATGAAAAATATTACATACATAAATCCAAAATTAGTTCATAGCATATGCTTTATTTTTCGCTTTAAAAAATTTGAAAATCATAATTTTATATATTTCAAAAAATTACGATAACGTGTTACGATATACTGAATTTTTTCCCACAATTTCTAAACTGATATCTGGTAGAAACGAGAGACTAAACACAGGTCCAGAAATGCACACCAAATTTATTTTACTACAACATTATTTTCAAGGGGATTTAAATTCCCATTTTTTTTTAATAAAAAAATTTCAAATTTGATTCTTTTATAAAAGTCGAAAGAATGTGAATTTTTAATTTTAACGAAATTCAAAATTAGCTCATTTTGTGTACATTATTGTGCCCTTTAAAAAGGTTAAAAATATTAACCTTATATATTTTAAAAATTTACGATAACACAAAATCATGGAGAGGACATTTAATATTTCGGCGAGAAAGTATCAAAAATTTTTTTTAATTTTTATTAATAAACAAGCTCAGCGACTCAGCGAATTGTTCGCTTCAAAAGCGACAAAAAATCAAGTTTTTTTTTATTTCAAAAGTAAAATTTAAGTAAAACATTTTTATTTTACCGAAATTTATTTAAAAAAAAATATTATAAAGAAATTCAAAACTACGCCATTGCATATGTTTTATTTATATTGCAGTTTACAGAATTAGAAAATCATAATCTTAAATGTTAAAAAAGTTCACGATAACGTGCTTTGCGAATTTTACCAACATTTCTAAAGCGGTATCTGTACAAGTTCCAAAACGCAGACCAAATTGTTTGTTTATCAAATTTTGATAAAAATCTGTCCAATTTTGAATCACAAATATAGTCTACTTGTGTCCAACACATTGTGTTTGCTATTCAATATTATATGTTGGAGACACAATGATTAATATGTTATATCGGAACATATTAAAAAAGTTTACGATAACGGGCGTTGTGAATTTTACCAAAATTTCTAAAGCGGCATCTGTACAAGTTCCAAAAACGCAGGCCAAATTTTATGAAAAATATTACATACATAAATCCAAAATTAGTTCATTCTATATGATTTATTTTTCCCTTTAAAAAATTTGAAAATTATAATTTTATATATTTAAAAAAATTACGATAACGTGTTACGATATATTGAGAGACTAAACTCAGGTCCAGAAATGCACACCAAATTTATTTTACTACAACATTCTTTTCAAGGGGTTTAAATTCCCTTTTTTTAATAAAAAAAATGTTAAATTTGATTCTTTTATAAAAGTTAAAAGAAAATAAATTTTGAATTTTAATGAAATCCAAAATTAGCTTATTTTGTGTACATTATTTCGCAATTTTAAAACGTTGCAAATACTGACCTTATATATTTTAAAAATTTACGATAACACAGAATCATGGAGAGGACATTTAATATTTCGGCGAGAAAGTAGCAAAAATTAGTATTAATTTTTATTAATAAACTGGCTCAGAAATTCAATTAAAATTGTTCGCTTCAAAAGCGACAAAAAACCAAGTTTTGTTTTATTTCTAAAGTAATATTTAAGTAAAACATTTTTATTTTAATGACATTTATTTAAAAAAATATATTATAAAGAAATTCAAAACTATGTTTTATTTATATTGCAGTTTACAGAATTAGAAAATCATAATCTTATATATTAAAAAAGTTTGCGATAACGTGCGTTGCGAATTTTACAAAAATTTCTAAGGCAAGTTCCAAAACTGCAGACCAGATTTGTTGTTTATCAAATTTTGATTAAGGGTCTTAAAAAATGTGTTTCTTAAAAAAATCCACACGCTGGAAAATCTGTCTATGTTTGTTATTTAGATCCCAATATGACGTGTTTGTAGCTAGTCGCAAATATAGTATACTTGTGTCCAAACACATTGTGTTTGCTAATCAATATTATATGTTCGAGACACAATGACTAATATGGTATAACATATTAAAAAATTTTACAATAACTAGGGGCAAATCCACAGTGTAATCTTGCACAACGTAATCTGACAAAATGAGAAATATAAATGCTTTTCGCTCGCTTAGTGTACATTTAAAAAAAAATTCATTATTGTTTTTTTTTTCATATAAATTAAAAAATTTTTAAAATAAATAAAAAATTGTATTAAAAAAAATAAAAAAAAAAATTCAATACGATTCTAAACTAAAAATATATTTATATTTATATAAACGACTCAAATATATCGTCAACCCTATTTCCACACAGGCCCAGCAGCAAATACAGACCAAATTTCTCACTGACTGGTTGTTAATTTTTTTGTTTATTTCGGCGAGATATTTTCTGTTGAAATATAAAAATTTGCCCTAAATCTTAAAAATATTCAATCGCTTCAACAATTGTAACAATTTCCATAATTTTTCTTCCTCGTTTCATTTAAATATCGAAGATTTCGTAAGATGTTTGTGTAATCTACCAAATATTTCTTTGTGTTTCTTATCGTGCTCAAAGTACCCGACACAAACAAATTTACCTTAGGGGCATGAGAGCGTGTTAAAAATAGTTCATTTCGTATACATTTATCATTATTTATTTATTTCCCCAGCCCCCCCTAGTGAGTGTCTTTACAGCGCCAAACTACACAAAAGATGAAACAAAATTGTAAAAATTTCTATTGTCTTTTGTTGGTGTGTTTTTTTTTTTTTTTTGTAGCGGGTATTTTAGTATTTTGCGGCGTTTTTGAATAATAAAGTAAGAAAAATTTGAGGAGGGTTGAGAAAGCTTTTGGAAAGGGCTTGTAATTTACATATGTATGTATATACGATATTTTCGTAACTAAAAGTAAATGTGTTTTTTTTCTAATTGCAAAATAAGTTATTACGCTTGGAGAAGTAACATCTCACTTGGGTTACATGATTAATATGGAGTTGTCGAGAAATAGTTTCTCTAATATGTGGAGGAACAGCAAAAACCGAAATTTGTGTAACGTGAAAACTTTCAAAATATATGAACATTGTAATGAAGATGGCAAAGGGAGTATGAGAAATGTTTACGATAACGAAACAGGTGCATAAGTACAGTATTTTTTGGACATTACAGGTTTTACGCACATTGGCAATGTATTAAGACACAAAAGAGGTAATATTTTAAGTTTTCGAAATATATGAGAAAGTAGAACAAACAATTAAAAAAAAATAAAATAAAATTTAAAAAATACAAAAAAAAACAAAATTTTTGAAAAAATTTTAAAGATCTAACAAAATTCAAAATTAGTTTAAAGTCTAAGGTTTCTTATAGTATATGGAAGACTATAATTATTTTGACAGGAAGTACTTGAAAAATTTACGATAATCCAACAAAGTTATTTTATTTGAATTTTTTTTTATTTCAAATACGTAAAATTTAAAACTTTCGTAATATATGCGAAAATAAAATAAAAGAAAATTTAAAAAAAAATTTTAAGAAAATTTATATAAAATAAATTAAATTTTTTAAAAAAATTAAAGATCTAACAAAATTCAAAATTAGTTTAAAGTCTAAGCTTTCTAATACCATATCGAAGACTATAAATAAATCACAGGAAGTATTTGAAAAATTTACGATAATTGGAAAAAGTAATTTTTGTTTTTGGTATTTTTTTGACAAAAGTTTCCGATGGCGAAACCCGTGCGATTTTTAAGTATTTGTACTAGTTATGTTCCGAGGAGAACCGGGTATTTGAACCGGTTCTGAGCAAAAAGAGGCTTCAGTGAAATATCTTATTATAAGAATATACAATTTGATAAAAATACATATTTTCGAACCCTCGTCCGAAGGTTAAAACTTTTGGTTACTTTGGAAACGAGTTCTCTTATTCAGGAACATTTAAGTGAAATATCGTATTATAAGAATATGAAATATAAAATTCGATAAAATTCCGAGGAGAACCGGGTATTTGGACCGGTTCCAGATTTCAACAAATTTCTGTCCCAAAGTGGCTTAATTAAAATATCTTATAAGATTATAAACTTTGCTAAAAAATACACATTTTCTGTCGAGTCTGGTTCCGAGGAGAACCGGGTATTTGGACCGGTTCTCAGCAAATTGCTCTCCTGTAGTAATGTGCTTCTTAGTAATGTGCGGTTCCGCGTATTTTAAGAACCGGCTGTCTCGAATCCGGTTCCGAGAAGAACCGGGTAATTTCGAACGGTTCCGGTTCTCAGAAAATTGCTACTTGAAAGAGGCTTAAGTGAAATATGTTATTCCAAGAATATAGAATTCGATAAACATATTAATTTTCTGTCGAGTACGGTTCCAAGAAGAACCGGGTATTTCAGCCGGTTCCGGTTCTCAGCAAATTTCTGTCCCAAAGAGGCTTAAGTGAGATATGGTATTCCAAGAATATAGAATTCGATAAAAATATTAATTTTCTGTCGAGTCCGGTTCCAAGAAGAACCAGATATTTGAGCCGATTACGATTCTCAGCAAATTTATGTCTCAAAGAGACTTAAGTGAAATACCTTATACAAAATTTGATAAAAATATAAAATTTCGTTTGCTGTCGAGTTCGGTTCCGAGAAGAACCGTTTATTTGAGCCGGTTTCGGTTCTCATCAAATAGCTGTCCCAAACAGACTTAAGTGAAATATCTTATTATGAGAATATAAAATTTTAAAAAATACACATTTTCGTACCCTCACTCACATAAAGGTTAACACTTTTTGTTCATTTGGAAACAAGTCCTCTTATTCAGGAACCGATTTACGGTTCGTTTCCACCCGTTTTTCGGTTCCACTAGAGTCGTTTTTCGGTCTTTTTGTAACCGTTTTCGATTCCTTTGAACCCGTTAACCCGTCGGTCGTTAAAGAACCATTTTCGGTTCATTTCGATTATGATATCACAATATAAGCTCTCGTATAATCGTAGTATGTGGCCGTCTCGGTAGTGCAACGGTTAGTGTGCGCGGCTGTAGTGCGAGAGAACGTGGGTTCGATCTCTGCTCTGACCACCTTACACTTCTTTCGACGACGGCCACCTCGCTTAGTGACACTATCGAGTAATAAGCCACGAAATAGCTTCTCCAAAAACCGTTCGGAACCGATGTAAAACTGTAGGTCCGAATAAGTGAGTGAAAACTGGAATTGAATTGAATTGAATTAAATGGAATTCATTATAATAGAATTGAACTTAATTGAATTAATTTGAATCGAATTGAATTAAATTAAATTTAATTGAACTGAATTGAATTAAATGGAATTGAATTGAGCTAAATTGAATGGAATTCAATAGAATAGAATAGAATTGAACTTAATTGAATTAATTTGAATCGAATTGAATTGAATTGATTTGAATTGAATTGAATTGAATTGAATTGAATTGAATTGAATTGAATTGACTTGAATTGAATTGAATTGAATTGAATTGAATTGAAGTGAATTGAAATGAAATGAAATGAAATGAAATGAAATGAAATGAAATGAAATTAAATGAAATGAAATGAAATGAAATGAATTGAAATGAAATGAAATGAAATGAAATGAAATGAAATGAAATGAATTGAAATGAAATGAAATAAATGAAATGAAATGAAATGAAATGAATTGAATTGAATTGAATTGAATTGAGCTGAACTGAATTGAATGGAATTCAATAGAATTGAATTGATCTTAATTGAATTGAATTGGATTGAACTGAATTGAATTGATTTGAATTGAATTAAATGGAACTGAATATAATCGAATTGAACTTAATTGAATTGAATTGGATAGAATTGAATTGAATTTAATCGAATTAATTTGAATTGAATTGTGTTGAATTAAATGGAACAAAATAGAATTGAATTGAACTTAATTGAATTGCATTGTATAGAATTGAATTGAATCGAATCGAATAGAATTGCATTGAATTGAATTGAACTGAATTGAATTGAATTGATTGAATTAAATTGAATTGAGGTGCATTGAATTAAATGGAATTGAATTGAGGTGCATTGAATTAAATAGAATTGAATTGAACGAACTTAATTGAATTGCATCGAATTGAATTACATTGAATTGAATTGAATTGAGTTGAACTGAATTGAATTAATTTAAATTAAATTAAATTAAATAATGATTTATCCGACCTTTCGTATTGTATTCAACAATTAAATTGTTCGAGCGTTTGGTCGTATTTTTAATTAATTTTATTGTTCGATATTTCGCTACGCTTTGGGTAACATCGTCAGGAAGATAAACACAATTAACAATTTATCTTCCTGGCGATGCTACCTAAAGAGTAGCGAAGTTTCTTCTTTTTAAATCCGGTAAGAAAGTGAAAATCGGTTGATAATCAACTAACTTACAAGCTTATAAGTGTGGAAACGTACGCAAAACCGGGTTTTTACCGGGTTTCATAATTTGGGGGGTGTTTGGGAAATGTCACAAGCAAATTCTTGTTTCACTCGACAATAAAAAAATAAATAAATGGTTTCCCGTTGCATCCCATGAAGAGATTAGGGAGAGCTTCTCACAACCAGTGAGCTGTGCGCGTTCCAGTTTTATACTCACTGATTGGGACCTATAGTTTTACACCGGTTCCGAACGGTATTTTGAGAAGATTTTTTCATGGCTAAATACTCGATAGTGTCGCCGTCACTAAGCGAGGTGACCGCCGTCGAAAGAAATTGTAGGTGGGATCGAACCCACGTCCTCATGCACAAGAGCCGCGCACACTACCATTGCACTACCGACGGCCACCGACAATACCTACAAGAAATAGACTATCACTTCCCAGGTATTTCTACTTTATTATTTTTTGTAACTGTGTTATGCGTAGTCACTCTACTTGAAAAATCGAAACTAAAACAGCAAAACTCGAGCAGTCTTTACCAAACCTTATGTATCTATTGATCCCATGGATATCCCATTTGAAAATTTGGCTATGATGTAGAGAAAACTTTCTATGACTTTCTTTTTGGTGAAGGAAATCAAAAATTAAAAATACGTTATGGCAGGATATTCAAGGATAAAGGATACTTTGGAGTTTTCAATATCATGTCATTTTTCAGTCTGGTCCTTTTTTCAGAAAGTGCCAGACAATACCTACTTCAACGAACAATAAAACAAAAACTACTTTGAATTTTGACTCAATTCATTCAGTCATAGAATTCGTATGGACGAGGAGAAACTTCTGTCCAAATTTCATACAATTCAATAAGGGTTGGGTCCTGGACTGTGTCGAAATATTTTGGAATTACCCAATATGCTATATGCTGCTCAAATTTCCTAAGTAATAATGTATTAATTTTAATTCAATAAAACATAAATTTATTAAATACCTCCCTTCCTTATTTGCCGCTTTCATTTTGTGCAGAAGACCATATGTTTATGTTTTGTTTTCTCTGTTTTTGACAACCTGCTGTTGTAAGGTGAATTATTTGCTACGAGGTGAATTATTCATTGCCACCTTGTTGCCAGAATACCACATACAAACAATGATGGCAACTTTGTAACAATTTTGTGGTTACAATTTGATTGTTACCACAAACACAGATTAGGGGTGTTAGAGGAACTCAATTTCAGTCGAATTCGAATGGATGACTTTCGTTCGAGATCGAGGAACAGGGCATTACAATTTTAGGTTTATCAAAAAACAAATAATTCTTTTTTTTAGTTTATTTTTACAATAAATGTTCATAAATTTGTATAACTACAAAATTCGAAATTAGCTGGCGCTCTAAGCTTTTAAACGATACACAAAACCCAGCAAGTAGTTAACAGGAAATATTTTAAAAATTTACGATAACCCGCAAAATGTTTACTTGTTTGTACTTCAAGGGCAGTTTTTGTTGACTTCGACTTCTCAGCATTAATTTTGTAAAAATCAACAATTGATGTTTGTGATTTGCTTAGAAATCTAATGTGTTATTCTTCAAAGTGTCATTTTACAAAAAATCAATAAAACTATGAAAAGTCTTTGTTTATACGTAATTGCAATCCAAATGTTTATGTGAAAACAGCCTGTCATAAGCACCAAAGAAAAGGAATATTTTTTATTTGTTGTCTAATTTGTAGACCTTTAAAAATCACAAAACAAAACAAAAAATAGTTTCAGTTATAAATATTAATTGGACTGTAAACTCCCTGGTACTCCATGCACCTTCGTTTGTTCAATATATTAATTTTATAGTAGATTTGTGTTGCCCACGAAGGTGTTCAACTTCATTTCATGGCTAAAAAGGCCTGAACTGCTTGTTAACCACTGAGGGCGTTACTAAGAGGTTGGCCATAAATCACCACCCTCCGTTTGGTGATAACCATTGCGGAGCTTGTGCACGCTCTATTGTATACTTTCCAAGTATTAACAATTCAAATGTTGTTGTACTCGTATACAATGAACATTTTCAATTGCATTTATGCAACTGCAAGAATAATGTCAAGTCAATCTTGTTTTAATACCAACATAAATATTTCATATTTGTTCTCATTTTAACAATTGTTAACAAATATCATAAAATAAAATGTTATTACTTCATAATTGTTATAATTTACGTGATAATTATGTATGTATATAACTACATACATAGTATAATTTTCAACCAGTCCTTCATTATATTGGTGGTGGTGTGACTTGGTCAACAAGAAGAATGGATGAGGAGAATCATTTTATGAACTTGTGATTTTTAACACTTCATCTTAGCTAAATACAAAAAGGTGCATAAGGAGCAAATGCCGTGAAGTGGTTAAGAGAAGTGCTAAAATGCATTAAAAGTTTGCACACGTTTTAAGAAATTCCTTGCGCGCACATCACAAGGAGCAAACAGGCAGTGGCAGAAATAATGTAACAAGTACGAACAGTGGTTTAAAAGTTGTATTTTTGCCACAAAAGAAAACTTTAATTTTTACTGCTAAATAAATGCAAAATTAGCTTTTTGCACAGGCTTCCTGCTTCCTTTATAAAACTCTACAAATCGCAGTTAAATATTTAAAAAGTTTACGGGCGAGTGCAAAGTTGGTACACTCAAAAAAAACATGGCCTCTATAACATATTCTCCCAAACATATTTTGCAGGAACCATGTATATGTTTGGAGCACACTTCACACATTTATATGTTTGCAAGTCCCAAACTCAGGTGTATTTAAATGCAAACATTAGCATGTTTACTGACAAATACGTATGCTTTTACGTGGAAACATATGCGTGCTTCATCGCAAACATCCATATAACGGGTTTTTCAATAAGAGCGCTACAAAAGTTTTTTTGTTTAAATAAAACAAAACCGGTTTTACATACCAATGAAATTCTTTATTCCTGTGAAAGTACGTTCGATGCCATTATGTATGGAACTCGATTTCTTTTGCATGGCCACCACGGGCACGCTTGCAGAAGTCCAGTCGCTGAACCCAATTTTCGACGGTTTTCAAGCATAAATCGGCCGATACTGCTGCAATTTCACGTTCGATATTCATACGAAGTTCATCAATCGTCGCTGGCTTGTTGGCATAGACCATAGACTTGACGTAGCCCCACAGGAAATAATCTAACAACGTCAAATCGCACGACCGAGGCGGCCAATCGACTGGGCAATTTCGGGAGATAACACGTTAGCCAAATTGGTTTCCAATAAATTGATTGTGGCATTCGCTGTGTGGCTTGTGGCGCCGTCCTGTTGGAACCACATGTCCTCCAAGTCCATATTATTCAATTGGGGCCAAAAATATTCGGTTATCATTGAACGGTAGCGATTCGCATTCACAGTAATGTGCCGGTCTTGGTCATCACGGAAGAAGTACGGCCCAATGACGCCGCCGGCCCATAAACCGCACCAAACCGTAATTTTTTGTGGATAGCTGTCTGACCAATGACGCATATTTTGCTTATTGACGAAGCCATTCAGCCAGAAATGAGCCTCATCGCTGAAGATGATTTTCCGATGAAAATCCGAATCATTTTCAAGTTGTTGCTCAGCCCAATTCACGAACATACGACGCTTATGGTAGTCAAGCGGCTTCAGTTCTTGCGTCAATTTGATCTTGTAAGGATGCAGGCCAAGATCTTTTCGCAAAATTCGCCACAACGACGTCACAGAGATTCCCAACGCTTGAGAACGACGCGTGAGGGACACAGCCTCAGCGGCAGCAATATTCTCGACACTACGGGCACTTCTTTGTGTCACTGGCACTGGAATATTTTGTACTGTGCCTGTGGATTAAAATTTTTCCACTAGACGCTCAATTGTTGATCTGGTAGGACGATTATGACGACCATAAATTGGACGTAGCGCTCTTAAAGTTGAGGCCACTGACTCCAAATTTCGGTAGTAAATTTGAATAATTTCGACTCGTTGTTGGCTCGTATATCTTTCCATGATGAAATGGCAAACCTTACTGAAGAGAAATGTCAAAAGAGCGGGAAAAATATGGCGTCGTTTGCTGTCCCTATCGATTTACTTTTGTAGACCCTTTACTTCGCGTGTTTCCCACAAACCTCCATATACTTACGTGGAAACATATGTGTATTTTCTCCCAAACATAATAATATTTAGAAACGAACTATTCTTTCTTTATTTATTAAAATATATATAATATTTATATATATTTATATTATATATATATTATATTATTATTAATATTTATATATATTTTAATAAATATTAATATATATATAATATTTGAAATTACCCTTTTTACATTTACTTGCACTTTTGTTCTCCTTTCTTTGTTGTCTCTCACGTTTTTGTTTTCAGAAGGTTTCAGCTATGTCTTGTTTATCACTATGCGTTGGTACACAAAATATATACTTACATACAACTCTAGTTCATGCCAGACAAGCGTGTATTAATTACTTGTGTTTATTTTTTATTATATTTCACAAATGGTACTCCGACATTCCGATTTTTTCAGTAGAGGCTCGGGCAGAAAAAGAGATTCACGTTGTTGCCCTTTCCAGTTTGATTCCTCAAAATTGTTCCTCACTTTGGTAGCACACATAAATATATGCGAAACACATATATAAAAACCATGTATATGCTTGGAACACACTTCAAACATTAATATGTTAACTGACAAACATATGTGTTCTTCATTCCAAACATCCATATACTTACGTGGAAGCATTCGCGTGTTTCTCCCAAGGAAACATATGCGAATTTCCCCCCAAACAGAATAATATTTAAAAACAAATTATTCTTTGATTTTAATATATATGTATGTATGTATTATTTATTATAATTAATTTTATCAATATAAATCTTCATTTATAAATAATTAATAGCCAAAATTAAAGATTTAAATTGGCCTTTTTTGACATTTAGGTGCATTGAATGCATTATTTTTTTTCATGAAATGAGAATCTGCTGTTCCTTTGCTTATCCTTTCTTTGTTGTCTCTCGCTTTTTTGTTTTCGGAAGGAATATATTTATATACAAATGTAGTTCACGCAAGTCAGTAAAGGCTCGGACAGACAAAGGGCTTCACGTTATTGCCCTTTCCAGTTTCTTTCCTCAAAATCGTTTCTCTCTTTGGTTGCACACATAAATATATACGAAAAACATACACAAAAACCAAAGTAACATCGCAAACCATTTAACCGTCCGACCCTTCGTTAATCCTTTTTTTCACTAATCCAGCGCTTTTTATATCCTCTGTCCGATGAAGCATTGACGACTGAATACATTAAACTAAAACGCAATACATCAGCCAAAATAAGAAACACTGACTTCATCTGCAATTTGCACGCACATTCAGGAATGTTTATGAATCACTCACGGAGAGAATAATGCAAAAACGCAGATACACACTTACAAGATATACACACTCGGTGCCCCTCTTTTATTCTCTTGCTCTCGAGAGAGCATAAACAGTGCAACAAACACGGCTGTATTTATATCACAAACACAAGTGTATTTGGGTTGCAAACACATGTGTTATAACACATTAATCATTGTGTCTCAAACATGTTATATTGAATAGCAAACACAATACGTTTGGGCACAAGTATATTATATTTGCGACAAGCTCCAAACACACATGTTATATTTGCATCCAAACACCAAAAAACTACAGATTTTTCAGCGTGTAGTGCACAGGGACAGGAAGTTCCGGCCAAGACCGTAGCGCATGGTCATCCTGCTCGATGAGCGCCCGCTGCTTATTAAACTCCATAATACAGGGTGTATACCTGCCTAGATGTTGTGGTGGTCTAATGAATTACTCGTCTAAAACTTCAATCATTATAAAGGGTGTTTCAGTAAGAATGCACTTTTTCATTTTAAAATAAAAATTCGTATTTTTTGAGATGGTTGTGATTTTTTTATTGGATTGTAAAGAAGATATGTTCCGATTAAGTATGGAATGAAATATCTATAAAATGACAGCCACGGCTTTCATGACTGGCCTTTAATCTTTTCATGAAATTTTCCATGACTTTTTCACAGAGATGTGGCTGTATCTCAGATGTGTGGATCTCGGATTTGAGCTCAGGAATTGTTTTTGGTTTATTCGTATAAACCCCAAAACCCCAAAGAAAGAAATCGCACGGCGTTCAATCGCATGATATTGGTGGCCAGTTGACATCAGAATTTCTCGATAAAATTTTTTGTGGTGGAAATCGTTGCTACAATAAATCGATTGTTTCATGTGCGTTGTGGCAGGTGGCGCCATCTTCTTTGGGGTTTTGTGAAATCTCGGGTTTATGCGAATAAACCAGAAACAATTCCTGAGCTCAAACCTGAGATCCAAAGCGTCATTGGTGGGATACAGTCACAAATTTCATGAAAAGAGTAATGGCCTGTCAGTAGAGCCGTGGGAGCCATTTGACGGATATTTTATTCTATACGTTCACGCAAAGAAAAAACTCGTTCCTCCCAAACGAAATCTCAGATAACTGAAGTTCGTTTGGGGACTGTAGTTGGGAGAAACGAACCTCTGTTAATCCATACATGTCATTTCGTTTGGGAGAACCGACAAATGTTTGCAGCAAACGAGTTATGAAAAATTAGAGGTGAAAAAACGTTTGGGAGAAACGAAAAACAGTTCCGCCTACTGTTGTTTCGGTTACAGCAATCGAGTTCTAGTTGCTCTTAACTAAAACAAAGTTTGCGAGAACTGAAAAATGTTTGCAATAAACGACTTATAAAAGATTACAGCTGAAAAAACGTTTGCGAGAAACGAAAAACGGTTCCAACAACAGTTCTTTCGGTTACAGCAATCGAGTTGTAATTAAAACTTTTATTTATGGCTTCCATAAGCTCTTTTTGGTTAAATTTGCAACCTTTTATGATTTTGGATTTACCCATAAAGTTTGTTTTAAAAAAGTTGGCATTTTTGTCTATTTTGTCACTTTATACCTACACGTCTGTCTCGCGTTACATTCAAATAACAACTAAAAGCGCAGCAAACTACAACGCGTCAATTGTCCATGCAAGATATAGTGACAAGGTAGAAGCATTAGAGTGTGCGATCACTTTTATGTGTATGCGTGAGTGCGTATGCCAAACGAGTGGATAAGACTGTGTATATAGTGAGAGAATGAGAGAAATTTACGTTCTTCCTAATCTGTGCTCTCATTAGAAAAATTGCTAATTTCAGTTTTTTAAACTTGCGGCAAATGTACGCGGCAAATGTACGATATTCCACAAAAATTGACTCCGAGTATTATATTCGACTATTGGTTATCGTCTTAGTTAATTCTGGAGAGGAAATTTGTGTTCCAGAATTTATTATAAAGCAGGACAACGCAAGAGTACATCGGTCTAAGAAAACTCTAAAGTTTCTGGAGTCCAGAAATAATGGCCTCGACTGGCCTGCACTTATTTCTGATCTCTATCCGATCGAGAACCTCTGGCCTATTTACCTACCCAACTTTACCACCCAGGACTCCAGTTGAAGAATGTCAAGGATCGAAGAGTAGCAATGCCAGAAAATGGAAGATAACTGATCCTGCGCATATTCATTCGTTGATAAACTTAATACCAAGATGCTTAGTAGAAGTTATTAGCGATAATGGAGATCAAATGTCTTACGAAACTTTTTAGAATATTTGAATAAACCTTTTGCCTTTATAAATATTTCGCACTAGTTATTAGTTTATTTTTGTTGATTCACCTTGAAGAAGTCATATTCATAGTATTTTTGCTGAAAAGTATTTAATATTGAAATGACTAATACAATATAAAAGAAAAACTTGAAAATTCCTCACAAAATTTGGAAAAAACAAAAAATGGTGTTGCCATTATATTTATTTCGCGGGGTGTATTCTGTTTAAATAAAAAAAAATAATAAACATCAAGACGAAGATTTAAATGCAACAGATAAATACAAAAAGGTCGAATCGTGTTTATAAACGTATTTATTATCTTTAATATATTTTTTTTTGACAAAAAATTGTGGTTTTCAAATTATAAAGAAATTTAAAATTCGTTTATTAGATTGGCCTTCTGCTGCCGTTTTCAGTCTTTGAAGAACGTGATGTGAACAATTTTAAAAAGTTACGATAACGCTGACTCGACATAAGAGCATTTAAAATGTTGCTGTAAAAAATTACATGAACAATTATTTAAAATATTTATTTTTTTAATTTTTTATTTTTACTCAAAAATCTTGGTGAAAATTTGAAAGTCACAAAATAGCTGGAGACGTGCAAAAAGTAAGAACTGTGTTTAAAAAAATTTTAACTTTTTTAGATCAAATTAATTTTTCTATCGTTTAAAGAAATCCAAAATCAGCTTATTGCATGTGCTTTTAATTGCTGAGCAAAAACTTTGAAAATTGTGAACGTGTATATTTTAAAAATTTACGATATTGCTACTCATAACTGACGCATAAAAACAATTAATATATTGCGAAAAAAAAAATTAAAATAAATTATTTAGTTAACATAATTAAAGAAAAATCACGACGCTTAATTAAAGAATAATCAGAAAAACAAGAGAAGCCAACGATTACGAAAAATGTTTAATATTATTTTTATTTTGTAGTAAGAACTGTGTTTAAAGAATTACAATTTTTTTTAATTAAATTAATTTTTAACGAAATTCAAAATTAGCTTATTTCATGTGCTTTTAATTGCCGTGCAAAAAGTTTAAAATTCGTGAACTTGTATATTTTAAAAATTTACGATACTGCTACCCATAACCGACGCATAAAAACATTTAATATTTTGCGAAAAAAAAATAAAAGAAATTATTAAGTTAACATAATTAAAGAAAAATCACGACGCTTAATTAAAGAATAATCAGAAAAACAAGAGAAGCCAACGATTACGAAAAATTTGTTGAATATTATATATTTTATTTATGCAAGCAAACTATGTTTTTTTTTTATTTCTTATTTTACTTATTCGTATTTTTTTATTCTTATAAAAAACATTAGAAATCGAGAAAATAAAGTCATTTATATAAGGCAATCTTTAGAGTAACACATTTATTTTACCTTTAACCAATCTTTTTTTTTGAAGTCCCGGACTTCATAGGTCATCGCATCAGCGCCAGCGTGCTGTATCTGTTGGTTTAGGTCCAAAACCGTTTCGTACACAGATGATTGCAGCATATCTCAAACGACCGACCTTGAAAAGCTTCTAAACTCTTGATATCTGCTTGGACATTCTCTGCAAAATAAGATGATTTAATACAAAACCCATAATTACAATATTTTCACTGACGTTTCTTAATAACAACAAAAAAATCTTTATATCGCCATGACGGGAACAACTAATTACACATTCTTGAACTTCTTTTAATACAATATTCAAAATTCAAAAATTAAATTGTTCGAGCGTTTGGTCGTATTTTTAATTAATTTTATTCTTCGATATTTCGCCACCCTTTGGGTAGCATCGTCAGGAAAATAAACACAATTATTAATTAGAAACGAAAACAATTGATAAACGTCAAGTTTTAAATACATACAAATTATGTTTTGGTAACCGAATTGAAAATGAAATTCGGTTGTACCTACAGAATTCATGAGAAATTCAGTTACAGCAAAAGAATTAACGCCGAATTTGGCCGTTGCAACCAACTTACAGGTTAATTCGGTTATTGCGACCGAATTGATACCAAATTCGGTAGTGACAACCGAATTGATACCAAATTCGGTAGTGACAACCGAATTGATACCAAATTCGGTAGTGATAACCGAATTGATACCAAATTCGGTAGTGACAACCGAATTGATTCCAAATTCGATTATTGCACTTTAATTGATGCCACATTCAGTTACTCCGACCGAATTTTATTACCAATTTCGGTTGCTGCATCTGAATTAATGCCAAATTCGGTTGTCGCAACCATAATTTTAGAAGCTTGGTTGACAAAATGAATATAATTCAAGATTCAGTTGCCACAACTGAATCAATTATGAAACGAGGTTGCTACAAATGGATTTAACTTGTGACGACTAAATTCGGTCGTGACGACAAATTCGGTCGTGACAGCCTCAATTCGGTTGTGGCAAACGCAATTCGGTGGTAACAGCAGAATTTACGGTTGCTACAACCTCTTTTAGATAAGTTAGTTTTCTGGGCGAAGCCACATCTATCAAGAACAAATATTGCCAAACGTTTATTGTTTGCTCGCACCCACAAGTCTAAAGATCTCTCATTCTGGAAAAAATATACTTTGGAGTGACAAAGCCAAATTAAACCGTATGGACCGGATGTTAGAGTATTTGTTCATCGACTACAACGCCAGGCATTGTATTCACAAATAAAAATGAAATGCTTTTTTTTTTAAATCATTTCATTTTTAATTAGTAATTGTTGATTATCATCCTGAGGATGCTACCCAATGGGTAGCAAAATATTGGAGAATAAAATAATTTAAAATAGACCTAACTCCCGAACATTTTAATTTTAAATAGAATACGAAAGGTCGTATAAATTATCACATTTTAAATAAATTTATATAAAATTCAAAATTAATCACCCCTATTCTGCGTTACAATTACGTTCCCGTTCTACGTTACGCATCGATCGAACTTTGGTATTCCAAAAAAAAACGTAATCGAAAGAATAAGAAGAGGAAAAGTGTGTTGTCACAATAAGCAGATTGGCTGTGGAACGTAAAAAAACAAAACAAAACAAATAATCATTTGTGTAAACATTGAAGTTAAAAGTGTAATTTTGTGCAAATAAAACATATTTTCAACTGTTAAAACACAAAAGAATTAAAAATTCGTATAAATTTATTTATTAAATACACTAGCGCGTGTGAAAAGTTAAAAAAAAACACAAAAAGAGGTATTTGTGACCAAAGAGTTCAAAAACCAGTTGTGCCGGAGGTGAGTTTTCCTTTTTTGTTAACATCATTACAGCACAAAAATACATTTTGTTTATTTCAATAGAAATGGAAGTAATAGCTCCAGCATTTTTGTTGGGAGAGGAGAACAACGTGCTCCAGAATGCGGAGGCAAGGATTGCCAAAAGAGATTTGAGGGACAGTTGCAATCCGTTCGAGATGACCGATCAAAGGTAAGACATTTGTTTTAAAAGATATGACATGTTATCTGAAATAATTCGTTTACTTTTACTGCTTCAGAAAAAACTTTCGCCTGGATAAAGACGCTTTTAAGTATGTGCTAGATACTAATTAATTCAATGTAATTATTAATTCAATGTAATTATTTCAATGTCACATACTTTCTTCCATGCTACTTCGGTTTTTGTTGGTGGCCCCCTTGAATTAAGTGTTACGGTCACCTCTTCCCAAAATGCCTGCACTTCTTCTTTTGGTCTCTGATGGTACCCACCCGCAAGGTCTGTTTTTTTGGCCATTAATTCCGCCAGCTTCTCGTACTAATCTTGGTTTGTTTGTTTCGACCTGTAATAAATAAAATAAAACTCACTATTTCGTAAAACAAATTAAAAACTTTATTAAATATATATTTAAATTACTACTATACTTACATTTCTCTGAATTGTATTAAAAAATTAACTTTTTTACACACTTTATTGTAAACAACAAAGAACCATTATGTTGTTCAGTCAGACCTTTTGCAGCGTAAGAAAAACGTGAAAAACGTAACTAAAATTGGAACGCAGAATACGTACAATCGAAAGAAAAACGTAAGTGGAACGTAACGTAACGCAGAATACCGATTTCATCAAAACGGAGAAAGTTCGATTGTGATTGTCACGCAGAATAGGGGTGAATATATTGTACTTGCTTTACTCTCCCGTATTTACATTTTTAAACCCCTGAGCTTTAATATTTTAAAACGTTACGATAAAATTGATCCATTGAAAAACAATTTAGCACTTTGTGGAAAACATTTTAATGAATTTATATTTATACATTATTTATTACGAAAAATCACGTTGAAGATCTTAAAACATAGGAATACCAGTAGAAATTAAAATAGTACTATCTGTGCTTTCCGCCTACGTATTTTTGTGTTTTTTAAATTTGAATACCGGTTTTGATGAAATTCAAAATTCATTTATTTCAAATACTTTATTTGGCTCTTTTCAAAAAATAAAAATTTTGACTTTTAATATTTTAAAAATTTACGATAACGCAGACCTCTTGAAAAAAAATAAATAGTATTTTGCGGAACCAATTTAAATACTTATAAATGAATGAATGACAGAATGACAGTAGAAATGAAAAGTATTTAGATTATTTATTTGTCCATAAATTTTTACAATATTTTAGTATTTATTATAGATGTAAAATTATAGATGTGTAAGATTATTATAGATGTACAAATTTTCCCCCTTTTGTACATTCGTATGTTGAATCTGCATATCTACATTTTAGGTATAGGATGTGTTCAGCAATATTATGTAAAATCCTACCCACAATCCGTTGTCAGAAGCTTGGAATTTTCGAAAAAGTTTCATTTTGTTCCACAGTGTTATTAGAGATGGGAGTGAACCACGCGTGAGTGTGAGAAGGATCAAATTTTGATTACGAGAGCGTGCGTGAATGGGAGTATCGACAAAATCTTCGTGCGTGGACCCAATCTTTGCGTGATTTAGTATGCATGAGTACTATTTTCCGCGTGAGTCACGTATTTTGCTAAATAAAGTATTTTTTTTTTGAAGAATTCTAATATAATTTCCCTTTTAAAAAATTTCGTTCTCATCTTCTATATTTCAAGGGGTTCAGCTACAATTCGACTGGAATAATATGAAGTAAACTTAATTGATATAAAGGAGATAGTAAAGGATAATATAGTTGCTAAATTTCTTAAAAAAGACACGAAATTTAATGTACGGAATTGTTTTTAAGTGTTCAGAGAACAAATTATTGCCCAAAAAATATCAATTAAAACTTTGTTTAAACACAAAAATCCGATTCTATTACTTTTTAATTAAATCAATTACTCGTATAATTGACTGAACAAATTTACGCAAAAATCAGGAAATAAGTAAATACAATTGGCACCAATTACTATTACACTTGGGTCAATTCTTTGTGCACTTGAAATTACAAAATAAATAAATAAAATAAAAATAAAGTGTTTTGAAAATTCTTGTTTTAGAATGTGTTGAAACAATTCTCATTAAGTTGAGCTCTCTTTATAAATATGAGGTGTGACAATATACCCAAATACTTGTGGAGAAGGCATCGGATAAGATGGCTGTGATCATCGAAATAGAGACACACTTATTGAATTGTAATTACCATCGTAATCGTGTTGATTAACACTGTGTGTAATTTTTTAAGTCATGGAACACCACTACGTGATAAAATACTGTTGCCTAAAGTCATGCACATTTTATTTTTATGGGCCCCCAAAGATTTGGGGCCTCGGTGGCATTTTTGCAAAAAAGTGATCATTTTGTCAGGCTCATATCTTGCAAACCGTTCAGAATTTTGATTTACTCTCTGAGGGAAAGTTGTAGCTCTTGTCATAAAAAAAAGAAAATTGTGAACATATAAAACTTCATCTTCAAGGTCAAAATCGCAAAAAAAAAACTTTAAAAAATTCGATTTTTTTTAACTTTTGTCCCCTATTCAGGTCCATAGGTAGCAAACCGTTCAAAATTCAAGGAAACAATCAACTACAAAAATGTACCTAAGATCTCACTAAACAACTTTCTACAATATATGAACTTCCTAGGAATGATTCTTAATACCTTTTACTTCAACATTGAGATACAAGAGCTACAACCTATGACAAGAACTACAATTTTGCCTCAGAGAGCTACAACTTTCCCTTAGAGAGTAAATCAAAATTCCGAACGGTTTGCACGATATGAGCCTGACAAAATTATCACTTTTTTGCAATAGTGACACCGAAGCCCCAAATCTTTGGGGGCCCATAAAAAAGTGCATGACTTTGGGCAAAATTGGATGACACGGGGGGTTTTATTTTGTGTTCTACCACGTAGTGGTGTTCGTATGTGGTTATATTTTTACGTGTTGCACTGTGTTATGCATGTAATTGAAAATATGAAAATACATATAAAATGCGGTTTAATTTCGTGCTCAAGTTAATTACGTGTATAATTGAAAAAATAAATACCTTTTTGATTAACTTTGATTAATTTAATTGAAATATACTCAATTACCGTCCTACAATTTGTGTACTTGAGTTAACAATTTTCTTCATTAGCTAGAATTCAAATATAAAAGTAATTGAGTTGACAAATTTCGTGTTTGATTTGAGTAGTATTTTTTTTTGTGTAGTAGTACCTAATACCCCAGCGGTGGAAATCAGGAGCTGGATGGCCTGAAATCATGACCCAGAAGGCATTCTATAGAATACGGCACGTCTGCCCTACACATTACCTCCTCCTTTCTTTTTAACATTGCGTGAGATTGGGAGGCAAGGCCTTTCATCCCTCTGTACTAGAAGGCCTTATGAAGGCCTGCAAAAAGAGTAGTTTCAGAAGGACTAAGTACAAATAAAAAAATATATATGCAAATTAGTTTCATATTTCTGATTTATACTTTAACCAATTGTAATTGTCATAAATGAATTTTTTTAAATTCTGCAGCCACAGGAATCGAACACACGACCTTAGAACTTATAGTCGGACGCTTTATCTACTGGGCTATGGGATGTTATGATTTTGCAATGACGTATTGCGAACATGTGGTAAGACAGGTTTTCATAAACAACAGCTTCTTCTGGCATTCTTTTAAAAGGCCTGCATTTCATGCATTTTGCAGGCTTTATTAAAGTAGGCATTACCAAAGAAGGATTCCGCATGCCTTATTCGTGGAGGGCCTTGCAAAAAGAGTAGTTTCTACTAGAAGGCCTTATGAAGGCCTGCAAAAAGACTAGTTTCAGAAGGACTTAAGTACAAATAAAAAATATATATGCAAATTAGTTTCATATTTCTGATTTAAACTTTAACCAATTGTAATTCTCATAAATGAATTTTTTTAAATTCTGCAGCCACAGGAATCGAACGCACGACGTTAGAACTTATAGTCGGACGCTTTATCTACTGGGCTATGGGATGTTATGATTTTGCAACGACGTATTGCGAACATGTGGAAAGACAGGTTTTCATAAACAACAGCTTCTTCTGGCATTCTTTTAAAAGGCCTGTGGAAGCCTTATAAAATCATGCATTTCGCAGGCTTTATTAAAGTAGGCATTACCAAAGAAGGATTCCGCATACCTTATTCGTGGAATGCGTCGAAAATTCCCCCGCTGGGTACCTACCTAATACATGTAGTAGTACCTTATCCTATTTGGGCATATTTTTCAATATTGGAAACTAGAGCAAATAGTTCATGTAAAAACACCGTTTTATTTTTGTGATTTGATTCATTATTATTATTATCATTATCATTACTATTGAACGTCAATAGTGAAAAAATGTTCGTGTGGGATAGTACGATTCTAAACTTACTCACATGCCCATCTCTAGTTATTATATAAATATACTTTATACATTTTTTTTATTATTTAAATTTTTTTGTTATGAATTCCATATTCTGAAATTCAAAATTCGTTTATAGCATGTGCTTAATTTCCCCGTTTTTAAATTTTGAAAATCCTGACCTTTAATATTTTAAAAACTTACGATAATGCTGACTCTATGGAAAAACTTTTAGTATTTGGGAAAAAAAGAATATTTATTTAAATTTTGTACGAAAAGTCACGTTGGAAATCTTGAAAAGAGTTGTAGCTGTCTTTAGTGTTTTGTATTTTATTTTTTTTTTGCGACAAATATATTTCGGATGTTGAAGTTTTTAAATAATACAAAATTCAGTTATTGTATGTGAGCATATACAGAAAATGTATGATGTGCTTAATGTTTGATAATTTTTGGCGAGAAATTTAAAAACTAATAAATTCTCTTGACAAAAAAAAAAATAAAATAAAAGCAACAGAGCAGCAAAAACTATTTAAAGAGTAAGAACTGTGATTATTGAGATAAACGAGAAAAAATTTTAACAAAAACTTTATGAATACCAAATTTTAAATAAATTCAAAATTCAATTGTTGCTTGGGCATTCTTTCACTGCAATTAAATCGTGGAAATTGTGACCTTGCGTATTTTAAAAATTTACGATAATACTAAATATTCAAAAATTAAAATGTTCGAACGTTTGGTCGTTTTTTTAAATAATTTTATTCTTCGATATTTCGCTGCACTTTGGGTATCGTCATCAGGAAGATAAACACAACTATTAAAAACGAAGAGAACTGATAATGCTAAATATATAATGTATTCAAAAAGTGATGATTTACGCGACCTTTCGTTTTATATTCAAAATTAAAATGTTCGAGCGTTTGGTCGTTTTTTTAAACAATTTTATTCTCCAATATTTCCCAGCGTCGTCAGGAACATAAACACAATAATTAATTAAAAATTAAAGGAATTAATAAACAAAAATGATTCCTTATGTCATTTGAAAAATAAAAAACAACAATAACAGAACAACTAAAAACAAATCCTGGTGCCGATCTACAAATATGTTTTCAGAAATAAAACGAACTTAAAATATACATATATCTACAAGACATCATCTGCACAAGACGTCTTGAATAGTCATACAAGACATTTGCTTTTTTTTTCAAGACATGTACTGCAGCGAAGTTGCGGCAACTAAATACTTCAGTATTCTGAAAAAAAAACATACTTGTATGTGTGTAAAGCTGTAGAGCACGCAGCAGTGAAAAGGGGTGGCTTACATGCCTCCTAGCAGGCGTACTAAGGCAGTGAGAAGCCCCACCCTATAAACGAAATGATTTTTTTAAAATTCATTTCATTTGTAATTAGTAATTGTTGTTTATCTTCCTGACGATGCTACCCAATGGGTAGCACAATATTAGAGAATAAAATAATTTAAAATAGACCTAACGCTCGAACATTTTAATTTTAAATAGAATACGAAAGGTCGAATAAATCATCACATTTTAAATAACTATATATAAAATTCAAAACTAATTTATTGTAACGGGTTTTTCAACAGAGCCGCTACAAAAGTAAATCGATAGGGACAGCAAACGACGCCATATTTTTTCCCGCTCTTTTGACATTTCTCTTCAGTAAGGTTTGCCATTTCATCATGGAAAGATATACGAGCCAACAACGAGTCGAATTTATTAAAATTTACTACCGAAATTTGGAGTCAGTGGTCTCAACTTTAAGAGCGCTACGTCCAATTTATGGTCGTCATAATCGTCCTACCAGATCAACAATTGAGCGTCTAGTGGAAAAATTTGAATCCACAGGCACAGTACAAAATGTTCCCGTGCCAGTGAGACAAAGAAGTGCCCGTAGTATCGAGAATAGTGCTGCCGCTGAGGCTTCAGTTCAAGAAAGCCCAAATGTGTCTCTCACACGTCGTTCTCAAGCGTTGGGCATCTCTGTGACGTCGTTGTGGCGAATTTTGCGAAAAGATCTTGGCCTACATCCTTACAAGATCAAATTGACGCAAGAACTGAAGCCGCTTGACCACCATAAGCGTTGTATGTTCGTGAATTGGGCTGAGCAACAACTTGAAAATGATTCGGATTTTTATCGGAAAATCATCTTCAGCGGTGAGGCTCATTTCTGGCTGAATGGCTTCGTCAATAAGCAAAATATGCGTTATTCGTCAGACAGCAATCCACACGTAATCCGTGAGTTATCATTGCATCCCGAAAAAATTACGGTTTGGTGCGGTTTATGGGCCTGCGGCGTTATTGGGCCGTACTTCTTCCGTCATGATCAAGACCGGCACATTACTCTGAATGCGAATCGTTACCTTTCAATGATAACCGAATATTTGTGGCCCCAATTGGATAATATGGACTTGGAGGACATGTGGTTCCAACAGGACGGCGCCACAAGCCACAGCGAATGCCACAATCAATTTATTGGAAACCAAGTTTGGTGAACGTGTTATCTCACGAAATGGCCCAGTCGATTGGCCGCCTCGGTCGTGCGATTTGACGCCGTTAGATTTTTTCCTGTTGGGCTACGTCAAGTCTATGGTCTATGCCAACAAGCCAGCGACGACTGAAGAACTTCGTACGAATATCGAACGTGAAATTACAGCCGTATCGGCCGATTTATGCTTGAAAACCGTCGAAAATTGGATTCAGCGTCTGGACTTCTGCAAGCGTGCCCGTGGTGGCCATGCAAAAGAAATCGAGTTCCATACATAATGGCATCGAACGTACTTTCACAGGAATAAAGAATTTCATTGGTATCTAAAACCGGTTTTGTTTTATTTAAAAAAAATTTTGTAGCGCTCTTATTGAAAAACCCTTTACTTGCTTCACTTTCCCATGTTTGCATTTTTAAATTACTGAGCTTTAATATTTTAAAACGTTACGATAAAGTTGATCCCTTGAAAAACAATTTAGCACTTTGTAGAAAACATTTTGAAGAATTTATATTTATACATATTTTTTTAAGGAAAATCACGTTGAAGATATTAAAACATCACAATATGAGTAGAAATGAAAAGAGTACTTTCTGTGCTACAACGCTATGTATTTTTGTGTTTGTTTTAAGTCTGAATTCCGATTTTGATGAAATTCAAAATTCGTTTATTACAAGTACTTTATTTGCCCCTTTTCAAAAAATATAAATTTTGACCTTTAATATTTTAAAAATTTACGATAACGCAAACCTCTTTAAAAAAAATAGCATTTTGCGGAACCAATTTAAATACTTATGCAATGCAATCGTCATTTCAAATAAACATAGGAAACTTTAGGAAGGGGAGACATTTCCCTTCCTTGACAGGCCTGTTCGCTGACCTGCAGAGATAAGACCTTGTAGAAGACCTTCCTTTTCAGGCCTCCTGGCAAGCCTGTTAATGGAAGGCTTTCTAAGAGGACTCCAAAGGAAAGTCTGCTAGGAGGCCTTCAAAAGAGCATTTTTAGAAGACCCAGGAAAAACTAAAAAATATATTTTCGAATCCTGCAACCTTTTGATTCAAACACAAGACCTCAGCACTTGCAGCGGGAAGTGTTACCTACTCGGCATGTTGTGATTTCATTACGACGAATTGCGAACATATAGAAGGACGAGTTATAGCGAACAACAGTATTCCTCTTACATTACATTAGCAGCTCTGCTTGCATTGCAGAAGGGAAATGTGCATGCCAAAGAGCATACATTCTGCCTTCCACTAGTATGCCTGCCAACAGGCCTGCTTAAAGAAGGGGAGTGTTGTGCATGCCTATGGCATATTTTCGAAGGTACAGAGTTGGCCTTCTGACCGGCCTGCATTCGGAAGGGAAACAAGCACTTCTATCGGATATTTTTGTACCTTTGGTTGAGGTCTCATTTCAGGACTTTTTCAAGAAGAGAGATGTGAAAGTGTCCGAATTTTTTACCAGTCTATGAGAAGGAGGGTGGCCGTCGGTGGTGCAATGGTTAGTTGCGCGGCTCTTGTAGATGAGAACGTGGGTTCGATCCCTGTTTAGCCCACCTTACATATCTTTCGACGACGGCCTCCTGGCTTAGTGAGGGTGACACTATCGAGTACTTAGCCATGAAAAAGCTTCTCAAAATACCGTTCGGAACCGGCGACAAACTGTAGGTCCCAATCAGTAAGTGTAAAAACTAGAAAGCGCACATCTCACTGATTGTGAGAAGCTCTCCTCAATCCCTTCGTGGGATGTTATGAGACACCATTTTATTTAATTTGTTTACGAGAAGGATAAAGGAGGGCATGTATGTATGCCTGCTAGGAGAAGGCATAGTTGAATGTCAACAAACTGTCTCAGAAGGCATATTTGCTGGCTCATTTTCAGACTGCCTCGGCATTTGCGCTGCTGGGCATAAAATGACAATACTACCACTTCTACTTCGCTTTACATCGTATTGTGTTTCTGTGTATACACACATAAGCGAATGTTTTGCCAACAATACCCCGCAGTACTTGGTTGTTGCAACTTCGCTACAGTAAATGTCTTGAAAAAATTAAATATCTTGAATGGTCTTTCAAGACGTCTTGTGCAGATGTCTGATCTCTATACAATTGCATTTTCTCTCACAATTGGCGCCCAGTAAACCATATTTTCCGACAATGTCAGATATCAGACAATTCTGAACAATACCTGAACTTTATCGAGAATTCTTACCGAAATCGGTACGAATTCTGTTCGATTTGTCTGAGAGCGTTTCGAAATATCTGAACGAATTCGGCCCGAATTCTGTTAGACTTGTCTGTGGGATTTTTATTAATTTTTTGTTCAGACTTCTCTTAACGAGCTCTCAACGAATTCTGAACTATTTATCGCTTAAAATTTTTGTTATTTGCTTCATATTTTACAGTTATTGTTATTGTGTTCAGACACGTCAGAACTAATTCTGTACGAATTCTTAACTGTTTGACTGAGGTATTTTTATATTTCAAATTTATATTCTTCTGAGGTATTTTTATATTTCAAATTCTTTATATTTTCAAATTTACATTTACAGTAATTGTCTTTTTTTTCTATGCATTGTAGTTTTGTGATATTTCTTTATTTCATTTTTTAGTTCTCTTTAAGCATTCAGGGCTACTGTTCTAAACGTGACAATTAAAATTATAAAAAAATATTGGCACGTTTTGGTATAATTTGTTTGAAAAAGAAATAATTATAGCTAAATTTGTTTATTTAAACATGTCTTGTCAAGCCTTCAGAATTTAATGAGACTTAATGACAGAATTCTGGTCGAAATCGTTCAGAATTCGGTTCGAAATGTCTGCAAAAACATCAAAATTTAATAATACTTAATGCCAGAATTCTGAACGAAATCGCTCAGAATTCGGTCAGAATTCGATCAGAGAAATCGAAATTTCTTTTCAAATTTACCAAGACTACAGTTCAGAATTCGGTCATAAATCGGGTCGAAATGTCGGCAAAAACATCAGAATTCCTTCAGAGAAGTAGTTCAGAATTTGTGTCGACCCTCTCATATGTTTGTCGCTACGAACTCGATAAGAATTCTGATCCGAAATCGGAACATTTTGCCGATTGACGTACAGAATTCTGAACGAATTCAGAACATTTGGTTAGCTGGGCGCGTACGTTCCATTGCAATGTATTGATGATGATAGGATAATGTAACAGACAATACTGTGTAGCTATTGACGAAAGGTTAATCTTTTATATCGCCGACGGTAGTGGAATTGTTGGTGTGCGAGATTATTGTATATGAGAAAGTAGGCTCGAATTGCTCTAACTACCTTACATTTCTTTCGACGACGATCACCTCGTTTAGTGACGGTAGGCTCGATACCTGCTCTGACTACTTTACATTTCTTTCGACGACGATCACCTCGTTTAGTGACGGCGACGCAATCGAATTCTTAGCCATGAAAACGATTCTCGAAATACCGTGCTGAGCCGGTGTAATTATGTAGGTCCCAATCAGTGAATTTAAAACTATAAAGGGCACAACTTCACTGATTATGAGGAGCCTCCCCTATCCTTTCATGTAATGTAATTGGAAACATATTTATTTATTTTTATTTAGTCCTTTATAAAGTTGGCAGCTTAAGTTAAAGTGAAAGAAATAGAAATACGAAAGAAATTACGAAAGCTTTTAAACTACCTACACGCAGAAAAGTCTGTCTTCTGTTTTTTTATTGTTTCCATGCAAATATAATATGTTTGTAGCTTGTCACAAATATAGTATACTTGTGTCCAAACACATTGTGTTTGCTATTCAATATAATTTGTTTGAGACACAATGATTAATAGATTATAATATATATTTTTGTGACCCAAACAAAGAAACAGATCTTCATTTCACGAAAACAATATTTGCAAAAATATACATGGTTCGTGCAATATGTTGGTGGGACCGTTTTTTAACGTGCACTTATAAAAAACACACCTAATGTAAAATTTTCTTTTTAAAATCCAATTCAACCAAAAATTCGCCAAATTTACATCTCTTGCCAAATGAAATGTCTGCCCCTAATAGCGGTTCATTTTATATTCGCGTTTCCTGCACAAGCTGATTTCCATGGTATTGATTGGCCTGTGTATATATAAAATAAAAATATTTTACACATATTTTATACGTTTTGATATAATGCGTCGGTGAGTAAGCTACAATTCTTTTGAAGACAGCTACCGCATTTTATTTACCATTAAGCAAGAAATGTCAAAACATATAAATTATGAGCAATTTTTTATGACGTTTCGTGAAATAATCGTTGAACAGTGTACTTTTCCTTAGAAATATATTAGAGGGAATTGAGAAACGCGAAAATAGCTACAATATTCTCGAAGGTTGTAATCCAATATTTCAAGCTGTTTAGGATTTATTGAAGTAAAATTTGAAATAGGACCCTGATCCACCTCCAAAATTTTCTTCGATCTGTAAAAAAAATTTGTTACGTATAGAGGCAAAACCGAGCGGGGTTTTGTGATACCACGTCCAAGTACATTCACAATTTTTTGGTTTGGTTGAGGACCGAAACCAACTGTTGCACAGTCTAATTTAAACACTTATTTTTCCTTAATAACTAAAAAATATCTTCAACAAATTTCAAATTCCTAAAAAAAATTATATTTTATACATTTCGTATCTAAATTTCACCAGAATATCTCAAAATCTAAAGTAAATTGAGCGTAAATGTTTTATGAACGAATCAATAAATATCGTATTTCTTTCATTTGAAAAAATTGTGTTTACTAGATACTGTCTCCACTTTCAAACATAAATAATGCAATTCGAAATTTCAGTAAAGAAGAAGCTTTCATTATATACACAATCAGTTGAATAAATATTATTGTGAATACTTGAGAAAAATTACGATAAATATACAAATGTCGAGAGTAAAATGAGGAATAAGGGATCTTCAAAAATATTTTTTCTCTGGAAATCAAACAATAAAGTAGTTCAGCTTCTATGCGATTTAAATTGAGCAAAATGTTAGGAACATTCCAATGAGCATGTGATGGAAAACAACAATGATTAATTTTGGTTTGTAATTTTGTTTTAAATAAATGTTTCGCTTAGTTCCACAATGTCACAAAAAGTGAACAACTACAAATTATGGCGGAAAAATTAGCGTGATAAAAATGTGCCTATAATAATTTCCATACCTATTAATGCAATTCGTTTAATACTTAGGGTATTAAGAATGTTTTATTGTAGATAATTGCTAAAATGCAATTTAATCAGATAAGCTTAAAATGCATGAATTTAAATTGGCAACAACATAAATCGGAAGTTACGCCAGCGAATAGAAATATGTTACAAAAGTGTATCGCTATAGGTAAATTTTTTTGTATTGCGCACTACCTTTTATGAATTTCTAATGAAAATTGAAATTAGCTTACAATGTAAGCTTTATAATAGCGGATTAGTTTTTGCAAAATCTATGTTAGAAATATTTTAAAAATTTACGATAATTTTATGCCATAAAATGATATATTTTTTTCGATTTCCTTTGAGCTTTACAGATCAGCGGTTTTCCCCCATAAATATTCCGTAATGTAATAATAAATTTGTGAATTTATATATTTTGTTTGTTAGCAGAATGAATTTAAATTGACAACAGCATAAATCGGAAGTTACGGCAGCCAATAGAAATATGTTACAAAAGTGTATTGATATAGGTAAATTTTTTTTGTATTGCGCAATATATTTTATGGATTTCTAATGAAAATTTAAATTAGCTTACAATGTAATTAGCTTACTTTTGTAACATATTTCTATTCGCTGGCGTAACTTCCGATTTATGTTGTTGCCAATTTAAATTAATGCTGCTAGCAAACAAAATATATAAATTCACAATTTTTTTATTACATTACGGAATATTTATGGGGGAAAACCGCTGATCTGTAAAGCTCAAAGGAAATCGAAAAAAAAAAATAGTATTTTATGGCATAAAATTATCGTAAATTTTTAAAATATTTCTAACATAGATTTTGCAAAAACTAAAACACTATTATAAAGCTTACATTTTAAGCTAATTTCAATTTTCATTAGAAAATCATAAAAGGTAGTGCGAAATACAAAGAAATGTACCTATGTATAGCAATACACTTTTGTAACAAATTTCTATTGGCTGCCGTAACTTCCGATTTAAGTTGTTGTCAATTTAAATTCATGCTGCTAACAAACAAAATATATAAATTCACAAATTTATTATTACATTACGGAATATTTATGGGGGAAAACCTCTGATCTGTAAAGCTCAAAGAAAATCGAAAAAAAAATATTATTTTATGGCATAAGTTTATCGTAAATTTTTAAAATATTTCTAACACAGATTTTGTAACAAATAAAACGATACCGAAAAGCCTACAATGTAAGCTAATTTCAATTTTCATTAGAAATGCATAAAATGTATTGCGCAATACGTTTGATGGTACGTACATATTAAGTTAGGCCTCTCGGCGGATTTCAGGATCTACTACGTTACTGCTAACAAGCAAAATATATAAATTCACAAATTTATTATTACATTACGGAACCCTTATGGGTGAAAACCGCTGATCTGTAAAGCTCAAAGAAAATCGAAATAAAAATATTTTTTTATGGCATATGTTTATCGTGGTGGCCGTCGGTGGTGCAATGGTTAGTGTGCGCGGCTCTTGTACATGAGATCCTGGGTTCAAACCCTGCTCTGACCACCTTCAAATTTCTTTCGGCGGCGGTCACCTCGCATAGTGACGGCGACACTATCGAGTATATAGCCATGAAAAAGCTTCTCAAAATACCGTTCGGAATCGGTGTAAAACTGTAGGTCCCAATCAGTGAGTGACAACTGGAAAGCGCACAGCTCAGTGATTGTGAGAAGTTCTCCCCGGTCCCTTCATGGGATGTAATGGGAAACCATTTATTTATTTTTTTATGTTTATCGTAAATTTTTAAAATATGTCTAACAAAGATTTTGTATAATATAAAACGGTATCGAAAAGCCTACAATGTAAGCTAATTTCAATTTTCATTAGAAATTCATAAAAGGTAGTGCGCAATACAAAAAAAGTTTACCTATATCAATACACTTTTGTAACATATTTCTATTGGCTGCCGTAACTTCCGATTTATGCTGTTGTCCGCCGAGAGGCCTAACTTAATATGCACGTACCATCAAACGTATTGCGCAATACATTTTATGCATTTCTAATGAAAATTGAAATTAGCTTACATTGTAGGCTTTTCGGTATCGTTTTATTTGTTACAAAATCTGTGTTAGAAATATTTTAAAAATTTACGATAAACTTATGCCATAAAATAATATTTTTTTTTTCGATTTTCTTTGAGCTTTACAGATCAGAGGTTTCCCCAATAAATATTCCGTAATGTAATAATAAATTTGTGAATTAATATATTTTGTTTGTTAGCAGCATGAATTAGCATGAATTTAAATTGACAACAACATAAATCGGACGTTACGGCAGCCAATAGAAATATGTTACAAAAGTGTATTGATATAGGTAAACTTTTTTTGTATTGCGCACTACCTTTTATGAATTTCTAATGAAAATTGAAATTAGCTTACAATGTAAGCTTTATAATAGTGTTTTAGTTTTTGCAAAATCTATGTTAGAAATATTTTAAAAATTTACGATAATTTTATGCCCTAAAATAATATTTTTTTTTCGATTTCCTTTGAGCTTTACTGATCAGCGGTTTTCCCCCATAAATATTCCGTAATGTAATAATAAATTTGTGAATTTATATATTTTGTTTGTTAGCAGCATGAATTTAAATTGACAACAACATAAATCGGAAGTTGCGGCAGCCAATAGAAATGTTACAAAAGTGTATTGCTATAGGTAAATTTTTTTGTATTGTATTTTGTATTTTTGAAGTTCTAATGAATATTGAAATTAGCTTACATTGTAGGCTTTTCGATATTTTAAAAATTTACGATAAACTTATGCCGTAAAATAATATATTTTTCGATTTCCTTTGAGCTTTACAGATCACCGGTTTTCCCCCATAAATATTCCGTAATGTAGTAATAAATTTCTATATTTTGTTTGTTAGCAGCACCTTAAAATCTGTAAAGTAGTAGATCCCGAAATCCGCTGAGAGGTCTAAATTAATATGTACGTACGATCATACGTACAGCTATCATTAGTAGACCGATTTTCAACTCGGCGCGTATTTTCATCCCTCGTTGAACTAATTTTTCGACAATATGTATGGTATTCGATTGGCACTGAAATTAATGTATCAAAAAATCACGGGATGGAAGCATTTTTATGCCCAACACTTATTTGAAACGTTGGTGGACTTATCACCAACTTTTAAACTTGGACAGGTCAACTTGGCAATTTTCCAAATTGAGGCAATTCAACATAAGCGAGTAATTTTTTTGGTTTTAAAAATATCTGAAATTAGCTAACAGTTGGGGCAAGTCCATCAGAAAACGAAGTAAATGTCTGCTGGGAAGAATTTTAAAAATTTACGATATTAAGTATAAAAGTTTTAATTTTAAAAATTTAACAGAATTTGAAATTAGCTCATAGTTGGAACTAATAAAATCAACATGTAATTAATTTATAAACTGCCCACAAGTATTCATTAAATTTGCGATATTAAGCACAATATTTTTACAGAGGAATATTTCATTATTGTTTTACATATTTAAGGGATTTTCATGAATGTATAATAAATTCATAGTCGAATTTACAATTTGTCATAATTTTTTATTTACAATTTGTGATTTATCTCCCGTCAAACGCACATAGGAGTCGCTTAACAATTCAATGGACACACAATTCCTTGATTTGTATCATATTGTTGAAACTACATACGTCAATAAATTTTATCGTAAAATTTTATGAAGTGTAAATAAATTGTAAAATTTAGGATTAGTAGTGCTGGAAATCCTTTGTTTGTGCTTGAGCGACTTTTAAACTTGGACAGGTCAACTTGGCAATTTTTCAAATTGAGGCAATTCAACATTCAAGCAAGTAATTTTTTTCGGATTTTAAGGAAACCGAAATTAGATAACAGTTGGAGCTTACAAGTCCATCAGATAATGAAGTAAATATCCGCTGGGAAGAATTTTAAAAATTTACGATATTAAGTATGAAAGTTGTAATTTACACAATTTAACAAAATTTGAAATTGGCTCATAGTTGGAACTAATAAAATCAACATGTAAGTAATTTAAAAACTGTCGACAAGTATTCAGTAAATTTACGATATTCAACTAGTACATTTTTTGGAATTTTAAAAGAATATGAAATTATCATAGAATAGGAGCTTGCAAGTCCATCAGATAATGAAGTAAATGTTTGCTGGGAAGAATTTTAAAAATTTACGATATTAAGTATAAAAGTTTTAATTTACAAAATGTAACAAAACTCGAACCTACCTTGGAAATAGTGGAAATCATATCGGAATAGTATTTAAAAATTTTACTGTATTAGGCAGTTTTACTTTTACGATATTTTAATTTGAAGTATAAAATTTTTTATTTAAAAAATTTCGTTATTATCTTTGAATATTTCAGGATTTTTGGTGAAGGTAATGAAACCCACGAAGTGATTTTTAAAAATGTGCTACTCTTTGCTTGCAATGAAGTAAAAGTTTTTGGGAGGAAATTTTAAAATTTACGATATTAAGTATAAAATTATTAATTTAACAAAATTTAATTAAATTCGAAAATAGCTCATAGTTGGAGCTTTCAAACGCACCATGTAATGAATTTTATATATATTGGGAAGTATTACAAAATTTTACGATATTGGAGAGAAATTTTTTTACACATATTTTTTATTACATATAAAGCAAATGTTTGCTGGGAAGAATTTTAAAAATTTACAACATTAAGTATAAAGTTTTAATTTAAAATTTTTAACAAAACACGAACCTACTTTACATTTGAAATAATATCGGAATATTATTTAATAATTTTACTATATTAGGCAGTTTTACTTTTACGATATTTTAATTTGAACTATAACATTTTTTTTTTAAATGTCGATATTATTTTTGAATATTTCAAGATTTTTGATGAACGTAATGAAATCTACGAAGTGATTATTAAAAATGTGCTATATTTTGCTCGCAATGAAGTAAAAGTCTTTGGGGTAAAAATTTGAAAATTTACGATATTAAGTATAAAATTATTAATTTAACAAAATTTAATTAAATTCGAAAATAGCTCATAGTTGGAGCTTTTAAACGCACCATGTAATGAATTGTATATATAGTGGGAAGTATTCAAAAATTTTACGATATTGCACAAAACAGTTTTAATATATATATTTTTTTTAATATCAGAACACACATATTTGTGGAAGTTTAATTTTATACATAAAATGTTTATTAAGAATTGTCCTGTTTATGGTTTCCTCTTTCATTCTTCAACTATTTATTGAAGATTCATTCCAGGAAATCATTCTTTTTAAATTCTTTATATTAACTTCACCTGTCTGCTCACCGAAAAAACTTTGGATTGATTTCTAACACTTTTCCCGTGATGCAATCGAGCTGAAACTTCGCAGACAAACTACTGGCGACGACAAACATGAAGTATCTTAATATGGGCGGGATTGGACAAAGGGGCGTGGTCATATATAAAGAATTTATAGCAAAAAACTATGTTTTTTACGAGTTGGATTTTTTGTGTAGAAAAGACGGTGCTGGTGATCGTAATTTCAAATGTTCTTATTTTGTTGTTGTTTAAAATGTTGGTGCTATTCGTTCCACTGTCTTCTTGGCCTTTCAAGTCAACTAGGTATGATTTTTAAATACAAGGCATGAACGATTCTTGTTTGCTAACTTTGTGTGGTCCTCACGCTCGGTCGGTCTTCTTCATATTTCACATTTCTGCTTGTTCGTATTTTATTTTTTTTTCTCACTCTTTTGAGCTTTTAACTCTCAAGCGCATGTTACTTAATGTATTTGAAATCAATTTGTTTGTTCTCGACACCCCAAGGAAAGGTGAGAAATTCAAGACCACCATGATCGCTCCACGAACGAACAACTTGAAAACCGCAAGTACACACAAACACAATGAACAACCATTAAGGATATGTATCTGCAAATCATTACGGAAGTATCCAGATGCTTTAAGTCACAACAGTGCAGCAACATGCAACAAACTGTCGTCTTCCTCTTCAGCCGTCCTAAAACGTCTGACAGACAGACCATCGTGCTGCTTAAGTTCGTGTGTGTCTTCAAGTAAAAGAAAAAAAAAACGCCACACAAAGAGGAGCCTTGTTGTTGTCGTTGTTTTTGTTTCGCTTGTATTATTAAGAAGGAACATGGATCGCAAAACGCTTACAATATTCATTATCGTAAACTAATGAACATTAATAAAAGACCACGGCGGCGGCCATACCAAAAACTTAACAAGTGGGCGTGAGCCCAAAACCAAAGGAGAAAGAGCCAACCAGGGAACTACCACACACGCGCGCTCGCTCCTCTTGCTTTAAATGTTCAACTAATGGCCCATAACAATCAAAACCAATTTATGGTCCGTAACAGGCGGCGAAGAGACAGTTGTGTGTGTGGCGATGATGGGAGGATGAGGGGGATGATGATGCTGATGCGATGCGCCATAGAATTAATCCGAAAAATAATTATCATAAAACAAATGGTTTGTTGTTAACCATCGGACAACAGGCAACAGGCAACAACAACAACAATAACTATAACTATAAAAAAAGACAAGAACTACAACAAAAATAATTACAAGTCCAAAAATCACCACAGCATATGACCTTTAGAATCTTAAACTACAAGACGCGCAGTGGTTTGAAATTACATTATTTTTCAATTTTGATTTATGACCGATTTTTGTGGGTTCACGTGCAGATGTTCATACTACAAGCTGACAAGGTCTGAAACATTTTTCTACGAGAAAAATGGTAGCTTTTGTTGGAATAACAGACCATCCAGGAACGCACACTCCCTGGCATAACTATTTCCGAACTCGGTGACAAGTTCATCATCAAATTCCCAACTACTGTGCCTGAATTTATTGCATTTAATTTTCATTTAATCTCAAAAATCTGCACGAAATAAAATTCAACCAAATTAAAACTTCACAGTAAAATGAAAATGAAAATTTATGTACTGGGGGACAGTCTTGAGAAGTTGTAATACTTCGGCAGAGCAATTGGAGCCCTTTAAATTCGAAATTCTGTTTTTTTCTAATTTAACAAAATTCAAAATTAGCTTACAGCCCGAGCTTTCAAATGCATCGAATAATGAAATGAAAATCGGTCGGGAATAATTTGAAAATATTACGATATTGACCTTAAAATTTCTATTACTATCTTCGAATGATTTGGATGATTTTTTGTTGCTAAACTAAAGTTCTAGGATAGTGAATTCGAAAAGTACACCTCAAGGGCTACCAGCAAGTATATATTTGGTTCATGGTTGAAGCCCCAATTTCGCCACAGTGGGACAAAATCAGACTTCGTATATGAATTTAAAATTCGTATTTGGTCATTCTGAAACTGTTCTGAAATATATGGTTACCATTTTTAGAATGTACACCTCAACGGCTCTAAGAGCGTACACACTTGGTCCATGGCTGACGACGAATTTGCCCACAGTGGGTCAAATTCGAAAAAAGGCCAAGAAACTGAAAATCTCAAATTGCTAGATTCTGAAAACATTCTGAAAAGTGAGGATAGTAAATTCGAAAAGTGCACCTCAAGGGCTATCAGCAGGTATATATTTGGTTCATGGTTGAAGCCACATTTTGTTACAGTGGGCCAAAATCAGTTTTTGTGGATGAAATTAAAATGCGTATTTGGTCATTCTGAAACTGTTCTGAAATATACACATAGTTACCATTTTTAGAATACACACCTCAAGGGCTCTAAGGGCGTATACATTTGATCCATGATTGACGACGCATTTGGACACAGTGGCCCAAATTCAAAAAAGGGCCCCGAATCTGAAAATTTCAAATTGCTAGATTCTGAAAACGTTCTGAAAAGTGTGGATAGTAAATTCGAAAAGTGCACCTCAAGGGCTATCAGCAGGTATATATTTGGTTCGTGGTTGAAGCCCCATTTTGTCACAGTGGGACAAAATCAGTTTTTGTGTATGAAATTAAAATGCGTATTTGGTCATTCTGAAACTGTTCTGAAATATATGGTTACCATTTTTAGAGTACACACCTCAAGAGCTCTAAGGGCGTATATATTTGATCCATGGTTGACGACGCATTTGGCCACAGTGGCCCAAATTCAAAAAGGGGCCCCGAATCTGAAAATTTCAAATTGCTAGATTCTGAAAACGTTCTGAAAAGTGTGGATAGTAAATTCGAAAAGTGCACCTCAAGGGCTATCAGCAGGTATATATTTGGTTCGTGGTTGAAGCCCCATTTTGTCACAGTGGGACAAAATCAGTTTTTGTGTATGAAATTAAAATGCGTATTTGGTCATTCTGAAACTGTTCTGAAATATATGGTTACCATTTTTAGAGTACACACCTCAAGAGCTCTAAGGGCGTATATATTTGATCCATGGTTGACGACGCATTTGGCCACAGTGGCCCAAATTCAAAAAAGGTCCCCGAATCTGAAAATTTCAAATTGCTATTTTCTGAAAACGTTCTGAAAAGTGTGGATAGTAAATTCGAAAAGTGCACATCAAGGGCTATCATCAGGTATATATTTGTTTTATGGTGAAACACTATTTTGCCACAGTGACCGTTATGTAATTGAAAAGCTTCAAGGTTTTGATCGACATATTTATGTACTTTGCAACATATTTTTTAATTACTTCGACAAAAATATAAATTCGGAATATATATGCTTTCTAATTCCTGAATTGGGCATTTTAATATTGTTCAATCCGCTAAATATCGATTCTTTTTATACATTCTCCCATCATAAACGCTTTAACATAGCTCTGTTAACGCAATAACAGAGCTCAGCTGACTGAAGTGGTTTGTGTCTTTGCTAGTTATATTCGGATATATCATCCACCACCCACATTGATATATTGACGATGAGATTGCACAATCCTTTAATGTTTTGCTCAGGGTCAATCCAGGGTTATTGGAGACTAAGGAAATGTCGACTTTCACGCTTATAAAAGCGAGCTGGAGGTTAGCAGAGGTAGCTTCACTGTAATGCAGGTTGATCTGTGCCACATAAAATTGCTTAGCATACATAATTTCATCAATGGTGTCAACGCCCAATTGAATGACAATATCGGCATTGTTCTGGTTACCAACTTGTCGTAAACAGAATACCGAAAGAGTCTTTGGTAGGCCAGTGAGAAAATTTTCTACCATTTAAACAAAAATCCGAATAGACGCGAGTCGGCTTCCTTGCGTAATAAACAGTTGGTTTGTGGAATACAGGGAACTCTCGAAGTCTGATATTCAAACTTATATCTTTTAAAGGGGAAAATCGAAATGGACCTCTATAAGCTCAGCTGATCATAATAAGATTAAGAACAGCAATTCCACAGGCTTTGTTTCTCCTTCTGTACAAGCTAAAAAATCTGTCTTTTTTGTTGTTTGGATGCAATTATAACGTGTTTGTAACTTGACGCAAATATAGTATACTTGCATACAAACACATTGTGTTTGCTTTCCAATATTACATGTTTGAGACACAATGATGAATAGGTTATGGGAGTGCGTACGAAATAAATGGTGCACACATTTCTGGTAAAACAATCAAGATGCATGGATTAAATTGTTTAAAAGTATTTATTTATTTAACTTCAAATTCACTTTTTACACTGGCTTATAAATATTTAGTTTTTATTTATAAATGTTAGGGATCATTAGGGCTTTAATTGTACTCTTTGGCACCATATTAGTGCTTATACCCCACTTTCTTCTAAAATCGTTTGCATCCTTAGCAGCTTTCGTAGCCTGTAAATGCTGCTCAACGAAGACCCAATTTCTTTCGATCGGACGGAGTTCTGTAGAATCTTCGTGCTTTCTTAAAAATTAAATAATTCGTTTTTGTAGACATTCCCTGATTTACACTTCTGTATTTATCGTGCCAGTTGTAACGAATGAGCTGCTCCTTTGTCGACAAGTGTAAAGGACGAAGTGACCCCTGCCATCCTTGCAATTGTTTTATATGGGCGTCTTTCATTTTCGTTGAAATTTTTAATTATCTTTTCGCGAACTTTTTGTTGGCTCTCAATTTAAAAAAAACTAAAGGAACGGTTAACGTTATATTATGCACATGGTTTTTGATGGAACTGCCAGATGTCAAAATGTCAATGACATCTAAATGCATTGGATACAAAAAGTGTTAAGCCTAAAAGTATGCACCATTTATTTCATACACATTCCTTAATATTTGTTTTTGTGACCCAAATGTGGTTTTGTTTATTGGAAACTGCTGAAAATAAAAACGTGACAGACAATAAAGAAACAAAAAAGCTGCGGATCTTCAATTCATGAAAACAATGCTTGCAAACATATACATACATGGTTCCTGCAATATGTTGTTGTTTTTTGTAAGCGTATATAATCTCTGGTTATATAAAAACTTTTCTTTTAAACAAATTTGTAAAACACCCCCTTCACTATATAAAGCCCAGTTTTGTTATTGACCTTTGATCTTCGTATTCTTATGTCACCTATTTAGCGGAGCTTTGGTAAATTAAACTGTCAGGCGTTCTGCCTTTTTTCCTGTAAAAATTCTTATGAATACTTTTGGAACGAAGTTCCTTATCGTACGTTGCGGGAATGAAAAAATTAAACAAATTTTTTTTAACACTATTATGCTACAACCCAGTATTATCAACTATATTGGGTACATGTGCTTTGGTTTGTGTCTAGACTAACATATGTTGGAAACTCTCTTGTTTAATGGGAAGTTGTCTAGGTGGAACCTGTAACCAATGTTTAGTATGTATATATTGTAGTTTTGAACCCAATAAAAAGTAAATTAAGAAAAGAGTGAAAGTGAAAGAAGTATGAGAAAAGAAAATTTTCTTAAATAAGTGACTTCTTAAAAAAAAGTAAATTTTCTCAAAAAATAAAATACCTATTCATATTCTTAAACTGGTACCTTTTCTTAAAAAATACCTCATATTAAAGAAGTAACTTTGCTTAAAATAGGTACATTTTCATACAAAAATTACATTTTCTTAAAAAAAAAGTAATTTTTTGTAAATAAGTACCTTTTCTTAAAAAAAAATTCCTCATATTAGTACCTTTGCTTAAAAACGTAAATTTTCGTACAAAAATTTAATTTTCTTAAAAAAATTAATTTTTTTTAAATAAGTACCTTTTCTTAAAAAAGTACATTTTCTTACAACAAAATATACCTTTTTGTAACAAACTACCTTTTATTTAAAGAGTACCTATTTTACTTTTTAATTTTATTGTTCACGCTCGAGGCCATTCTATATCTCTATTAATAGAGATAAGTTTTTTTAAGAAGGAGTTTTGCAAATGTATTCCTATAATTTCTTGCAAACCGTATAGCTATTTCAGGCCCATTTTGTGGAACAAAATAACCTTTCTTGAGATAAGTACCTACTCTTAAAAATTTACCTTTTCTGAAAAAAGGCCCCATTCTAAAAAATTACAATTTCTTAAGAAAAAAAAACGTTTTCTTCGAAAATATACCTTCTCTTAAAAAAATACCTTTTCTTACAAAAATTCCGTTTCTTCAAAATAAAATAATACATTTTCTTTTCTTTTCTGGAGATAAGTAGCCTTTCTGAAAATAAGTACATTTTCTTAAAAAAAATAAATATAAAAAGTACCTGTTCTTAAACAAAGTTCTTCTTTGTAAAAAAAATCATACTCTTATGGCTTTTTCTTACAAAAAAGTACTTCCTCTTAAAAATAGTACCTATTCTTAAAAAAAAACATTAGCTTTTAATAAAAGAAGTACCTCTCTTTAAAAAAGGACCTTTTCGGGAAAATATAATACATATTCTTACAAAAAACACCTAATACTATACATTTAAAAAAATTGCATTCTATTAAAAGAAAATTCTTAAAAAAACGTTTATCATTTTACAAAAAGTATCTTTTCTTCAAGATCCATTTAAATTATCGTATATGTATTTCAACGAGCGCTTTAGGCGTGTTGGAACTAACTAGTACTTAAAATATAGCGAAAGGAACTTCGTTCCAACCGGGTGTTCCCTGACACCTCATGTAATTTTTAGCAAAGTTCCTTTATTTAAAAATTTCGATATGTTAAACCATGGCCCATCGATGGTGCAAGAGTTACTGTACGCGTCTATTGGACATGAGAAACTGAATTCGATCCCGTCTGTGACCACCTTACATTTCATTCGACGACCGTCACCAGGCGTAGTGACGGCGCCACTATCGGGGTATTTAGCCATGAAAAAGCTTCTCAAAAATACTGTTCGGAACCAGTGTAAAACTATAGGTTCCAATCAATGAATGTAAAACTGGAAAGCGAACAGCTCAAAAGGTTGTGAGAAGCTCTCACCTGCACTCACACAAAAATTCGGTTGAGACAGCCGAATTAGCCGTAACCGAATTACGGTTGTCTCAACCGAATTAGAGGTTGTTACAACCTCATTAGAGGTTGTTACAACCTCATTAGAGGTTGAGACTCATTAAAGGTTGACACAACCTCATTAAAGGTGACACAACCTCATTGGAGGTTCACACAACGAATTAGATGTTGTCACAGCCGAATTTTGATAGTGTCACAAATGAAAATTTAGTTGACTCAACGAATGAAATTTAAGATTCAGTTATCACAACCGAATCAATCGAGAAACGAGGTTGCTGCAACCGAATTTCGGTTGTGGGGACTAAATTCGGTCGTAAAAACGTCAATTCGGTTGTGGCAACCTGAATTCGGTGGTAACAGCGAAATTTACGGCAGCTACAACCTATTTTCAAACAAATATTTCTCTGGGTGTGTCCTTTAGTAGAATGTAATGGGAAAATTTTTATTAAAATAAAAATTGCTTTATTATTTCCAAACAAAATTTGGCATTTCCTAGCTTTGCCTCCGTTTTAGATCCTCTTCTGATCTCCAATGACACCATCTCTCGGCAATGTAGTGGGGACATTTTAGTGCTAGTGCTATGTATGCAGCAGTCGATGTCATCGTCTTGTGTGTGTGGCTTCGTGTGCCTTTCCTTCCTACCCAACCACTCGTACAAAAGGGTGGTCATCAAACATCATGATGATCAGTTCCACATGTTCATTTGTCATGCTGTGTCAATTTTATACGGCCAACAAAATGTTATGAGCCATAAACATTTATAATTTCTACGCCTGCCCTTCAGTACCTCTGCTCACCAACGATAACTGAAAAGGAAATTCCAAATACAACACACGAGGAACACACACGCGCTACTCGCTCCTTTGCTGAAACACACTCAGTCCCCTAACCGAACCGGGAATGTTAGACAACACTCAAATATGGTTGGTGGTCTTTTCATGGTGGTCATGTTTGCCTTTGCTGTTGGCTGCCACATAAAGTTATAGGTCTCATCCTTCTCGCTCTGTTTCTCCTTTCTATCATCATCATCTTCATCATTCTATGTACAATGTCTTGGAATAATATCTATAACATGTCAAATGCCAAACCGCACAGAAGTTGATTATATCCTAGTAACTGAGACACAATTATTGCGATTAAAACATATGTGTGCAGATGCGGGTTGTAACGCGAACCCTGACACCAGGGCACCAACCATATGCTCATTATGCAGGGTAAGTGTTGGCGCTATCTGTTCAAACTAATAATTGCAATTTACTCGCAGGCATCTGTTTTTCATGGAGGTCCTGCAATTGGTTGTTTAAGTGCAATATATTGTGTTGTGTTTGATTGATGTGAAAGGATCTTGACAACAGTTTTTAAGGTATGGATTTGGGAGCTCAAGTTTTAGCATTTTACAGGGGTATCGTATATTAACAACCTGTCAATTGCAGCTTAATCTTTGGCACTTTCTTCCCAATTAGTGATTTTGTCGGTGTATGCTCAAATTCTTAGGTCGTTACAGAATCTAGGAGTCGACAGCTTAGTGACACGATTAATTGCGAAGCTTCTGGTGGCTGGATCCGTCAAAGCTGAATGGGGTGGTGTTACAATTGCTAGGAACGTTAACAGGGGGACACTGCAGGGGGAGTTCTGTCTCCAATATTATGGTTAACTTCTGTCAATGAACTGCTTCTTGAATTGGACAGGGCTGAATGCCAGGTATTTGCCTATGCCGATTATATTGCTATCATCTGTACAACCAGCCTACTTAGTCTAATTTCGAACTGGACCGCTAACAACGGACTATCACTTAACCCACTTAAAACCGAGTTTATCCTGTTCTCTCGGAAATATAAAATACCCGCATTTGAACTGCCGTCAGTTAATGGGGTACAATTACAGTTGATGGAAAAGGTCATGATTCTGGAAATAATTCTCCAGAGAAAACTGTCTTGGAAACCGAATGTGGAGGAGAGGGTGAAAAAGTTGCTCTTTACTGCTGTAAACGGGCGATAGGAAAGCGCTGGGGACTGTCTCCTAAGATCACCATGTGGATTTATACGGCAATAGTCAGACCAATACTTCTCTATTGCATCGTAGTTTGGTTGAGGTCCCTCCAAAAGAAATATATTCTGAATTCCTTGATGAAAATTCAAAGATCAGCACTGGTTGGAGTTAGTGGGGCAGTGGGCACGGCGTCAGGTACTGCACTTAGTGCTATCCTGAACATCTGTATTCCTGATATCATGGCCGAATCGGCAGCCGCTACATACCTGGTGAGAATCAGAGATTGTGGCATTTTGATATCGGGGCATTCCGGACACGCTGAATAACTACGCCGGATCAACTCTATTCCCGTAAAAACGGACTACTGTATCCCCCACCATCTACCAGCGCCAAATCTAAGGAATTCTATTCCGAACAGGAATACCTGGAAAAAGTCACTGGAAGGGGATACCAGTAGTATCAGATTTTTCACGGATGGATCAAAGTTTCACCGGACCTAAATGTAAATATCTCCTACAAGCTGCCTGATCACTGTAGTGTATTTCAGGCGGAAATTACTGAAAAGTAGTGTCACAACAACCCTCCGGAGAATATGTATCTACACACAGCCAGCCAGGCTGCCATAAAATCCCTGGAAGCCATGTTTGCTACGTCCCTGATGGTGAAAGAATGCCACTCATCACTTAGGGTGATGGCAGAGTATTTTGACATCAGGCTCATCTGGGTACCGGGACACAGCTAAATACATTCCAGGCAATTGCTTAGCGGATACGTTAGCTAGACAGGGTACTACGGCAAAGGTTCTTCCGGCAAAAGAAAGTGTTAGTATGCCAATCTCTACCTGCCGTTGGCAGATCAGGCAGGGGGCCGATAATATGTTCAAAGACAAGTGGAGACTTACTTCAACTTGCAAACAAGCCAGGGTCCTCTGGTCACAGGTGGACAGGAAAAGGACTAGACAACTACTTAACTTGCCGAGAGGCAGGTTATCCACAATGATAGGAACACTTACGGGACATTGTCTTGTAGGAAAACACGCCCTAAGATTGGGATATAGAAACTCTACTCTCTATAGATGCTGCATGGAAGAGGACGAGGAACGACGAAACACCTTATCTTGGATTGCCCTGGTCTGGCAGGCCTGAGAAGTAGGATATTCGGTACACATTTAGTTAGCACCGTAGCCCTACAGGATATTCCTGTAGGTCTCATAGACAAATGTATTGAAAGGGCAAATTGCCTAGACGACTAATCAATAGCTGCTATGGAGTATCACAATGGGCTTCTTTAGCCTAAATGTGCTAGACAGCGTGCTGTGTTGCAGCCTTTTCAACCAACCAAAGCTCAGAAATGAGGACATGAGGTGAAGCAGCAATTGCTTCGACTCCTTCTTCTCAACCTAACGTAGTCATGTTGTTTTCCACTGAATATTTTCCCCACACAAATGGGACAATGTTAGCATTTCGTAGGGTATAACTTCCGCTAAACTTCTTGTGTTTCACTCAACGTCAAGGCCTCCCGTTTAGGCTAATGAATCCGTGCATTTCGAGGAAAATACTTCCCGAGAACTCCCTTAGGATGTTTTCATTTAATTGCGACATTCCTTACAAATATCAGCCCTTAAAATTTTGGTAATCCCAAAGGAATAGTGTTGGTTTGTTAAAACCATAAAATTTACCTTGAATCAGACCTACGCCTATTCCATGTCAACGATCCCTTCGATGTCTACGAATACAGCAATATCCTCTGGTAGTGTCCGCCTTAATAAGGCTATCCAAGTCGCATGGGATAAATGGGATAAATTCTCTCGAAGCCCTTCTTAATTCCAAATCCATTATTATATTGAAGAGATCGCGCGACATATTTAATATTATTAATAATATGAGATCTTTACCAATACTAAGCTTCAGTCAATGTCATTACCCAATGACGTTTCAGCCTGGCAGTGGACTACTTTTCGATAAATTCTGGGTAGAGTAGATTCTGCCAAAGGCAGCTTTAGAGCCACCAATTCCCATTTCTCTTCTGAATAGGTGTACATTTTGAGTTAGGACTCTTTAGTAGTTAGATATCTTAGTTTAAGGGGCCCGTAGATCTGTGGATAAGTCGGCACCACACTATCGCTGGTGTGAGGCGAAGTTGGTGGGTTTGCATCAACTTGTTGAGGTTAAAGCAAAATGATTTCGATTTTTTTGAAGTTGGTGTCAAGCCACTTATACTGATATTTGGCACACAAATATAATTTTTTGTCTCAACCCTATTTCAGTTGCTACTTAGTTTCAAGTTGACTGTGGAAATTGATACTTTTCAAGCAAGTAAAAAACTTTTAACGCAAAAGTACACTGAAAGAAAATCTTTACATCAAATCGTTGATAAATGTTCATCAATTGTTCTTCATTGAATTGATGCCAGATTTCATCAATTATTCTTCATTGAATTGATGCCAAATTTCATCAATTGTTGTTCATTGAATTGATGCCAAATTTCATCAATTGTTCTTTATTGAATTGATGCCAAATTTCATCAATCGTTCTTCATTGAATTGATGCCAAATTTCATCAATTGTTCTTCATTGAATAGATGCCAAACTTCATCAATTGTTATTCATTGAATTGATGCCAAATTTCATCAATTGTTCTTCCTTGAATTGATGCCAAATTTCATCAACTGTTCTTCATTGAATTGATGCCAAATTTCATCAATTGTTCTTCATTGAATTGATGTCAAATTTCATCAATTGTTCTTCATTGAATTGATGCCTAATTTCATCAATTGTTCTTCATTGAATTGATGCCAAATTTCCATCAATTGTTCTACATTGAATTGATGCCAAATTTCATCAATTGTTTTTCATTGAATTGATACCAAATTTCATCAATTGTTCTTCATTGAATTGATGCCAAATTTCATCAATTATTCTTCATTCAATTGATGCCAAATTTCATAAATTGTTCTTCATTGAATTGATGCCAAATTTCATCAATTGTTCTTCATTGAATTGATTCCAAATTTCATCAATTGTTCTTCATTGAATTGATGTCAAATTTCATCAATTGTTCTGCATTGAATTGATACCAAATTTCATCAATTGTTCTTCATTGAATTGATGCCAAATTTCATCAATTGTTCTTCATTGAATTGATGTTAAATTTCATCAATTGTTCTTTTACTTTGAATTGATGTCAATATTCATCAATTGTTCTTTTTCATTAAATTGATGCCAAATTTCATCAATTGTTCTTCATTGAATTGATGCCAAATTTCCATCAATTGTTCTTCATTGAATTGATGCCAAATTTCATCAATGGTTCTTCATTGAATTGATGCCAAATTTCATTAATTGTTCTTCATTGAATTGATGCCTAATTTCATCAATTGTTCTTCATTGAATTGATGCCAAATTTCCATCAATTGTTCTACATTGAATTGATGCCAAATTTCATCAATTGTTCTGCATTGAATTGATACCAAATTTCATCAATTGTTCTTCATTGAATTGATGCCAAATTTCATCAATTGTTCTTCATTGAATTGATGTTAAATTTCATCAATTGTTCTTTTACTTTGAATTGATGTCAATATTCATCAATTGTTCTTTTTCATTAAATTGGTGCCAAATTTCATCAATTGTTCTTCATTGAATTGATGCCAAATTTCCATCAATTGTTCTTCATTGAATTGATGCCTAATTTCATCAATTGTTCTTCATTGAATTGATGCCAAATTTCCATCAACTGTTCTTCATTGAATTGATGCCAAATTTCATCAATTGTTCTTCATTGAATTGATGTCAAATTTCATCAATTGTTCTTCATTGAATTGATGCCTAATTTCATCAATTGTTCTTCATTGAATTGATGCCAAATTTCCATCAATTATTCTACATTGAATTGATGCCAAATTTCATCAATTGTTCTTCATTGAATTGATACCAAATTTCATCAATTGTTCTTCATTGAATTGATGCCAAATTTCATCAATTATTCTTCATTCAATTGATGCCAAATTTCATAAATTGTTCTTCATTGAATTGATGCCAAATTTCATCAATTGTTCTTCATTGAATTGATGCCAAATTTCATCAATTGTTCTTCATTGAATTGATGTTAAATTTCATCAATTGTTCTTTTACTTTGAATTGATGTCAATATTCATCAATTGTTCTTTTTCATTAAATTGATGCCAAATTTCATCAATTGTTCTTCATTGAATTGATGCCAAATTTCCATCAATTGTTCTTCATTGAATTGATGCCAAATTTCATCAATGGTTCTTCATTGAATTGATGCCAAATTTCATTAATTGTTCTTCATTGAATTGATGCCAAATTTCATCAATTGTTCTTCATTGAATTGATGCCAAATTTCATCAATTGTTCTTCATTGAATTGATGCCAAATTTCATAAATTGTTCTTCATTGTATTGATGCCAAATTTCCATCAATTGTTCTTCATTGAATTGATGCCAAATTTCATCAATGGTTCTTCATCGAATTGTTGCCAAATTTCATTAATTGTTCTTCATTGAATTGATGCCAAATTTCATCAATTGTTCTTCATTGAATTGATGCCAAATTTCATCAATTGTTCTTCATTGAATTGATGCCAAATTTCATAAATTGTTCTTCATTGTATTGATGCCAAATTTCATCAATTGTTCTTCATTGAATTAATGCCAAATTTCATCAATCGTTCTTCATTGAATTGATGCCAAATTTCATCAATTGTTCTTTTTCAGTGAACTGATGAAATTTGGCATCAATTCAATGAAAAAGTTCTTCAATTCGAATGTTGTGCTTTTCTTCAACTTTTTCAGCGTCATTGAATTGATGACATTTTTTACATCAATCTCATCATTTGAATTTGGAAATGATTAGTGGGATCGATACAAAATATGGACGAATAAAGAGAAAGAGAAAAAAAGTAGCAGAAAAGTGAAAATAAATACGTAATAGAAAAGAGTGCAATGGACAGAAAACATTATCCTCGCTATGAGCACATTTTATGTGGTCTTTTACCCTGCTATTGTAGGGTTTTGAGGATAAAAAATAGTCAAAAGAGTTTAGCTACCCATTATCAAACCAATTACATAAAATTGATGACCAATTTACACCAAATTGATGATAAATTTACATCAAATTAATGATAACCTTACATATAAGTGATGAAAAATGTGCAGCACATTTGTGAGCAATACACATCAAAATGGTGAAAAATTTACTTCACCTTGATGACAAACTTACATCAAACTGATGAAAAAATTACATCAACTTGATGTAGCATTGTAGTTGAATCAACATAAACTATTGATGAAATGTTCTTCATCAATTCAACAAAATGTGTCGTAGGCTGGAAAATGAGGAATGATTTCATCAAATTGTGGAACAAGTGCATCAATTTGATGAAGCTATTTATTTCAGTGTAGTTTCTTTTGTTTTAAACGGACTTTCATTTAAGCCGAAAATTTTATAATTTTATAAATAACATATTTATATTATTATAAATAAATATTATTTATAAATAATAATAATAATATTAATAATAAATAATAATAATATTATTATTAATATAATAACAATATTATTATTTATAAATAAATAAACTCGTTGAAAAAAAAGAGTTATAACTGCCATGAATTGATTCTGAGAGAAACACTAAACTACCTCTTGTATTGATTCAGTCTTATTTCAATAAAAACAAAATTGCAAATCCTACTGTTAAGGTTTTGTACTTGTGGTGATGGTGCCTGAGAGCAACAACAGAATTCAATATAATTCCACTTCCATCCAAAATATTAATCGAAAATGGTGTTTGATGCAAAAGCTTTTCGTTTCTCGTAAAAGTTTTTTTTAGTTTGTAGTTACTATAACTCGTTTGCGGTAAATGAAAGGACAGTTAATGGAGAAGTTGTTCTTAGAAGAATATTTTCGATCTCCTTTGAATTATGAAGATCAGAGTTTTATCTGGAAAAAAATGTATAAAAAAGTTATATTCGTCGAAGAATATGATATTCTGAAAGTTTCTTGGGAAATTTTGGTCTGAAATTATTAAACTAGACATCAATATCAATTATTTGGTACTAGTCCCATTGACGCGACCTCCCCCGTTTGGCCACCATGGACGCACTTAGTCCGTCCTCCATATGGAAAAGTTATATTCGTCGAGGAATATGATATTCTGAAAATTTTTTGGAAAATATGGGTCTGAAGTTATGAAAATATACACCAATACCTATTATTTGATACTAGTCCCATTGACGTAACCTGAATCCTGATCCTGAATCCTTTTGAAAACGTATTTTTCTCAATGCTCTGAAATATTATATATTGCAGTCGTACAGCTTTCATAAAACTCCTGGCATTGGAAGTTTATAGAGTTTTCTACCTAATTTAATAATATAGCATTAAAATCCCTTTTAGATTTGTAAACCTTAGTGATTTTGTTATAATCCATATATTAAAGCTGTTTAACATAGGTCTGTTAACTAATTAACAGACCGCTGCCAATTGCTCTGCCGGCAGAGCTCTGGAAGTTATATTCAAATTTATCTTCACATAGTAGATAGACAAACTGGTTTTTCAGGGCGCTATATACATATATAATGAAAGAAACCATCGATTGTTCTTGTATTATACCACGTTACAGCGTGGTGTTATGTGGCTCCAATAGGCCGTCAAAAAAAATGGTTTCCCATTAAATCCCATGACGGGATTGGAGAGTGGTTATCACAACAAAACGAATTGTGGGCTTTCTAGTTTTTACACTCACTGGATGGGACCTATAGTTTTACACCGGTTCCGAACGGTATTTTGAGCACCTAATAAGCCGTTGCCACTAACTTTTATATTGGAATCACTTTCTGTGATTAAGTGCCTGGGAGTTTTGCTCCAATATAAAAGAAGCCTGTGCCTTCAACAACCCGTTTCAAATCCTATTTTACAGGGATGGCTCAGCTTTCATAGTTTTTAAAGGCCAAGCATTTTGCCTGCACCGACCATTGGACGCCCCTGGAATTCATATACATATATCCACAGACAAATACGATGCTTAGCCTGTTTAGGCATTAAATTGCCCGTGCCCTTAGATTTATGAAATTCTTTCTTTGGAGTTTTTATTATACATTATGTCTCTTTTGCTCCTCCTGTTTGGGATTTCTGTTGAAACCGCAAAAATGCCTGAAACATTCCTCCACATCTTGATGTGATGGCAATGGTGATTGCAATGATGATGATGATGGTTGGTTGTGTTAATGGAAAAGAGATAAAAAAATAGAGAAAAAACAGAAAAGAATAGAAAAAAATTATGGACCTAGCGCTGACTTTTATCACATATGAAAATTGTGTCTATTTAATGATAATTTGACACTTTAGATATAATTTTTTCGTGTTTTTTTTTGTTTGACAGTCGTTAAATATGCCCATGCTTGGACTGACATATTAGTTGCTTGCTGTGATGTTTGGTCTTGGCTTCCAGTTCCATGTCATTGTGTTTTGGTGGAGCACGTCTACGTGATTCTTTGATGGATGATGCAGAAGAACTCGAAAAAGAAGAATGAGAGGAAGAGGAAACCGAAGATGTAGAGGGCATTTATGTATATGAATAACAACGCATAACGATATTTGAAATATTTTATTTTTTCCATTTAAGTCATCATCATAAACATTGGCATTACTCATACTCTACTCGCCATCATAAAATATTAAATGATAGACTTAATGCGCTCATTCCTATCTGCATATGTATATATGTACATACATATGTTTATCTATCAGTCTTTCTGTCCTGACCGTCACGTATATTTCCTCTCTCCCTCTCTCTCTCTCTCTCTCTTAATTGTACTCATGCTTTATGATTTCAATAACCTTTCATGTGTGTGTGCTTTCTTATTACATGACATTTAGGTTTTATTTTTCTACTCTTAAGGTTAAATATTGAGGAATTAGTTGTCATTTTCCGTTTGCTTTGTGTTTCTCTTTGAAGAATTGTTTCCTAATTCTTCTTAACGCCTTCAAATGAGGAAATAACAGATATTTAGTGTGTAATTAATGGTTAATTAATGATAACACATTGCATAGTGTAGAGTAGACGAGGTGAAATTGGATTTATCCACATGTTGATGATTGTTTATACTGCGTTCACATAACAGGAAATATCTCTAATTTCAAGATTATAAGAGAATAAACAGTTGAAGTGGTAAAATCTTAATCTATGAATCGAACACCGAACTTAAATCTCTTCTACTATTGCAAGGTCTCAAGCATGGAGAATACGTAAGTATTTCAACATGGAAACTGATTTCGTACTACATATCAGTCTACGAGGTGGTGACACTTCGAATGAGTGATAATATTGGGTGTCCCTAAATTTACGCAACATTTAAATTTGCTGCTATCGACGTAGAAAAGAGTTGGCAACCCTAAAAAAACAGCTGACAGTTCAGGGTTAATAAAAATGGCAAATTACACGATAGAACAGCGTGTCTTCATTATTGAACAATATTTCAAAAGTAATGAAAGTTTTGCGGTCGCAATTACTGGTGTTCTGGTGTTACTGGTGTTCGATATCGCGACATGATAACACAGTTTTTTTTGCCGAAATTGAATGAAATTGATGTGGCCAATATTTGGTTTCACCAAGACGGTGCCACATGTCATACAGCTCGTGAAACTCTTCAATTACTGCAAGAGACATTTCCAGGTCGCGTAATTTCTCGATTTGGTGACCAGAACTGGCCCCCAAGATCGTGTGATCTAACACCATTAGATTTTTTTATGGGGTTTTTTAAAATCACAGGTCTATATTAACAAGCCCACAACCACTCGTGCTTTAAAGGAGGAGATTCATCGTTGCATCAACGAAATTCGACCAGATTTATGCAGAAAAGTCGTGGAAAATTTCAACAAACGAATACGTATGTATATGGAAAGCCGTGGAGGCCATTTGCCAGATGTTTTATTCCATAAATAACCCTATCCTATGTACTTTACGATTCAATAAAAATATTACCATAAGAAGAATAAAAACTTTGTTTTCTATTCAATTCAAATGTTGCGTGAATTTTGGGACTCCCTTTATAATTGCGGAAAATTAACATTTGTTGAATCAAACAATCATATATTTTACTTGGCGTTTACACGAGGCAGTATTGCGGAGACAATAGCAACATATTAACATATTTTTGATGTGTTAACATCTATAGGCAAAGCGAACACATGCAAACAACACACAGCGTTAGCATCACATACCTGGTTGTTGTACAACAATAGTCTCTGCCTGAAAATCATATTCAGCAGCCTGTATCTTTTGCAATTTGTAATCGATTGCAGAATTTTAAATTGGAAATGGAAGCTAGACATCTTGAGATATATAAAAAATCATGACAATAGTGGTTTCTTAACTAACGAACTTTTTTCAGCAATTTATAAAAAATTCAGCAATTTATAAAAAAAATTTATAAAAACGTGCTATTTTTTGATTCACGTGAATAAATGCACTTTAACTAATTTTAATGAAAACCAGTTTTTCTAGTTTTTTAATTTTTTTTTACTTTATTTAAGAACTATTAGTAATGGGTACAACCCACTTTGTTTTTAATAACTTCAAATATACGAGTTTTCATTGAGAGATAAAGAGATTTTATGTACTCCAACAAAATTTGATTCCAAGCATCCTTAATGGCCTGAATTAGTGACCTTACGAGATAACCAACCCCAGACATTTACGATAATGTTTAGATCTGGCGAATAGGGTGGCCAGTCAAGAATATTAACATTTTGGCTTGCAATGAACTCCTTACTACTCTGGCGTTGTTCATAGGGGCATTATCCTGTTGCAATATCCATGATTTGAGACCAAATAGTTCGCTGAACTTCGGAAATGCCGATTTCAATTACGTTTTATAGCTGGCACCAGTCATTTTTGCACTTTGAAATTCAAGATCGATGATGCCATAGTACGTAATAGCACCCCACACCATAACGCCGCCCTCTCGGCTGTGATGTCGGTTCAAAAAACTATGCAATTTGCGCAGATCATGGAAATAATAGTTGTAGCCATCGGGCCCATCCAATTTAAACTTCTTCTCATTCGTAAATACAACGGTTCTCCAGTCATTTACATGACCTCTTGGCTGCACATCCCATACCATGTAGTCTCTTGCGAATTGAAGCAGCTTTTCCGTACGAGGATCTTTAAGTGGCGGCTTTTTTTTTTGTAATTCCAGGTATATAAGATGGTCACAGCTCGTAATTACTCTGCGTACTGATGACTTGCTCGCTTCCACTCCACCTTGAGCTCTTATTTTTGACAAGGATAAGGCAGAATTAGAAGCAATTCTGATGATTTTTCCTTTCTCATCCGTAGACAATGACAATGAAATCCTCCCTTTAAAATGTTTTCCATACCCCTCGGGGTCCTTGATGTAACTGTCGACAACTGTTGGGCTCTGTCCAATTTTTTTTAGCTATTACGCGGTTAGAGTATCTTCCAGATCGGTAAACATCGATTTTGGTTTTTTTCCGATAGATTTAAATATTTTTGTTTTGCCATTTTGACTCGTAAAATGATAAAGATGTACTAAATTTTAATAAACAAGCGCTCCCTACAAAAAATCATCGTTTACTTTAAAAATAATAAAAAAATAATAAAGTGCCTTTATTCAAGTGAACCAAAAAACATAGCACATTTTTTGACTTTTATTTATAAATTGCTCAAAAAAATTTCTTTAGTTAAGAAACCACTATTGTCATGATTTTTTTTATATCTCAAGATGTCTAGCTTCCATTTCCATTTTAAAATTCTGCAATCGGTTACAAATTGCAAAAGATACAGGCTGCTGAATATGGAATTTTTAGTGCCTTTAAATAAGTGAACCGGAGTGTAGGATGGTATTGATGTAGCGGCAGCGAACCAAAGAGTATTGAATAGTATAGAGAACTCATGCAACGAATTGTATGACTCAAAAGCGCTGGCGACATTTGGCGAATGATTGAAAACGTATTACTCTCTTTTTGTCATAACTTGGCCCGTTCATAATTTTGCTGTGAAACATTGATATCTTTGGAAACATTTATGCTTTTTGTATTGTTTTATGTAATAACATTGTCGAAATGGTGCATTTATATTGAAATATTATATAAAGAGAATAAGACTCGTTTATGCTCTTTTACTTAGCCTCTCTACATTAGAGCGAAAAAAGAGTGCAATAAGTTCTCTATACTATTCAATACTTTTTGTCGTCGCTCTGTTTATGGCAAAACAAAAACAATTATTTCAGTGAGCTAAATATTGCTATATTTATTTTAACAATATTACATCTAATGTTAAAGCAGATGTAAGAAGAAAGAAAGTGCAATAGAAAAAGAGCCTTCAGCACAAAAATAAAGATTTCAAACAACAAGAAAAGAATTTCAATGTAAATTTTATGTATAATGGAAGTAAGTATATTTCCGTAAAATGGCTTTTGGAATTGACTGCATTCTGGGCATCATATAAACCTTGATCAATACTTATTAAAAGAATTTATTAATGTTTAAAAGAGCTTGCAAATTTTTTTTATTTTCCAATGTAACATTTACTAATGTGTTCATAGAAATCGAATAGGTACCGTGTAACGAAAAGGTGTTAACACATCGCCCGTGAGTTCTAACTCATTGATTTTTTTTACTAAAACACTCACACTTCTCTCGTTGGCTTCGTAACTGTCTCACGACTTTTCGAAGACAGTAAATTCGGCACATGATTTGATGTAAGCGGCCAATTCGAGGAAGTTTCGATGTAATTTTCGAAAGAAAAAAACGAAACATAATCGGAAAAGATCTCACTATTTAGAAAAACCTATTGTTGTTTTGAGATTTTGGTAAATCATAGTCAATTCACACAAAATGACACTGACGGCGGTTGCGTAAAATCGTATTGTCTTTATAATTCTCTGGACACCTACAATGAAAGAAAAAGCTTCTTCAAATTTATGAATTCGTTTCCCAATTTGATGAAAAAATGCCTCATTTTCCAAACTACGACACATTTCATTGAATTGATGAAGAACTCTACATCAGTCTTTCATCAATAGTTTACGTTGATTCAATGACAATGCTACATCAAGTTGATGTAAATTGTTTATCAGTTTGATGTAAGTTTGCCATCAAATTGAAGTAAATTTTTCACCATTTTGATGTGAATTGTTCACAAATTTTCTGTACATTTTTCATCAATTATATGTAAGGTTGTCATCAATTTGATGTAATTTGGTGTCATCAATTTAGTGTAAATTGGAAAATTTTTATGTAAATTGTTTGTTAATGAGTATTCAAAATCTTTTTACTATTTTTCGTCATAAAAAATCCTCGATAACAGTGTACAAGACCACGTAAAAAGTGTTCATAGCGTGGATAATATTAGCTGTCCATTGCACTATTTTCTATTACGTATTTATTTTCAATTTTCTACTAATTCTTATTTCTTTCTCTTTATTTTTTCTATACTACGTCCAATTCCAATGATGAAGATTGATGTAAAAAAAAGATCATCAATTGAATGACGCTGAAAAAGTTGAAGAAACGCACAATCTTCAAATTGGAGAACTTTTTGATGCCAAATTTCATCAATTCAATGAAGAATAATTGATGAACATTTTTCATCGATTTGATGTAAAGATTTTCGTTAAGTGTACGTTATATAAACATTGTTTCTCTTCTTTGACAACTAATATATATTCTCACTGTCTTGTACTAATATATATTCTCACTGTCTTGTGCCCAATTCCTTCGTGGGATGTAATGGTATACCATTGTTTGTGTGTTGTCTTGTCTTGTATAAACGCATTGTTATGATAAATAAGTAAAACGTTTACGAGAATCGAAAAACGTTTACATCAAACGATATATAGCAACTCTTGACTGAAAAAACCTTTACGTGAAACAAAAATCTTGTCCATTAAGTGTTCTTTCGCTAGCCTCACACGAGTATAAGTATTTCCAAACACAGAAAGGTTTTCCGAGAAACGGAAAATGTTTGCAACAAACTGCTTGTTCGTTTAGCACAAACGTGTCATATTTCACTGAATAAGATTTATTTTAAATGGATGTGCAACCTCAATAATAGAAGTGTTTTCTTGAATTTTAAATATTCAAATGGCAGAATATGCGAGTACCATAGGGTAATGACGTATAGAGTAGCCAACTCTCTCAGTAAATTGATAATATTTGGTGTGTTGCAGATGGGCGGTTGGATGTTGGAAAGTATTGCTTTAATAATACTAGGAAATGGCTCAAATCAATCAACAAGAAATCAGCAACAGCATTTCGTTTAATGCGTTGATCATTATGGTGGATGGTTGGTTTGTTGAGATTTGTTTATCCCTATAATGTGTGATGATATACCTAAATACTTGTGGAGAAGGGATGATATGCCTTGGTGGGCATTTAAATAACTACATTCCCAACCATCCACCATAATGTTCAATTTCACACATTTCTTTTTAATATTTCTATTAAAATTTTCTTTTTCATAGAAAAAGTACTTTTTAATAGTTATTGATCTTGAACCGTATAATTTTTAAAAACATAACAACTGATAAATCGAATAATATAAACCTAAACAGATATAATTTAAATTTTATTCCCCGGAAAAGTCGGATATTTTTTCAGATATCTATCCGAAATTGGTACGAAAAATCCGACAGATGGTCAGAAAATGACCCAAAAAGTCGGAACATTCTCGCATGTTTGTTTAGACGTCTCTCCGAAATTGCCACGACAAATAGTGCGATGTGTCAGAAAAGCCGAACCATTATCGGATGTATTTTCAGATTTTTCTCCAAAATTGGTACGACAAATCGGACAAAGGGTCAGAAAATTATCGGATAAGTCGCACCATTATCGGACGTTTAATTAGACTCTATGCCGACTTCGTTCAGCTACGTCTAAAAATCCTTCAGAATTTCCCTCATAATTTTTCACACAAATCTGTCCGATGACTCTGCACACTCTTCCGAATTTCCTCCGACAAAACTTTCTGAATTCTTGTCCACCGCCCATACGATTTTCTGTACGCTGTCTGATCGACAGCGGCATCAGACTGGGCAACTTGTGCAGAGTGTCTGACAGATTTCTGACCGAATTCGGAACAAATTGTTTACTGGGTTGTCATGATGATGTACGAGTGTATTGCAAATCTTATTTTTGAATAAAAAATTAAAAATTATTAATTCTAAAAACATAATGAATACTGGAACATCCACACAGGTTAATTGAGAGTCTTTGCGGGAAAAGTAACAACCATGACACTAAGTAGCAAACGAAATATTTTTGTGGCAAACGAAATAATAAAAATACATTACTTTTGATTTTTGTTATTTCATCTTGTTGTATATACTGCCAGCTAGCCCCTGTAATGTCCAAGTGGCGCAGGGGCTCACATTTTCTATGTAATTTTATCTTAATGAAATAAATGAATTATAAATTAAAAAAATAAAAAAAACTAAATGATTTTTTTTATTAGTCTGTACGCCCGTATAGACAATAGGTTTGATTACTGACTGCTCTCTGGTGTCTTGTGAGATGAATCCGTGTGTTTCATCCACGCTTATAAAACGTAGTAATAACTCGTTAGGATTGCGATTGAGTATAACCAACCCCAACTTCAAAGTTGTCACCCCGAATGCGTTTCTTGGTTTGTTAAGAGCAAACGCGGCACCCGTGTTTCTTACGAAATGCCTATGTCCTTTAATCTCGGTCAAGTTTCCAATATACGATCCACCAAATATGTATCCGTTATTTTTTCTAATATTTTTGGCGTTGCGACCTTCAACATCACTTGTGGTTTCACGATCTCACCATTGTAATTGGGTTTTTGGGTAATGACGTATTGTCAAAATTTGACAGCAGTCTACTGACAGGTAATGGTAAGCTGGTGCAATGTTGCATTCGATTTAAACAGAAATATGTCTTTATTATTTATTTGATAGGGATTATCGAACAATAGAGTGGCCGTCGGTGGTGCAACGGTAGAGTGCGCGGCTGGTGTGCGAGAGAACGAGGTTTCGATCTCTGCTCTGGCCACGTTACACTTCATTCTACGACTGCCACCTAGCTTAGTGACGGCGACACTATGAAATAACTTCTCAAAAAATCGTTCGGTACAGGTGTAAAACTGTAGGTCCCCATCAGTGAGTGAAAACTGGAAAGCGCACAGCTTAGTGATTGTGAGAAGCTCTCTCCTCTATCCCTTCATGGGATGTACTGGGAAAATATTTATGTTATCGAACAATAGAAAATTAGATTTTTATTTAATATCGAGGAAGAAATAATTATAAATGATATTTAAATATGAATAAAAATAAAGAATTCAAATTCAAATTTTTTACTTTTGATGAACGACAAGTTTACTATGGCTTTCATTAGAATACATTTATACATTTTGTTGATCTCCGTAGCACTTATACTATAATTTTAATATTTTTCTTTATATTTATTCATATTTTCTTCTTTTGTTTTTCAGGTACGTCCAACGTTACTAATTGTTCTGTGCACAGCTGTCGAGATCGTAAGTTCTATTTTACTTTATATGTATATTGTATTCTTAAGAGGAAAAAAATCTTCGCAGAAGATATCTGTTTTATATGATTATCATCCTTAAGATGTGTGATGAAGTGATCGCACAATACAATGTCGACTTATATGAAGCTTTCAGAAGCAGGATACTCTGTTTGATTTCAAAATATACATTTTTATTTTTATAGAACATAGAAAATTGTTGTATATAAATCGTCTTCTTATGTGCGTGAAGATATATTCCGAATCTAACTAGCAAAGACACAAACCACATTAAGTAACATACCTCTGTTATTGAATTAACATACCAATGTTAAAGTATTTCCATTTCTTTAGGTTTGGAAATAGGAAATAGTCACTGGGGGCTAAATCCGGATAATATGGCGGATGAGGTACCAATTCGTAGCCTAATTCATGGAATTTTCCCATTGAAACTACACACGTGTGCACCCGTGCGTTTATGGTCAATTGAGAGCAAACGCGGCACCCACCTTGCAGACAGCTTTCTTAAACCGAACTGATCATTTAAAAACGAAACCACACTGCCATATGAAATGCCTATGACATCAACAATCTCACGCACTTTTATTCCTGGATCGGCCAACACCATATCGTGGATTTTTCGACATTTTCGGGTGTATTGACCTCAATTGGCCGTCCGGAACGTTCAGCATCATTTGTACTTGTGCGACCACAACGAAAGTCAGTAAACAACTTTTTTTACCATTTAAATCGATAGTGCAGAGTCCCCATAGTATTTATCAAGCTTTTCCTTTGTTTGATTGATGGTTTTTTTTTCGCAAAAACATAATGTTTAATAGGCTCTCGAAATTCACTTTTTCAATTTTTAAAAAAATTCGCGAGGTTGTATATTTAAACAGCTGTTTAACGCAAAGTAAATGACGGAACTTGCTTAAAATTTGACAATAGTCTATTAACATGAACCAGGATTCTACGAGTAAACGTATCAAGGGTTATTTCACCATACTTTCCCACCAAGCACCTCCTTGGCAGTTTCGTTCAGCGTTCGAATAATTCCTGGCCAGATATTCTGACTGTTCTGTGTCAATTTAGCTGGTAGAGATTAATGGTACATTGTTGATATGGATGGGTCCTCTAGCCCACGATTGTGCTCCTAATACTGTCGACAACCGCTGGACGGGGTCTGTAGATACCCGCTAAAAGTTGGTGAACGCTACAATAAGCACCATGCCTAGATTTCGCCTTCAGCAGGGAATCCATAAACAACTTCCTCACAAGAATGTGGTAAAATTTTTTGAACGTTTGACCATCGATCGATTCTCATATAAATATGCACTGAAAGAAAATCTTTACATCAAATCGATGATAAATGTTCATCAATTGTTCTTCATTGAATTTCCAAAAATTCATCAATTCAATGAAAAAGTTCTTCAATTTGAAGATTGCGCGTTTCTTCAACTTTTTCAGCGTCATTGAATTGATGATCTTTTTTACATCAATCTGCATCATTTAAATTTGGAAATAATTAGTGGGATCGATTCAAAATATGGACGTAGTATTGGAAAAATAAAGAGAAAGAAAAAAATGTAGCAGAAAAAAAGTAATAGAAAATAGTGCAATAGACAGAAAACATTATCCACGCTATGTGGTCTTTTTACATGTTATTGTGGATTTTTTAGGATAAAAATAGTCAAAAGAGTTTGGCTACTCATTATCAAACAATTTACATAAAATTGATGACCAATTTGCACCAAATTGATGACAAACTTACATCAAATTGATGACAACCTCACATATAATTGATAAAAAATGTACAGCAAATTGGTGAACAGTTTACATCAAAATGGTGAAAAACTTACTTCATTTTGATAACGAACTTACATCAAACTGATGAAAAATGTACATCAACTTGATGTAGCATTGTCAACGTAAACTATTGATGGAATGTTTTTCATCAATTCAATAATTGTGTCGTAGGTTGGAAAATGAAGAATTGTTTCTTCAAATAGAGGAAGGAAGTCATAAATTTGATGAAGCTTTCTCTTTCAGTGTACAAGTGTATATTTTCATCCAGGGAATTTCGTTTCGCCGATAAACAGGTGATGGCAAATACAGGAATTTATGAGCCTGTCACCATTTTTGTTCCTCAGAGTTCCAAGCCCATGTATTGTCACTACTTCCTGTAAGTTGTAAGTTGTCGTTGACCTCTTAGGCATTGAATTCTGCTAGAGATATTTTCATGTTGCCAACTGATTGTGGCTGTCGGTGGTGAAATGGTTAGTGCGTGCAGCTCTTGTACATGAGAACGTGGGTTCGATCCCTGCTCAGACCACCTTACATTTCTTTCGACGACGGTCTCCTCGCTTAGTGATGCCAACGCTGTCGAGTACTTGAAATGCCGTTCGGTACCGTTCGGTACCGCTGTAAAACAGTAGGTTCCAATCAGTGATTGTAAAACTAAAAGGCACCAACGCTCGCTGTTTGTGAGAAGTTCGCCTCAATCACTTCATGGGATATGCGCGTGAAGATAAATTCGAATTTAACTAGCAAAGACACAAACCACTTTCCTTAGCAGAGCGCTGTTATTACGTTAACAGATATCTGTTAAAGTACTAGAAAGGGAAGTATATTGAAATAAACAAGGTTTTTGGCGAATTAAATTAATACAAAAAATATAAAACTGACAAATCGTATAAAAAACATTACGAGCTTTCAGTATTAGTGGCACAAATCTTGAACAGCTTACCAGCAAACAGTATATACAGGTTCAATGTATATCATTTTGGGAAGGACATTAAGCCCAAATCAAGGATTCTTCGCCAACTAAATGAATATCTAGCAATAGGTAGGAGCATGTTCTTTTGGGTTATATTACTCCGATGTTTCAGACGAATTTCAGAATACAATAATTTTAGGCGTTTTCTTTTAAGCACTTTACTCTAATTTTGAACACTTCACTGTGTCCAAACCAAGGGCTGTTGGTGGACAAGGTTCACACCAGATTTAAGCCCCTTGTTAGAGCTTTCCAAATTTACCACCCTTATATTTCAGAGGAATTTCAGAACAGCGATGTATGGAATTTAGTATTGTCCCATGTATTAACATTTTCGGCCACTGTGTCCAAATTAAGAAATCCTCGCGATTTAAATTTATGCCAGGCGTTAGCACATCACTAGTGCTTTCCAAATTTATATTAACTATGATCGTAGCGAACTCGAGAACACATTTATTTGAAATTTTGTATTAGGCCATGTATTAACATTTTCGCCCACTGTGTCCAAATTAGAAAAACCTCGCGATTTAAATTTATGCCAGGCGTTAGCACATCACTAGTGCTTTCCAAATTAATATTATAAAATATTATTAAAATATAATTAATCTTCACGCACATTCATCGGATGTAATGGGAGGACATTTTTTTTAACTGATAAGAAGATTAAAGACAAATCAAGCTGATTATAAAAATCGTCCTTAGCGCTGTCCTCATCAGGCTCAGTGGGTGCATAAGCCAGTACTACAGACATCATGCGGAATTTCGAATTAAACCTCGCCATGACGATGCGATCAGTCATGACCTTGTACGCAATTATATCATTTCTAGCCCTAGGTCAAAGAGACGTCCGACTCCATTTCTGCGTTGTGTATCACTGCCGGAGTGTATAAAGAAGTGACCAGATGATAATCGGGGTTTGAAATAACATATTTTCCGAAACCTAGGATGTCCACATTGTAGGATTCCATAACCCGCTTAACCTGCTCGAGTCGAGTATTACTTCGGAGATTTCTTACATCCCAGTTAATCATCATTTAAAATCAAATTTAAAGTTATCGAGGGTGATACTTCATATTGGAATCACATCAATATCAGCACAGTACTCTAGAATTATGTTACATTTGCTACAAATACCAATTGTCGCTCTTTTACAGAAATCTTTCTCATTAGTATGCTTCTTAGGATATTGAGGTGATCGCATGATACAATATTGTGTATCTGAGACTTGTTTTGGTTTAAAAAAACCGATGGGATCATTGTCAACTTTGAATGGGTACTTGTGTGTCAGTTAGTGTCATTATTTTTAACTTTTATAGGATGTTGATGCGATCGCAGGATATTACGCAGCCTATACTGAAACTTTTCGACTCTATAAAAACTGCCGCAACAACCGTACAACCGTAAACCGTGGTACGTGAAGAGTGTCGCATTGCAAATGACGAAAAGAACGCTTCACGTATGGTAATGCTTCAGTCAATTGCAACGCGAGCTGCAACTGAGCGGTATAGGGAGAAAGGAAAGGAGGTAAACCGTCTCTTTAGGCGTAAGAAAGCGCGAGAGTGGGAAAATTGAGACATACAGAAGGAAGAACGAAGCCCGAAAATTCTACCAAAAAGTTAAAAACGGATATAATGGACATGGTTCAGGGCCCTCCTTCTGTAAAGACAAGGACGGAAAGCTCGTCGCAGATGTTCAGAGCATGTTGGGAATATGGAGAGAGCATTTCTCCGCGCTACTAGTACCTGAGATATCCAATGACGATGGGACAATCGATCACAATATGGACGACGACGTCGATTGCCCCCCTCCTAACCAAGACGAGGTCAGAACAGATATTGCCCGGCTTCAGAACAACAAAGCCGCAGGAGCCGATAAATTACCGGCGGAGCTGTTTAAGGCTGGCGGCGATGAGCTGATAAGGTGCATGCATCAGCTCATTGGCAAAATTTGGTTAGATGAATGAATGCCCGGCGATTGGAGTCTCAGTGTACTATGTCCCATATTTAAAAAAGGTGACCCGAGTATCTGTGCCAACAACTATCCATAGCATATAAGGTTCTATCAATTATAATGTGTAAAAGACTAAAACCAATTATCGCTGACCTGATTGTACCATACCAGTGTGGCTTTAGGCCTGGAAAATCGACAACTGACCAGATTTTCACGCTACGCCAAATCCTGGAGAAGACACACGAAAAACAAATCGACACCTATCATCTATTTATCGATTATAAGACGGCCTTCGATAGTCCGATGCGGGGGAAACTCTATGAAGCAATGTCTAAGCTACGCATGAATCATGAGCTGTATGTGCTATATCCTGACATTGACATAGTTAAGCGGATCAAAAGAACGCGATTGCGTTGGCTAGGCCATATCAGTAGAATGGATGAAGACGAACCAACTGAAGAGTTTTCGAAACCAAACTCGACGAAAAATAGGAAGACCAAGACTCCGCTGGAGGTATCAGGATGACGAATCCCTGCGTACACTAGGTATTGCCAACTGGAGAAATAAAGCAAAAGATCGAACTGTTTGGCGAAATATGTTATCTTCGTTTTGTAAGGTCCCTGACCCCCCGGGGTTGTCCGAGACCGTATAAGTAAGTAAGTATATTGAAACTTAATTTTACTTGTGTTTAAATTTAGGTTTCTTTCCAATGTTATCAAATATTGATATCCCGGTTAGCAATAGTATTAGTATTTTATCTCTTAGGATGATGAAGTGATCGCATGTCACGGTGTCTGGTATCTAGTTTTGGTTTAGAAAGTTACTGTGCAGTATTTGTCAATATAACGTGACTATTTTGCTTTGCGATGTTGAAGTGGTTGCAATTTACTCTTATTTAAGGCCCTGATTAGGTGTATGTGTGATACTTGCTAATTTCCTCGAAAGATCTGGTATCTGTAAGCGTAATTAATGTGATCTTCCTTTGGATGTGAAAGTGATTGATTGATTACACAGTAGCATTTTCTAATAACTCATTGGTTTTGAGGAGTAAGCTGTGATATTTGCCCATGTCTATTGAAATAAAGGGTTTTTCAATAAGAGCGCTACAAAAGTTTTTTTTAAATAAAACAAAACCGGTTTTAGATACCAATGAAATTCGTTATTCCTGTGAAAGTACGTTCGATGGCATTATGTATGGCCCTCGATTTCTTTTGCATGGCCACCACGGGCACGCTTGCAGAAGTCCAGACGCTGCACCCAATTTTCGACGGTTTTCAAGCATAAATCGGCCAATACTGCTGCAATTTCATTCGTACGAAGTTCATCAGTCGTTGCTGGCTTGTTAGCATAGACCATAGACTTGACGTAGCCCCACAGGAAATAATCTAACGGCGTCAAATCGCACGACCGAGGCGGCCAATCGACTGGGCCATTTCGTGAGATAACACGTTCACCAAAATTGGTTTCCAATAAATTGATTGTGGCATTCGCTGTGTGACTTGTGGCGCCGTCTTGTTGGAACCACATGTCCTCCAAGTCCATATTATCCAATTGGGGCCAAAAATATTCGGTTATCATTGAGCGGTAGCGATTCGCATTCACAGTAATGTGCCGGTCTTGATCATTACGGAAGAAGTACGGCCCAATGACGCCGTCGGCCAATAAACCGCATCAAACCGTAATTTTTTCGGGATGCAATGATGACTCATGGATTACGTGTGGATTGCTGTCTGATCAATAACGCATATTTTGCTTAGTGACGAAGCCATTCAGCCAGAAATGAGCCTCATCGCTGACGACCATAAATTGGACGTAGCGCTCGTAAAGTTGAGGCCACTGACACCAAATTTCGGTAGTAAATTTTAATAATTTCGACTCGTTGTTGGCTCGTATATCTTTCCATGATGAAATGGCAAACCTTACTGAAGAGAAATGTCAAAAGAGCGGAAAAAAATATGGCGTCGGTTGCTGTCCCTATCGATTTACTTTTGTAGCGTCTCTGTTGAAAAACCCTGTTATTTTATTGGTTTTTAGGACTAAGCTGTGATATTTCCCCATGTCTATTGAATATTTTTGCTGGCAGCTACTGTAATTTTCGACAGCTCCGTAAAAATGTTGTGAAAAAACAAAAGTTCGCCATATCTTTTAGATCCCAATATAGATTATGACACTGAATAGAAAAATTGATAATGATAAATTCTTTATAACACATGTAATATTCATCAATGCCGGCGGGCCCCCACCCAACAACAAGGACATCCTCACTTTGTCCAAACACATACATATGTACACACTCCCCTACACACACACGCGCTCACACAAAAGGGGTCATGATGATAGCAGTGATAACTGTCAGCGACTGAAGAGTGAGTGAGTGCATGTGAAATGCTCTACTATAGTATAATGGCCAACGTTGTTGCGATGGTTGGTTGATTTCTTTTTTATATTTTATACCGCTTTTTAGATCAAGGAAATGCTTATTAATCTTGAAATTGAAAATAACCTTTAAAACACACGAACATGCACACACAAATACACACACACACACCAATCCACACAAATACATCAACACACTATCTCACTGTCACATGGGACGAGCGAGCAACCAACAACGAGCACAAAGTAATAAAATTACACTTATATGGAAATGCCCATATTGTTCATATAAGATTAATGAGTTTTATCACTTATAGAACCATAAACACTCACACCACGTACATACATACAAACATGCATTCATTCACACACATCATGTGAGAGCGCTTCATACTTTCAATAACAGCAACAATAACCACACTTGCGAGGAGAAGGCAAAAAGTATCACCTCAATGTAAAAACATTGCAAAATGAAACCTATGCTAGCTGTCTGTCTGTCTGTTAGTGACTTGTATACACTCTCTCCGCTTCCTCAATGCTGAAAACGATGACAAATGCTACTCACTCTCTTCTTGTTTCTCTCTCTCTCTCTCGCTCTTTCTCTCGCGACCTCTGTTACGAAACATTAAGGGAAATGTAAATGAAAATTGTGTGAGTGATTCACAATGATATAAATCAAGTGAGGGACGTAGAGAAACATGTGTTTTATTCTCATTGTTGCCAGAGGTTTGGTGGGTTGGAAAAAAAGTGCTAAAAGTTTGTAAAATTTAAAAAACCCCTATTTAAAATAATTTTCTTTATAAAAAGTCTATTGGTCAGATTCGTGTTAAACAAAAGGGAAATTTGATTATAAAAAATTTGTATTTTAAAACGTTGTAACATTTCTTCCCGGCCGTATGGGTGTTTTTCTCGTAATTTCTTTGTTTTCTACTTTCCATTTACCCTTCGTTTACACGAGACAAGCCAGTGAAAATATGTGTTAATTGTCAAAGAAGAGAAAAAATTTGTGTGTAACGTGGGCATCCAAACAAGAATAAGGACAATAGATTTCTATGCAACCGCCGTCAGTGTCGTTTCGTGTGAATTCAATATCATTTAACGATATCTACCAATGAAATACAATTTTCCAAATTGTGCGGTCTTTTTCGATTATGTTTTTATTTTTTTTTTTTCGCAAATTACTTTAAAATCATTTGCCGAATTTACTGTCTTCGAAAAATCAAAGACAATGACGAAACCCTCTCATTGGCTTCGAGTGGAGCGGATGTGGATTTGTGAGTGGATTAGTAAAAAAGTGTGAACGTGTTGACATTGTCTCCGCAAAACTGTCTCGTGTAAACGCCAGGTTATGCACTAAATTTATTGTTATATTTGTTACGGCAACTCTCACAATGGGGCATGAATCATTTCTGGAAGATGATCCCATTATTCTTGGGTATGTCGACAACTCGAAAGTGTAACCGCCACTCCTGGAACAACTTAAAAAAAAAATAAATGGTTTCCATTACATCCCATGAAGGGACAAGGGAGAACTTCTCACAATCACTGAGCTGTGCGCTTTCCAGTTTTCACTAACTGATTGGGACCTACAGTTTTACACCGATTCCGAACGGTATTTTGAGAAGCTTTTTCATGGCTATATACTCGATAGTGTCGCCGTCACTATGCGAGGTGACCGCCGCCGAAAGAAATTTTTAAGGTGGTCAGGGCAGGGTTCGAACCCAGGATCCAATGTACAAGAGCCGCGCACACTAACCATTGCACCACCGACGACCACGTTTTTTGCACAACTTAGTTCCTGGTATAGAGGGATATATCTGTTTTAATACGGATGGAACGAAAATGCATTATCAGGTAGGGTATGGGGTCTACTCTAGGAAGTAGAGTTGTGTCGTTATCGTAGACCACCACATAATTGTAGCGCGTATTATGGATGTAAGGCAAGTGACCGGCTGGATGAGGGATAATAGCCTAGCAGATATTGGAATCAATGTATTCTCTGGCAGTCAGGCGGTCTCTGGGGTCTGTATTAACATCTGCCCAGGACTGCCGCTGATCTCTTAACGTGATGACTCAGCGGTACCGATAGCCAACTCATGTTGGTGCCAGGATTCAGAAACATTGCGAGTAACTGTAGAGCGGATAAGTTGGTTAGACCAGGGACTACCTTACAGGTTCCACAGGAATTGGTACGTGTTGGCTTGGTTCTATCAACTTATAGCCATAGAAGTTTCCTTAATGATGATGCTGGAGAGGTGGACAAGGGGCATATATTGTGTAAGCTCAAGACAAAATTGACCGATAGTGGATAGTAGGAGATCATTGAACCTTCTGTATCCAGCCAGGCCCAAGGTATCAATGATCCACTTAAAATTGGATGATTCACATATGTTGGCAAATTTCTCGTTTAATGGCAATTTTTCTAGGTGGATCATGTAACCATTATTTAGTACATATTGTAGTATTGAACTTAATAAAAATTAAATTTAGAAAAGCCAAAGGTAAAGAAGTTAGAAAAAAGAAAATTATCTTAAATAAGTGCCTTTTCTTAAAAAAAGTAAATTTTCAAAAAAAAATACCTTATCTCAAACCTATAATCAAAAAGTACCTTTTCTTCAAAAAAGGCTTTTTTTTTAAATAAGTACCTTTTCTTATAAAAGTAAATTTCTTGCAACAAATTGCCTTTTTCTTTAAATACTACCTTTTGTTTAACGAGTACCTTTTTTTGTGAAACAAAATAACTTTTCTTGAGATAAGTATCTACTCTTAAAAATTTACCTATTCTTGAAAAACGACCAATTCTAAAAAAAATCCAATTTCTTAAAAAACCTTTTCTTCAAAAAAGTACCTTTTCTTAAAAAAATAAATTTTCTTACAAAATTCCTTTTCTTAAAAATAAAATAATAACTTTTCTTTTCTCTTCTTGAGATAAGTAGCCTTTATGAAAATAATTACATTTTCTTAAAAAATAACCGTTTCCTAAAAAGAGTACCACTTGCTTAAAAAGTGCCTGTTCTTAAAAAAAATACTTTTTGGTAAACAAAATTCATATTCTTATTGGTTTTCTTACAGAAAGTACTTATTAAAAATAGTACATTTTCTTAAAAAAAATTAACTTGTAATATAAGAAGTACCTCTCTTTAAAAAATGATATTTTTGGGAAAATATATTACATATTCTTACAACAAGGACCTAAAAATATACTTTTAAAAAAAATACATTCTATTAAAAAAATCTGAAAAATGTTTATCATTTTACAAAACGTATCTTTCTTTTGTGGCCGTCGGTGGTGCAATGGTAGTGTGCGCAGCTCTTGTGCATGAGAACGTGGGTTCGATCCCTGCTCTGACCACCTTAAATTTCTTTCGACGGCGGTCACCTCGCTTAGTGATGGCGACACTATCGAGTACCGTATAACCTCTCTCTTATCCGGACAGATAAAGTTTCGACCTTTGTCCGGACTACAGTACAAAATTTCTTAAACTAAGAAAGTTGTACAAGAGGCGAGCAAACTAACCATTGCACCACCGACGGCCACAAATTGATTTACATTTACAAAAAAAGTTCAACAGAAATTAATTAAATTTATTGCTAGAAATATCAATTAATTTTGGATTTGGTTTTTGGAGGTCTGGTTTTAAGTTCTTTTAAAAGTAAGATTCGCATCTTCTATCGTTTGTGTTATTGTTTTTGACGTAGAATACGTCTTACCTTACGGTATGAGGAGTCATGTCAGGTTTTTATTGTTGTAATCTTTATTTCATTGAATTTGAGGAAACGGCTAGATGAATTTTTTTAAAATTTTTTTTGTAGGTAAATGAAGATGTTATCTTTCGTTTGATATACATTTCATATTGGTTGATATATTTCTAGTATTTTAATTTCTCAAATGAAAATTGTTTAAACACATACACTCAAACATATGTGTGGCGTTTGGTTGAGTGTTTTTGGTTGCTCAACATTGCTTATGAACATGTATCTAGTAAAAAGTGAAACGAACAGCAAGCTAATGTTGCTTGGCAACATGTATCTAGTAAAAAGTGAAACAAACAGTAAGCTAAGGTAATAAAGCTTTTTTGCGAAAGCTTCAATAAAGCTGTTGTAACATTAATTTTGAATTGTAAAGCGTAAAGCTTTCACACAACGCTCGAATGCTAATGCGAAGACTCGATAAGGTAAACCTTTTTTAATATTAGGGCGGCCCTCTCAACATTTGCAGAACTTATTTCAATAAAAATATTAATTAAAATACATAAATTAAATTAAGTTTAAAAAAATTGAACATAATATTTTTTTTTTAAACGGACTTGAATCAAATGCCGTTGGTAAATATACAAATTACAGCAGACAGTTGTCCGAGGCCTTCGGCCACGGACTGTCCCTGCAGGCTGTGTCAGAGACACGGCCATTAAGTTTAACGTAGAATACGCCATCCGATAAGACAGAAAACATATATAACAATAAATGATAAATAATATAAGCAAATGAATTTATTGTTATATATGTTTTCTGTCTTATCGGATGGCGTATTCTACGTTAAACTTAATGGCCGTGTCTCTGACACAGCCTGCAGGGACAGTCCGTGGCCGAAGGCCTCGGACAACTGTCTGCTGTAATTTTGGGCTAACGTACAAAAGCTGCGAAATAATTAAAAAACAACAAACTAATGTCCGGACTACAGAGGTAAAATTTATAAACTGTCCGAAACATTGAGCTGTCCGGACTACTGGATAGTCCGGACTAGCGAGTGTCCGAACTAGAGAGGTTACACTGTACATAGCCATGAAAATGCTTCTCAAAGTACCGTTCGGAATCGGTGTAAAATTGTAGGTCCCAGTCAGTGAGTGGAAAACTAGAACGCGCACATGTCACTGGTTTGTGTGCAGCTCTCCTTAATCCTTTCATGGGATGTAGCGGGAAACCATTTACATATTTATTTTTAGTTAGGCCTGCTAATATTCAAATCTTATCTGCACTTGTTTTTCACCTTAAAGACATGGAAAGATTTTGAAAATCAACTTGACACTTTTGGCATTAGGGTCGAGCAACTTCTGAAGTCGATGGAAAAATTATAGTTCCTTTTAATCCCTTTAATTATAAATTAAGCAAATTTTAGTTTCTAGTGCATAAGAATTTAAATTTTTTTAATGCTAACAATTCGAAAAATATTCTTGCAACGGCAACTCTCTATTGTGCCAATAATAGGAGTGATAGTATGTCGTTGTTTTTAATTCTCTCTCTCTCTCTGTCGCATACTCTCTCTCACCCCAACACCATTTATTTCGCTGCTTCTCCCTGTTTTGTTCACATTTGATTTCGCCATAAACACTTTGTTACACATTTAAGACATGGGAATGTAAAACACCAACAATGACAACAATCACACACACACTCATCACTCACATAAGCACTCCACTCCGGTGATATTCAATAAAAACAAATTTGTGAAACGAGGAAACACCAAACTGACAAGATAACAGCAACACATACACACACACACTCCCACTCACACAAATAAATCGAAGGCAGCCGCAAAAACAAAAAAAAAACAACAACAATTTAACACACAAAAACGAAAGCCAACCAAACCAGTCATGTGCGCGACAAGTACGAATGAATGCGAGTACAACGAGTACGAGTCACATTAATGCATGCTTGCTTATACTCTTTGTGTGTTGGTGGATGATGAACTCAATGTACTAAGCATAACCGAAAGAGCGAGAGTGTAAATGAGTATCTATGAGTTGAACATTGAACATTTTCGCTGTTATTGAGCGTTGGTGTGACTTTGTACTGTGTGAGTGAGTAGTAAGGTTGCTGTTATTTTCAGGGTGTTGTTGTTGTTTGTTGCTGGCGCTGCTACTACTGCTAAACCTTCTCATTTCGCTTACAGAGCTCTAAAGTAGCTTTTATTAAACATAACGTGTGATATTTGTGCCGTCTCGTACATTTAGTTTATAATCGACTATCGTTGTGAACGCATCGCGCGCTTTGTTGTGATCTGAATCTTCTTTCCACTATATAAGGCCAATATACAAACGTGTGTGAAAATCAAATTTCAAACAAAAACAAATAGTTTTAACCACTTTAGACATAGAGTAAAAAGAAAAATTGTAAATAATACAATTTCATATATGTATATTTTGTTGGACACAAAGAAAAGTACAAAATTTGTGAATATAATAATCAATCGTATAAAAATGAGAAAATGTTTGCAATAACACATAAATTTGAAGAAGAAAATCATATACTGAATTAATGCATCTGAAAGAATATGTATATAAAAAGGCAACATTTTCAAATAGCGGAAACACTAATCTAGACAAAATTGTGCAAAGATTTTCAAATATTAGTACAGTGCAAGAAGAAACGCGGTTTCTAAAAATACAATGAAATATCTAAATTTTACCAAAAACTAAAAATAGTGTTGAAAAGTACAAAGCTAAAATAAAAATATTTGAAATTCAAGAAGATATTAACAAAAATTAATAAACAAAATTTGAAATCAAAAAAAGGGTATGAGAAAATAACGGTGGATTTTTAAATAAAAAACAAAAGTTTAACTAGAAAAACCAACAGTTTAATATTTAAAAAAAAAACTTACGTGAAAACTCAGTAAATAGATAATAAAATATTTTACGAGTGCACATGTAAAAAAATAATTAACAAAAATACAAAAATTTATAATTTAATTAAAGTTTCTAAATTTTGTGTTTTATAACAAGAGATTTTCTAAAAAAAAGTGAAGGTTATTATGAAAAATTCAATTCAATTAAACGCATAAAACTCCAAGAATTACCAAACTGTGCAAAAAGTGAAAAAAAAAAATTTCAAAACATAAATTTTAACTATCAATTTAGAAAAAAAACGAAAATCTACAAATTGCAAGTGACCCCATCAAGAGTTTGTGTAAATTGTGATGAATACTTAAATTATTTATTAGCGCACAAAACAAAAATTAACAACTTTTCTTGAAAATCTTAAAAAAAAATCAAATTTCCCTTTAAAATTTCAAAAAACACACAAAAAATGTTTGATCCTTTTGTGAAGATAAAGAAAAAGTCCGACAATAAGACAAATACCAGCGTGCAAAATCTTGATGAAAATTATTTACTCGCAAGTTTAAGTGATAACTCAACTGATGCGGAAAACGATGATGATTGTTATTGTCTCACACCGCCAGCCAGCACACCGCCCTCAACGCCCACACAGCAGTTGACGACGGCAGCAGCAGCTACCGCAACGCCCACTCTAGCCGCTGCATTGGAAGCGTCACTTAAGCATACGCCATCCTCGCACACAGCTACAGCAGCAGCAACCTCGAGATCTCCTACTTCTCCGTCTGATTGTTCATTTTCTTCGTCCTTAGCAGCGGCCCTTAAGGATTTACCTTCGACCAGCAGTGCCTCAAGTACTACCTGCAGTCGTTTGCAACAGTTAATAGCTGCTCCGCCCATAATACAAACACCCCACCATCGTCAACAACAACAACAGCAGCAGCAACTGCAGACCATTTCACCCCAGCTGCAACAGCAGTTACAAACGCCTCCTACACCACCGCCCTCAACCCCACCAACACCGCCCGCCTTAAATGCACGCAGTGAATTGCAACAATATTTGCTACAAAATACCTCCTCGACGTCATCTTCAACGCCTTCAACCCCACCACCTAGCGCAGTAAAACAAGTGCAACAACAGCAACCGTCGGTATTGCAGCAACATTTGGGCCATATACCCACTGTGGAGACGACGTCTTCTGTCTCTTCGAACTCAAGACCCTTATTGCAAACATTGGCTCAACATTTAGCCTCACCACCTCAACATCATAATAGCAGCACATCCTCATCAACATCTCTGTTATCGTCGTCGTCCTCGTCTTCGTCCTCATCATCGTTGGCCATAACGCCTTCATCGTTGTTGCAAGAAGTATTCGCTTCTAGTAATTTACAAAATGTATTAAACCGACAACAAAGTTCCTCAACAAATACCGAGAGTACAAATACAACAGCTACCGCAAATAGTTCTACAACCTCAACTCCCTCAAACTCCGCCTCTGCTCTATCGTCCTCCTCCTCCTCATCATCATCTTCATCATCATCGTCTTTAGCCAATTCTACCTTAAGAAGTTTGGTTTCCAATCCCTCATCTTTGATAACCTCAAGTACAACTTTGAATAGTATTATTGCCAATCGTTTGAACTCACCACCGAACACAACTACAAGACCAGCAACGACTACGCCATCAACGTCGTCGTCAACATCATCCTCGTCCTCGTCTTCTCTCTATCACCAGCAACATTCCGCTTTGACAAATTCGATCACGCATCGTATACACCAATCGATACGTCGGCATTTAAATCAACAACACGGCCAACATCATCATCATCAAAGTTTGTCCTCAAGCCTGCAAAATAATCAACACTCCCACCACAATCATCATTCACGGTCCCATAACTCCAACCAGCAGCAGCAGCAGCAGCATTCACAGCATCATCACCACCACCACCATCAACAGCAGCAGCAACATCGTTTGCAACAGCAACATCAATTGCAACAACTGCAGCAGCAACACCATAACCAACAGCAGCAGCAACTAAATCATCGTCACCATCATCATCATCACAGCCATCACCAGCAACAACATCAACAACAACAGTTGCAGCAACAATTGCAACAGCAACAAAATTCAGCGTCCGCATCCTCATCTGGTACTGGTTCTTCGTCGTTAAATGCAAATTCTTCTTCCTCATCATCTTCATCGAATTCCAATGCAAATTCGAGTTCAAATTCACCCGTGTGTGTAGTATTATTGGTTAAGTGTCCCAATTCCAAGGAATATTGTAACGCTCTACAGGCCCAACATCATAATCTAATACCTCCTGCAACATTACAACAATTACAACAACAACATCAACATTGCTGTGATAATAAAAGGTAAAAATTAATAAATTAAAAAGTATTAAATTAAAAAATTTAAATAAAATACAAAATCAAATTTAATGTCTATATACAAGTTTTAAATATTAAGTGAACTAAAAAGCAATAGTGTAATTTAAAAATTCGCAGTATTTTTTTGTCAGTGTAATGCGCGAAAATATCACTTTATCACTCTTATCCCTGTCACTCGTTGTGTTGAGTTTGCCTTAAGTTCCCCAAAGTGTGTTGAGTTATATTTAACTATAACTGCTACTGATTTCGAGAAGTGTATTGATATTCATTATCTGAAAAAGAAGCACAAATTATGTGTTAGAAGTCGAAGTCGAAAGAATTTTAATTTTCAATAGTTTTTAGTTTTGTTTCCAATACGCATTTTACCACGGACTCATCAAGAAATAGAAGTTCAAAAGTGATTAAAGACTAACCGGGTTCCAAAAAATCGTATTCACCTCAATTACATTTCACACCATTTATCTAATACACACACACACCACACTACCTACCACCACCCAATGACACATTCCAATAAGACATGGGAAATAAATTAGACTACAACTTTGAGTTTAAAGAAATTCCAATCAGGATAAAACTCCCATTTAACCACTTGGTCTATAAACATTAATTATCATCAGCCCAATACTAAATTTTTGTAGGAAATTAAAATAATATTACAATTTTAAACCAAAACTAATTCCAATCAGAGTTCAATAGTATATTTTGACCCGTGATATGTTTTCGTTGTTTCTGCTAAACTAATTTCTCGTTTAACTCCCCAAAACAGAGTACATAGTTAAAAAAGTAGTTTAGTGGAGACAACGAAATCATACCAACTATAATAATTACCACCACTCGTAACTTATCTTAAACTGATCACTCTTTACCACAGAACCAGCTGAATCGGTATCTCACCTTTATCACAAAAGTGTGTTGTGCTCATTTTGCAATTCTTGTTCCTTTGATTGTGTTTTGGTGAGAACTAAAGCTTCACAACTGTCTCCTTGCTTAACAGTTGTATATATGTGTGTGTGTGAGACAGGTAGTAGTGCTGTGTTTTGGACTAAACTATTCGTAGTCGTGCTTACTCGTGTTACATTTGCAACAACCTCGATGTAAACAATTCTTGTTGTTGTTTGGTTTTGCAAATGTCGATGATGTTGTGTTGTGGGCTGCTGTGTGCGAGTGTGTGTGTGTTTTTATATTTTTGCCTAAATAAAGGTGACACACTTTTTCCTTATAATTTTCACTCGTGCTATTGCTGCTGTTATTGTTGTTGTCGTAGTCGTTTTCGTTGTCGTTTCTCCTTCCTTTACACTCAGTAGTGACTCTCCTTTTTTGCTTTAGCTATATTGCTTTTTCTTCTTCTTCTTGTGCTTATTTAGATTAATTTGTTGAATAGATTTGGTTTGTGCAGAGAGTTTATACTAGTATCTAGGCGCGAGTGTGCGTGTGTGTGTGTGTGGTGGGGAGCTACAACGTTGGTTTGGTTGCCTCACAAATTTTAATATCATTTGTATCCTTTATTTTTGTTTTCTGCCTCTATTCCTCTCCTTGGTACTTCACAGTGACCTCTTTTGTTACAAATATCTACTGTTGTTGTTTTTGAGGTTGTGAGGTCATATACATACATACATATCTCTACAGAGAATACAGCACACAAGATAATAAAGGTTTTTGTTCATTGAATGTGTGCATGTGTGTGTGTATTAGTGTTAGTGGTATTTAAAGGGATATATTGTCTATCGTATGTATGTACATATGTGTTGTGGGTGGTGTATATGAAGGTTTCCTAATTAGAATTGTGGTTTAATAGCAGTCAGTGCACAAAATGTTATACCGATACCTAAACAAAAATGTAGCAGGTCTTTGGAGAGAATTTTAAATTAGAACGTTTTTTAAAATTGTAAGAATTTAAAAATTTTAATCGTATAGAAAAATACTTCGGCAAATATTTCGCATTTAAATGTCAACATGTTATTTTTTTTTACAGTGTATAGGTTACATTCTACACTGTAAAAAAAATAATAATTAATCATATTTGCCTGTACACTTCGGCCGGTTAATCAAACTTAGATTTTGTAAGCTGGTCTGTTGACAGACTTATAAGTGGAAGGCTCGTAGGTATGCACACTTCCCAGCAATAAGCAGGCCCACTACACTGTGAAAATATTCTTCGTAAGATTTGTGAAATATTCTTCATTCAAAGTTCATTAATCCTACGAAGGTTTTCGTAAATTTCATAGATATTATAAAAAGCTTGTAACAAAAGTTTATGAATTTACGAAACATATTCATAAAAACGCTTCATCAAATATTCTTCATTTGTTGTAGGGAAAATTATCGATTTCCATATCGTGTGTTTGAGTGCCAGCATTATTTGTTGAGCAATTGTATACTATCGAATTCTCATTACATTTAGAGTTTTCATAACATATTGCACGCACGTAAAATGTTTATCAGCATCATTCAGAGCTATACGGTCTGCCAGGAATCATAAAGATGACCTCTAATTATATTTGCAAGTTTCATAAACTCTATGAAACTGTTTTATAGATACATATGTATGTATATGAACAAATTTCATAAATGACGGTTCATAGAATTTATGCCAAGAATTCATGGATGTTATGAACAAATTCCATAGATTTATTTTTAAAGCATCTACGAATTTTTTTTATAGATATTGTGAACAAATTGTATAAATTTCTTGTCATAGCATAATGCAAATGTTTCTGTGGCCAAAAATTTACAAAACATCGATCTGCTAACTCAACAACAGAATTCTGTAAACGAAGTGGTTTGCGTCTTGGATAGTTAAATTCGGAATATATCTTCACACACATGAAGCACGCATATGTCTCCACGTAAAAGTATGCATCTTTGCAAGTAAACATGCTAATTTTTCCATTTAAATATAATATTTTGAGTGAGTACCAAACATATTCATGGTTCCTGCAGAACGTGTTTGAGAGAATATGTAACAGATGCCGTTTTTTCAGTATGTACGCATTCTGAACGCTCTCGATCATTTCAAAGGAGTAATACAAGCACTTCCTGAGTAGCTAGGATACCGCACGCGAGAGTTGTGTTGTTCTTATTCATTCACCATAATATGTACCAAAAGTACATAAATGTACCAAAAAATGCATAAAAATTTACCACAAAGCACATAAAATATAATGGAAAATATATAGGACATTTATTTACATTATTTGTAGCTAGACGTGCGTACAATTTACAATAAATTACATAGCACTGTACCAGAGAGTACATAAGCTGTACCAGAAAGTACATAAAGTGCATCAAAAATGTACAAAAAGTACACCAAATGTAACGAAAGCACATAATGAGTATCCGAAACGTATATAAAGTTCTTTGCTGCAGTTCGTAAAGTGTACTAAAAATTGCATAAGATGTACATAAAGTGTGCCAAAACTACATAAATTGTACTAAAAATGTATACCAGATATACATATGTATATCAGAAACCACTTAAAAGTTCATAGCGCAAAAATGTACATATAGTGTATCAAAAAAGTACATGAAATGTGACAAAAAGTGTACGAAAAAAGTACAAAAATGTATCAAAACCACAAAAATATTTCCAATTAGTATGTATATACATACATATACCAAAAAGTGCAGTGTTTTTTTGTTTGTCATCTTTGGGAAATTGTTTGAACTTTTTGCCCTACTTTATGTACTTTTTGGTACATTTGTTGTATTTGTTGTGCTTTTTGGCAAATTTTTCTTATTTTTGGAAACGTTTTGCGTACTACTTAAGGTGTTGACAGACTGCCCTATCAAATGCAACAATTTGAGATGTATCTGTCAAAATTAGTATATGTGGAATGCAATAGTTTTGACAAATCCATAGACTAAATCTGATACTGAGTCATGGCCTTAACAAAATATTATTATTTTCAATCACAAGAACGAGGACACGAATACATTTTACATAAACGAATGCAATAACGAGTTGATTACTGCTCGTTTTTCGACGCTACGCGCGTACGTTTAAAATGTAAGCGTGATAGTACTTCCTAGCGCTTGCGGCAATATAACGCGCCCTCGCGCCCTTACCGCCGAAATAACAAAACAACAAATATTAAATTTTACAGGAGAAGGATGTTTCTAATGCAATTTCGAATGTGCACAAAAGGTAAAATTGTGTTTGCCCCAATTTCAAAACTGTACCATTTCCAGTTTTTCAATTTTGCAAGATGATGCATATATGTATAAGTAGTGACATATTTTCGATTTTCATTCAAAACCATAAATCGAAAATGTTGACGAATTTGAATTTTATGACCGATTTCGGTAGTTTTGAGTTAATGTTTGAGAAATTCATACTACAAGCTTACAAGGGCAACAAAAGCACAGGCGTCTTTTTCCAATCATGTTCTTCTTTTCCTGTTGCATATTCACATTGTTGCAGTGCTTTGAGGTGAGTTTTAATCTATATCACAGAGTTGTATTTTTCCGTAGTAAAGCTTTTTGATGACCGGGCTAGTGTCAGTTACGTTTATTTGAATTTTATGACCGATTTTGTTAGTTTTGAGTTAATGTATGAGAAATTCATACTACAAGCTCACAAGGTCAGGAACATTTTTCTAATTTGAAAAATGTTTGGGTTTTGTTGGAATAATAGATAAAGCAGTTAAGCACACACACTGGCATGACTAGTTTCGAACTTCATCAGATGCCTAACTACTGTGCCCGAATTGATACCATCGGTTGATCAACAATCGTATATACATATACAAACTGAATAATTCACTCTACATAAGCGAATTAGTATCGATCGAAGATCCCTAAGTACTAAGTAAGAAAGGTCCATAATTCCAACACAAGAATAAACGGCTTTTTCCACCATGTTCTTCTCTTCCTCTTGCATACCCAGTAAACAATTTGTTCCGAATTCGGTCAGAAATCTGGAAGACACTGCACAAGCTGCCGAGTCTGATGCCGATGGCGGTCAAACAACGTACAGAAAATCGTATGAACGGTTGACAAGAATTCGGAAAATTTTCTCGGATAAAATTTAGAAAAGTGTGCAGAGTTGTCGGACAGATTTCTGTGAGAATTCTGATGGAAATTCTGAAGAATTTTTAGACGTAGCTGAACGAAATCGGCATAAAGTCTAATTAATCATCCGACTTATCCGATCGTTTTCTGACACATTGTACTATTCGTCGTGGCAATTTTGAAGAGATATTTGTTCGCATCTTTGTTCAGACTTGCGAGAATGTTACGACTTTTCGGATCATTTTCTGACCATCTGTCAGATTTTTCGTACCACGTACGAAATTTTTCGTGCACGTACAAATTAATTATTATTTTTATTTGACGACCGCGACGTCTTAAGCACTTGCTTGCTCATTTGTAGCTGAAGACAACAAATAAATTAATGAAGCAGGCAAAACATAAACAACAATTGAATTCACCGAAACTATAGAGTAAAAACATTTTCGAGGAATTCGCTTACTGGTGCATGGTTGCGAAATGAAAACAAAATCAAATAGAATAAAAATTTCTCTTCAGATAATGTGCAGAAACGTCGCATAATTTTCGTATGGACTTTCAAAGAATGTGCAGAACCGGCTGACAGAGAATGTACAAAAAACTCATTTAAATGACTGAAGAAATTTCAGATATTTCGGCTAATTGTCTGATGTATTTTAAGAGAACTTACAGACGTCCGACACGTCGGAAACAATTGTTTACTGGGTACTCACATTGTTGCAGAGCTTTGAGGTGAGTTTTTTGTTTAATACTTATATATCACAGAGTTGAATGGCCGGGCTAATGTCAGTTACGTTTTTGAATTTGTTGTTTCTGATATTTTGCCGGTCAGGGCCCGATATATATGACTCTCATCTTGCGAGATGTATTTTGAGTAGAGAGAGTGATTTTGTTTGCACACTCGCGAGCTCTTTCGGTTCTTTGTTTGTATAAACTTGTTTTCTCTCAAAGAAGTGATACACAAATTATGAGAGTTATCGTGTGTATCGTGTATTTTTGTGTGGGTATAACAGTTTTTCGTTTATAATAAAAGAATTTCTTTAATTTCCAACAAAGTAAATTATGAAAATTTTGTGGTAAAATAAATTTCTCAGTTACAACAGAAGAAACAACTTTTGTGGAGAAAATCTCTTTATTTGAGGTAAAAGTATCAACTTTTGCTGTCAACCATTGAAACTAAGTAGTACACGAAATATTTTTGGGGCAAAAGAAAAGTGTTTTCGCCAAATGTGTTACAAACGTGGGGTTTTTTCGCGTGTGATTTTAGAAACCAATAACCAATAAAATAAATATTTCCTTTATAATAAACGACTTTCTTTAATTGTCGGAAAAGTAAATTATGAAACTTTTTATTAAGTATCAACTTTTGCTGTCAACCATTGAGTGTAAGTAGCAGACGAAATATTTTTGGGCTAAAAGAAAAGTGTTTGCGCCAAACGTTTTTTCTTCACCTGCGATTTGAGCAAATATAACAAATAAAATAAATATTTCGTTTATAATAAAAGACTTTCTTTAATTGACACAAAAGTAAATTATGAATGTTTTTAATTGCGGTAAAAGTATCAACTTTTGCTGTCAACCATTGAGACTAAGTAGCAGACGAAATATTTTTGGGGCAAAAGAAAAGTGTTTGCGCCAATTGTTTTTTTCTTCGCCTGCGATTTAAGCAAATATAAAAAATACAATAAATATTTCGTTTATAATAACAGACTTTCTTTAATTGGCACAAAATTAAATTATGAAAATTTTTATTTGCGGTAAAAGTATCAACTTTTGCTGTCAACTATGAGAGTAAGTAGCAGACGGAATATTTTTGGGACAAAAGAAAAGTGTTTACGCCAAACGTGTTACAAACGTTTTTTTCTCCGCGAGCGATTTTAAAAAATATAACAAATTCAATAAATATTTCGTTTATAATAAAAGACTTTCTTTAATTGACGCAAAAGTAAATTATGAATGTTTTTAATTGTAGTAAAAGTATCAACTTTTGCTTGCAACCATTGAGACTAAGTAGCAGACGAAATAGTTTTGGGGCAAAAGAAAAGTGTTTGCGCCAAACATTTTACAAACGTCTTTTTCTCCGCGAGCGATTTTAGAAAATATAACAAATAAAAGTTTTTCTCACATTGAGTGAGCAGTACGCTACTTTCGGCTTTCTAGTTTTTCACTCACTGATTGGTAGCTACAGTTTTATGCCGGTTCCGAACGGGTTTTAAGAAGCCTTTTCATGACTAATTACTCGATAGTGTCGATGTTATTAAACGAGGTGGCCGTTTTCGAAAGAAAAGTAAGGTGGTCAGAGCAGGGATCTAACCCACATTCGTGCCCATGTAATTCAAGAGTCGCGCACCCACCAACTGCCATAAATATAATTTTCGAAAGAAATCTAAAGTGGTCGGAGCAGGTATCGAACCCACATTTGTTCTCATGTAATGCAAGAGTTGCGCACCCACCAACTGCCATAAATATAATTTTTATATAATTTGAAATAAATTAAACAATTATTCAAATATTTTTGTATTTAATTTTGTCCAGTAGTTTACTTTCCTTATGACATTTCTGTTGTAAATTGCGGTAATGGAGGAGGTCCCTTTTAACGTTCTTTAATTTAATTCCATACATTCGTCCTTTTGCAACGCAACCCCAATATTCAACAAATATGAATTGTAACATTGAAGTGGGAGGAGGAGGTTGTAATTATTGTTCCAATTTTTGTTTATTAATAAAGATTTAATAAAGAAACCATGTTGTTTTACCACAAAAATGGGTCAATTACAGCATAACCCACTTAGGGCCACCATGCCAATTATGGTTATCAGTGTTTATATCACATATGGGGTGTTTATATTTATATAGAGAACGAGCGAGAGAGAGAGAGAGCGGGAAAAACTACAATACTTTTCACTTATTCCACTAGTGGTGTAGAATTGGTTTCAATTTATCCAGGACACTTAGGCCCAATTCTACTGCACCGGCTAAGCTATGAGTTAACTTTTTTTTGTTAAACTTTTGCTTGATTTTCTTTGCATTATGAGCTCATAATCTAGTTTTCACTTTTTTTTTGTTTGTTGTTTCATATAATGCTTATTTTTATTTCTGTTTTCGTCATGGCCATGTGCTACTAGACTCGGTTTATGAAAACAGCACTATTACCGCACCGCACCGCACTGTGGGCCAAGTCACCTCGTCCCCTCTGCAAATAAATATCATCCCATAACCCTTCGCAAATTATTTTTCTTTTTCTGTTATTTTTCCCCCAAGTCAGTCGTCAGTCCATTATGCTGATATCAACAAGAAATATAGTACTCTTTTTTTTTGTTTTGTAGTTTTAATTTGTATTTTTTTGTTGTTGTTCGTTCTGCTTAATACTTTCATATCTTTGATGCATATTTTTCGAGGTTTCACAAATATTTCACATAGACAGATATATAGTTTTATATATCATATTCATATGTAATCCATAAACAACCCATAAACATCCATCAACCACCCCAGCCTGGACGCCAAGTACTTACTTTTTGGTGACTGAGGTAGACCAGTGTTATCAATTGTAGTTAACAGTGAACGTGTGGGGTGAAATATATGTACATACATATATATCGAAAACGAGGTGAATTAACCCCTCTCACCCATAAAAAAACCCTGTTGATAACGTCTATACGTATCCATAAAAATGTATTGAAACACATTGATTATTAATATTACTTTTGTTGTTACTAATTGGAAATGTTGTTATAACCCATGATTGTGAAATGATATTGTTGATAGCATTTTGCAACAAGTTGTCAAGGTTACAAAATTCCAAAAGAAAATATCAAATTTCCAAAGTCAATTTCGAAGAATTACGTGGAAAAGTCAATGAATTTTATGAAATTTAAATTCCAACTGTTAACGCTAACTGTATGAAATGTTAACAACAGAATATACATAAAGAACTCTTATATGTACTTAACAGCAATGTTAGCATATTGAAACCATACATCATACAGCTGTTACAAAGAACCTGTGTTATTTCGCAGCTATTATCCTTCTGTTATTTCACTGCAATGTTAGCATACGGAAGCATTATAGCTGTTACAAGGAAATTGTTGTATTAAACAGTTGTTATCCAGCTTTGATTTAACAGCAATGTTAGCATTATAACTGTTGCAAGGACTCTGTTTTACCACAGCTTTTCTCCTGTTTTTATTTAACAGCAATTTTAAAATATTAAAACCAGGCAGCGCTTGGAATTAACATACGTTGTTTAACAGCTGTTGTTGTGCCGTCACTTAACACCAGTGTTTAAAGTATATACAGGGTGGAGCGCGGTAATTTGCTTATTTGGGAATGAAATAAAAAAATTATGAACCTTAGAAAAATTCATTTTATATTTTAATTATAGGGTAATTCCAAAATTTTTCGCCACATAGACCTTGACCCGACCCCGTTCGATTACGATGAAATTTCAAACATATAATCTACTCGTTTCTGTCGGTACAATGAAGTTTGGTTTAGGTCGAAACTCCACAGGGTTAATTTTTTATAGCTGCCTAAAGTTGGCTATCTGCAGTGCTTTTGTGAAGAGATAGCTGTGTTCATGTTGGAATAACTTTCGAATGCGACATCAGATTGTAACGATCTTGGTATCACCTGATAGATTTCGATCTCCTTTTTAGGAATACAAAATAAAATTGTGGGCCAAGGACATCAAAATTTAGAAAATGTCCTTTGTCCTTGAATATCCTGGAAACGTATTCTTTAATTTTCCTAATTTTATTTGGAAAAAATTGCGCATACTTTTTTCTTAAAGATGTACAAATTTCAGGATGGGTCCATCAGGGGTTTAGAAAATATTTGCGTTTTAGTTTATTTGTGTATTTTGTAAACAACGTATATGTATTATGTTATATATTATAGATTGAAAATGTGGCCGTCGATGGTCGATGGTGCAACGGTTAGTTTGCGCGGCTGTTGTGCGGGAGAACGTGGGTTCGATTCCTACTCTCACCACCTTACACTTCTTTCGACGACGGCCACCTCGCTTGGTAACGGCGACACTATCGAGTAATAAGCCATGAAATAGCTTCTCAAAGATCCGTTCGGAACCAGTGTAAAACTGTAGGTCCCAATCAGTGAGTTCAAACTGGAAAGCGCACAGCTCAGTGAATGTGAGAAGCTCTACCCTATCCCTTACTAAACGTCCTAAACTAAACGTCCTTGTACCGACAGAAACGAGTAGAATATATGTTTGAAATTTCATCGAAATCGAAGGGGTCAGGTTTCAAAAGTACTGTTTTTGTTTCGATTTTCTTGGAATTACCCTATATTGAACAGTAAGGAAATTTTTAAATTACATGCTATTAATTAGTGTATCTGGCAAATGTCGACCTTCGCTATCCACACACTGCTGCATACGTTTTCTGAAGTTTTCATGAACTCTAACAAGCATGTCGACTGTCGAATTAGGTATTCCAAGGTGTTGCGACGGTTGATATGACTTCAGGTAACCCCTAAGGAAAAAATCGCATGGGGCTAAATCTGGTGAGCGTGCCGGCCAGTTCACATCACCCGTCAAAGAGATAAGCCGTCCAGGAAACATTAGCCTCAAACAATTCATGGTAACCCTCGCTGTGTGTGCAGTGGTACCATCCTGTTGCAATCATGTATCCTCTAATTGCATTGCCTCAAGGGCCGTCTGAATAAATTCTGTATCATAGTCAAATACCGTTCGGAGTTTACAGTTACGCAAGACGGATATCCTGGACAAAGTAAGGGCCAATGAAGCCTACTCGTGATATGGCGCACCACACAGTGACGCGGTCCGAATGCAGAGGTCTCTGGTGAAGTTCTCTGGGTTTTTTTCACGCCAGTACGGCATATTTTGTTTGTAAACGAAAAGCACGCTACACTGCAATGATCGAGTGCGCATTTGAAAAATCCGCTTCAACACAAAATGACCACTCCTCACGTGTCCAAAGCATGATGGCAACTGAAAGGCAGACGAATACAAATCTCCCGTTAGCCACTATAAGCCACGCACACTCTCCACTCTCTTTGACCAACAGTGCCGCCACAGCCTGCAGTGCAAAAAAGCAAATTTCCGCGCTCCACCCTGTATTAGAACCATACAGCTGTTAAAAACAGTTATTTAACATCTGTTATTCTGCTGTTATTTAACAGCAATGTTAGCAAATTGAAACCATAACCTGTGAACCTGTGTTAGTTAACAGCAATTTTTGTATATGGAAGCATTATAGTTGTTACAAGGAACCTGTGTTATCACATCCGTTATCCTATTGTTATCAGCAATTTTAAAATATTGGAAGGAATATGTGTTGTTTAAAAGTTATTGACGTGCTGTCATTTAACAGCAAAGTTTATATATTGGAGCTTACATGGAACATTGTCATTTAACATCTGTTATTTGACAGCAATGTTAACATATTGTAACCATACAGCTGTTACAATGAACTTCTGTTATTCAACTGATGCTGTCCGGCTGTCATTTAACAGCAATGTTAACATATTGTAACCATATAACTGTTACAAGGAAACTGTGTTATTTAACAGCTGTTATCCTGCTGTCATTTTAGAACAATGTTAACATATTGAAACTATGCATCTTTTACAAGGAACCTAAAGATAAAGATGAAAGATAAATGAAATGAGATGAAAGGGAAATGAACAAAAACAATTTGTGTCTTTAAGAAATGTCTGCTTAAGAACTGTGTGAATTTTCGGAATGAACTCCTGTTCCCAATCGATTAAAGTGGACAACATTTGTCAATTTTACTCAATCGAAATATGAAAATTTTGAAAAATTTATAAATTATCGACATTATACTTTCATTTCTTCTGTACACAATCGATTGAAGCCGACTACTTTTGGTGAATTAACACCAAAACAAGACGACCTATGCCTTATTGCCTAAGGGTGGTCGAAATACAAGAATATTTTTAAAAATTAAATAAAATGAACTAAACTGAATTTTTCGACTTGAGTTGTCATTGATCCGAGTAATTTATAGAAAGTTATAATTCCTTTTGGGCTAACAGATGATATTTTTCCGGTTAGTGAAAAAATGTAAATGCAACGCATGGGATTCGAACTCATATTCGAAGGATGATCGTTTCGAGGTTTGTGAAGCATCATCTTCAGCAGCGTCTAGCCGGTTAAGCCATCGCAGTGTGTATACTATACTTATCATTAACCGAAGTCTTTCAATTTCTTTTCCTTTCTTTTGCATTGTTACAATAAATGCTTTACGTATTAGGCTTACCTAATATTTATGTCAAAATAACATAAGAATGTCAACAAAACGTTTGTGGGGTATATTGTAGCTTGATTTGCAAATATTAATTACGCCTAAAATTATGCCGTGGCTGCAAGTTTAAATGCTACCTCATACCAACACACCACGAATGTTTGATGACATCGCACGAACAGTTTACAACAATCGAGAATAAATAAAGTATCTATGAGATGGTTGTGGAAACGGCTGAACTGATTTGCAAACGAAACGGAGGTGAGTCTCATTTCAGACTAAGGAATAAATCGTCGAGTAATAGTGTTATCGAAAAATAATTTTTGTAAAGTGTTACGTTTGTACAGTACAAATATTACCAAGTTTGCTTGCAAACATGTATGCTTTTACGCGGAATCATATGCGTGTTTCATCCCAAACATCCAAATACTTACGTGGAAGCATTCATGTGTTTCCTCCCAAACCTCCATATACTTACGTGGAAGGATGTGTCAATTTCCTCCCAAACACGCTGTTACTTACCTGGAAGCATTTTTGTGTTTCATCCAATCATAATAATGGTGAAAAGCAAATACTTTTTGATTTCAACATATATACATATAATTTGTAATATATGTAGTTCGTTTTACCCGTTTCTACTTTTATATTTAGCTTCATAATTATTTTTTTTTTGTTAAATTTCTCTAAATGTTCTCAAATAGTCCTGCACTCCGATTTCATATCCTGCACGCTATTTCCCTAAGAAAGCAAGAGCAATACAACAAAAATTAAACTTCCCGAGAATTTATTCATTATTTTTTTCTTTCACAAATATTTTCTACTAAAATAATTAATCGACCAAGAGCATTTGCTATCATCTCTCCAATGAACGATTGATCTCTCCGATGAACGATTATGAAATTAAAATACAACAAATCAGTTCACAAAACAAGTACTCACTTCAACAGCAAGTTACACTCAATCAAGAATGTTTATGAATCACTGACGTAAAGGGTAATGCAAATTTACAGATACACACTTCTAACAACATTAACTTGGGCTGAGAATAATCTCTCTTTATTCACCTTTCATTGTTATTTTGCTATCGATAGTGCACCAAACACAGCTGTATTTGTATCACAAACGAAGCTATATTTGTATCACATACAAATGTCGTCGCTGCGCCAATGAAAAGTGTTATGTGTAATTTCTTTTAAAAAAAAATTATTGCACAATTGAAAACCAGTTGTATTTATACGTACGCTCACGCAGCTCTTTCCTCATATTTTTATCGGCTTCGAAGTTTATGGTACTGACAAAGACAGAGTGGTAGAACAAATGATCCAAGAAAATTTAGCTTTTCTGCTTTCCTGAAAAGTTAATAAAAAACACAGCTGTTTTCGTTGGCGCAGCGATGATATATTATAACATATTAATCATTGTTTGTCCAACATGTAATATTGAATAGCAAACACAATATGTTTGGACACAAGTATGCTATATTTGCAATAAGCTGAGAATAATCTCCCACTGTCCCTCTTTAGTTATTTTGGTCTCGACAGAGCATAGCTATAGAAAACTAATTAAGTAAAGTGTACCAAACACAGTTGTATTTGTATCACAAACAAATATATATTTGCATCACAAACACACATATTATAGCATATTAATGATTGTTTCGCCAACATGTAATATTGAATAGCAAACCAACCATTTTTCAATTTAAAAAATTATCCTGACTTTAGTTAGTTAGTGTCATACATTAAGTAAAAGCAAACACAATGTGTTTGGGCACAAGTGTACTATGTTTGCGGCAAGCTTAAAATGCATCCAAACAATAAGAAAGACAGATTTTTCAGCGTGTGCTTAACGTAATTTAAAAAGAACCCTATGTTATTAACGAGAAATAAAACAGCGCGAAAATTGCCAATTAGAAAATTATGGTTTTGTTAGAAAAAAAAACAAACATTTCTATTGTTTAACATTTAATTTATGGGTCTGCCTCTTTTGGCTTGGTTGGTTGGTTGTAAAGGCTGCAAGACAGCACGTTATTGACTAGTCGTCCAGTCAATTTGCCCTTTCACTAAATTTGTCTATAAGACCTACAGGAATATCCTGTAGGACTACGGTGCTAACTAGATGTGTTCCGAATATCCTACTTATCAGTCCTGCCAGAGCTGGGCAATCCAAGAGAAGGTGTTTCGTCGTTTCCTCGTCCTCTTCCATGCAGCATCTACAGAGAGTGGAGTTTCTATGTCCCAATCTTAGGGCGTGTTTTCCTACAAGACAATGTCCCGTAAGTGTTCCTATCATTGTGGATAACCTGCCTCTCGGCAAGTAAAGTAGTTGCCTAGTCCTCTTCTTGTCCACCTGTGGCCAGAGGACCCTGGCTTGTTTGCAGGTTGAAGTAAGTCTCCACTTGTCCTTGAACAAATTGTCGGCCCACTGCCTGATCTGCAAACGCCAGGTAGAGATTGGCATACTAACACCTTCTTGCTTGGAAGGAATCCAATTTGCCAAAACATTGTTGGCGGTTTCCAGCTCTATCTCACGAGTAACTAACAGATATTCGCCTGACGGGTCTGGATCGTTTCTGATTTATCCGCAGAGAATCGATCTTTAATACGAAAAAAGTCCTACGGGGTCAAATTCCAGCACCGAGGCGGCCCATTGATATCGTCATATTGATGTAAAATATAGCAAAATGGGGAAGACAAAATATGCAAGATAAAGTTCTCAAAGTGACGTCGTGAAAATAAAATGCCCTGTCAAAATTTTGAATATATTTGTTTCTATTTATGTTCATCATGACACGACGTCCAAAAATAGTGTCCAAAAAAAATTTCGAGTGTACTAGGAATCGAAACTTCAACGGCCGGTAGAGGACTATAAGTACCCCCGTATAAAAAAAAGTTTTCCGTTCCCTTGATCACCTCTTGATTACGCGTCGTTTGAGACCCCTCTCAAAAAAAAAAGGTTTTCAGTACACCCTAATGGACAGTCATGATTTTGAGCGGGAAAAAGCTTTCAGTGTCAAAATAATATGTGAATTGCAAATATTCTTGTATTTTGGACCACCCTGTATAATCTTACAAATCTACTGTTGAAAATCCATTGAAGCGGACAACTTTTGTTTATTTTTTAACAGACAGAAAAAGAGTTTAAAAAACTAAAGGAAATACAACCATTCAATTTGAAGCCAATAAACTTCTCGGCGTTGAATGTAACTGGTGCTCGCATTGATCATCCCTCCTTTTCTCACATACTTCTGTGCAGGGCTCTTTAACCCAGATAAAACTGCTAACATCTCGATTTTTCATTATAATTCTGCCTCCAATTCCTACGCCACCCACCCCACTTACTCGTCCAGCATTTGAATGTGACCTAATAACAATTATGTCATAAAATACACTCAACAAATTATTGTGTGTTGTTTGTTTGTTTTTATATTTGACAACAATTAAAAGCTTCTCCATTACATTATTGGTATTGACATAAACTATTTTCCCATTCTATGTTTTCTTCTTTATGGTGTGGAATAAGAAGAATTATGTTGAGAAGGGGGAAATTAGGAAACTATGTCACTAATGATATTCTCAAAACAAAAGAAAAATTCAGGTCAATAACATTAACAAAGTCAGCGGCAGATATTTTTGGAAGTACATAAATTATGTTTCAAAAGGAAGATCAAAATACCAGACTTTTAGGTGAAAGAATATGAATGGTGGGGACGTAGATATTCACCATTCCGAAAATATATAATTTTTCTCAATTTTCGTTAGAAAACATTTTGTTTGACTGTTTAATTTTTTAACATTCTCAAACGTATTAATTTCAGTGTGTTGGTAGTGTCATTATATTCAGGTCAATTAAAATTTTAACTTGGCATCACTTTTGTTTAAAGTTTGTGTAATTTAATGTAATAAAATCCAATGAGTTAGATTTGTTGACGTAATTGAGAGTTACACTCGTGTTGAAGGGGGAATTGAAACAATTTTTTTGAACGCCAACAAGTTCGAGTTATACTACGTCTTTTTGGTAGATTTAAGTTTAAAAAAACTTGGCATCACTTTTGTGAAAACTGCATAATTCTCCATTTTCACTAACGGAGATTTCTGTAAACTATTTCTTAAGTATCATGATATAGTGATGATATTTTAAAGTAAAATTGTTTCAGTGAAATAGTGGTTAATTATGTTTTTGAGTCGAAAATTTTATTTTTTTTTTAATTTCTGCAATTTACCACTTTGAAACCTTCCAAAGAGTTGCATGGATTGTGTTATTGAGTGTGAAATTTTCTCTAATTTTCTTAACCAGTTAAGAGACATGATTGGCAGCACTTTCGAAAATATACTTTATAAATATTTAATAAATATCTCGAGATATGCTGTTATGCCTTTTCTCACCACAGATATTATAACATATTAATCATTGTGTCTCCAACATGTAATATTGAATAGCAAACACAATCTGTTTGGACACAAGTATGCTATATTTGCAATAAGCTGAGAATAATCTTACTTTGTCCCTCTTTAGTTATTTTGCTCTCGACAGAGCATAGCTACAGAAAAAATTTAAGTAAAATGTACCAAACACAGTTGTATTTGTATCACAAACTAATATATATTTGGATCACAAGCACACATGTTATAACATATTAATGATTATTATAACAGATATATTATTTATTTTTTTCGGTATTTACAAATTCAAAATATCTCGATATCACTGTTTTGATTTATTTGAAATGGCTACTGCCAATTTTTTAGCTGGCATCACTTGTAATAAAAATCTGTACAACACAATTGAATGCTATGCAAACATGGAATTAAATCCGCCATAATTATCCATTTCACAGTATATCTTTTTAAACAAGTTCTATTAAAAGGTACTTTTTAATACTTAAAAAGGACTTTGTATTATAAAACGTACTTTTTCATTGAAATTGATCTTGAACCGAAAAATGATAAAAAAAAACATTTTTGATTGTTTAATTTTCTCTGGATTTTCCTAATTGACGTATTAAAGTTGGCAGCACTTTTATTAAAAATGGCTAAATAATGCGTTTTCAACAAAATATTTACAATTAACCAAAATGTATATGCCATATCATACATACATACATGGTCTTAGCTTTGCAAAAGATATTAAGTCACAATTTTTTTTTTTGTAATTCTTGGCAATTGGTATCACTTTTATTACAAATCCGCATAACTCGACACTACAATGTCATACAATGCGTGGTAGTTAATGTATTTTTTAATGTTTAATTTGCTGTGGGTTTTCTGCCAAATTGAGGGATTATGGTTGGCAGCACTTTTGTTAAAATCGGTGGTATTTCAAATTTTCGCCGTCAGAATATATCAACAGCATTGTTTGAAAAGACAGGCAGGCTATTTGAAAAGACCGTAGTGTACAATTTGTTGCTTTCCTGTACTATAATTATTTTATGTATTATAAACAAAAACTTGGCATCACTTTTAATACAAATCTTCAAATACACCACTTGAATGTTCTAGTAAAAACGATGTACAAGTAGACAGTCAAAATTTCTCTTCACTCAAATGCCAACAAACACAACGAGTGAAACCCTAGTCATTCTTTGTTCTCTCTCTTCTCTCTTCATTGAATATTTCAATACACGAGCAGCTTTTTGATAGTGTTATTGTATATAACTATACAAATTCCAAACATGTTGAAGTAAACTTACATAAACTAATCAAAAAGTATGAAATAATCAAGATATGACACGAGAGAGAAATGCCTTTGAGTGAATTTCTAGCACTTTTTGGTTCTCTTTTACCAGGGTTGCCAAATTGCGCACATCAGCTGGTCGTCTAATTCTAGATCGTCTTTGGTTCTAGCATAAAGCAACTATCAAAAACGATGTACAAGTAGACAGTCAAAATTTCTCTTCACTCAAGTGCCAATAAACAAAACGAGTGAAACCCTAGTACTTCTCTACTCTCTCTCTTACTCTCTTCCTTGAATATTTCAATACACGAGCAGCTTTTTGATAGTGTTATTGTATATAACTATACAAATTCCAACCATGTTGAAGTAAAATTACATAAACTATGCAAAAAGTATGAAATAAGTAAGATATGATGCGAGAGAGAAATGCCTTTGAGTGAATTTCTAGCACTTTTTGGTTCTCTTTTACCAGGGTTGCCAAATTGCGCACATCATCTGGTCGTCTAATTCTAGATCGTCTTTGGTTCTAGCATAAAGCAACTATGGTATAGAGAAGAAAATGTACTCATGGAGTGGAATGCCAACAAATAAAACGAGTGAAGGGCGTCGTTTCTCTGCTCTCTCTCTCTTACTCTCTTCGTTGAATATTTCAATACACGAGTAGTTTTCTGATGATGTTATTGTATCTAACTATAGAAATTCCAACCATATTTAAATAAAATTACATAAACTATGTAAAAAGTATAAAATAATCCAGTTATGACGCGGGAAAGAAATGCGTTTGAGTGAATCGCGTCGACGTTTTTGGTTCTCTTCCACTAGGATTGCCAATTTGCGCCGTGATTTTCTTCTCTACTTGTGCATCCGTTTTGGTTCTAAAAGGTGTGAAATCAAATGTATGTTTCATTGTTTAATTGTTTCTGATTTTTCAAACTAATTGAGTGACTATACTTAGCAGCACTTTTATTAAAATTGCCATAATTTAAATTGTTCAATATCTTGTATAGTTTTCAAGACATTTTGAAAGAAATTAATTCACAATCTATTACTTTCTTACCATTGCGAGCAACTAATTGGCACCACTTTTAATACAAAATTTTGCATAATACCACTCTAATATGTCATATAAAGTGTAGAATTAAATGTGGTTTTGACTGTTTAATTTTCACTGCATTTTCTACCTGATTGAGTGACTACGCTTGGCAGCACTTGTGGTAATAGCTGTCCCATTTAAATTTATCAGTATTTAAAACTAGCGGAAATGTTAGAACTAGAGAACTAGAGCCTTTCCTGTTTAGTTCATCAGCGGCGTCATTTTCGCCCAGAACCCACACTAGGGAAAGTCTCATCTTGACGCCGATCTCGTCTCGAAAAATGCTTGCTTTCTCGAATCGTATCAATATATTCTCCACTGAGGATAGAGCCCTTAGGGCCGTTTGGCTGTCCGATAAGTTTTTACAATCTTCCCTTCTATTGCGTGATTTCGAAGCTAACGATACGCCTCAGATATTACCACTACTTCCGCTTGGAAGATACTGGTGAAAACAGGGAGGCGTTATGCCCCAAGGGAAGTTGGGAAGACGCCAGCTCCCACTCAATTATCAGCCTTATATCCATTCGTAAAAATGTCTATGTTAACATTTTGCATTCACTCTTCTCTATGCTGTATGATTGTTCTGAAGTTTTCACGGAATTTAAATTTTGAACTGGCTTAGTCCGTTGTTTTAGGTGTGACCCTCCTCTACACCCAACGTATTGCAGGAACCATGTATATGTTTGCAAGCATTATTTTCGTCCTTTTTAAATGTACTATTTTGTTTTATTATTCAAGCTCAAAGCCATTCTATATCTCTATTAATAGAGATATAATTTTTTAAAAATAAGTTTTGCAAAATATATCCTCATGATTCCTGGCAAACCGTATAGATATTTCAGATCTACGCACCGATCTTCATCAGCGGTTGTTTAGAACAAATAGAGTTTGTAGAGAGCTACCACCTGTTTCTGATTTACCTGGGAACTATTTCATTAATAATTCCTCTTCGCACTCCAATTTATTTATAACGCATGTGATGTTACTTTTGTTTGTTAAAATATGCGAAATGTCAAAATTTCGGTCACAAACTATTACACAGTGCAACACGAAAAAATATAACCATATACGGACACCACTACGTGATAAAAGACCAAAAAAACAAATACCCGTGTGTCCCAGTTTTGCCCAAAGTCATGCACTTTTTTTAATGGCCCCCCAAAGATTTGGGGCCTCGGTGTCATTTTTGCAAAAAAAAGTGATCATTTTGTTAGGCTCATATCTTGCAAATCGTTCGGAATTTTGATTTACTCTCTGAGGGAAAGTTGTAGCTCTTGTCATAAAGAATAAAAATTGTAAACATATAAAATCAAACTAACTTAATCTTCAAGGTCAAAATCGCAAAAAAAAACTTTAAAAAATTCCATTTTTTACCTTTTTCCCTGTTCAGGTCCATAGGTAGCAAACCGTTGACGGTTCAAGGAAAAAATCAACTACAGAAATGTACGTAAGATCTCAATAAACAACTTTCTAGAACATATTAACTTCCTAGGTATGATTTTTATATATTGTGTGCTGCGTCGCTTGTGGCGTGTGCCGAGCTTACTGCTTTGCCTGTGCTGCTGCGGTCGGTGAGATAGCATAGTATCTCAATGTTGAAGTAAACGGTGAAGATGAAGTTTTCTTTATCTAATATGTTGACAGTTTTTATTCTGTATGACAAGAGCTACAACTTTCCCTCAGAAAGTAAATCAAAATTCCGAACGGTTTGCAAGATATGAGCCTGACAAAATGATCACTTTTTTGCAAAAATGACACCGAGGCCCCAAATCTTTGGGGGCCCATTAAAAAGAAAGTGCATGACTTTGGGCAAAACTGGGAAACACAGGGCCTTTTTTTGGTCTTTTATCACGTAGTGGTGTCCGTATATGGTTATATTTCCATGACTTAAAAAATTACACACAGTGAAATTAAAAAATGTTCGGGAAATTTTTCACTTTTGCGGCTACCTAAACGGTATTAAAAACCATTCCTAGGAAGTTTATATGTTCTAGAAAGTTGTTTATTGAGATCTTAGGTACATTTCTGTAGTTGATTGTTTCCTTGAATTTTGAACGGTTTGCCACCTATGGACCTGGACAGAGGAAAAAAGGTAAAAAAATCGAATTTTTTAAAGTTTTTTTTTGCGATTTTGACCTTAAAGATGAAGTTTTTTGATTTTTTATGTTCATTATTTTTGTTCTTTATGCCAAGAGCTACAACTTTCTCTCAGAGAGTAAATCAAAATTCCTAACGGTTTGCAAGATATGAGCCTGACAAAATGATCACTTTTTTTGCAAAAATGACACCGAGGCCCCAAGTCTTTGGCTGCCCAAAAAAAAAAGTGCATGACTTTGGGCAAAACTGGTAGACAGGGGTCTTTTTTTTGTCTTTTATCACTTAGTGGTGTCCGTATATGGTTATATTTTTTCGTGTTGCACTGTGTTATCAAATAATTGTTTTCGTGTGAAATAACTTTGACGTAACAACCCTGTAATTTATTTTGCCTACAAAATTATCGCAGAGCTGAGTACCGTCGTGGCCGTCGGTGGTGCAATGGGTAGTGTGCGCGCCTCTTGTACTTGAGATCCTGGGTTCGATCCCTGCTCTGACCACCTTCAAATTCTTTCGACGGCGGTCACCTCGCATAGTGACGGCGACACTATCGAGTATTTAGCCATGATAATGCTTCTCAAAAATACCGTTCGGAACCGGTGTAAAACTGTAGGTCCCAATCAGTGAGTATAAAACTAGAAAGCGCACAGCTCACTGGTTGTGAGAAGCTCTCCCCGATTCCTTCATGGAATGTAATGGGAAACCATTTTTTTCTTTGTGAGTACCAAGCAAATGAAAAGTGAGAGAAATTTCCGGTTCCTAATATTTTCGTAATTTTTTATACACTTATTTCGGCAACGAAAATTTCATAAAATCTTAATACCGGGCTTAAGGAAAGAAAGAGGCGGGAAACCCTGACGACGATAATTACAACTAGTGGCAATGTGACGGCCACTGGCCTACAACGCTAAGGCCCTGATAAAACGACTCGCAAACTTCGAAACGATTGTCCGCCGCCAATGTGAGTTCAAATCCTGGTTCAAATTGTTTAAATTTTTTTCTAATTGCAGAAAACCCCTGATCTGTATAGCTCAAAGAAAATCGAAAATATTCGTCTAAGAAATAATTTCCGACCGAATCGTATATAATGGAAAAAAAATAACACAGGAAATTAGTTTTTCTAGAATATCATTTTAATTCTAAAAATTTTACTATAAACTTAGTAATTAAATTTTAAAAACTCTGATCTGACTAACTAAACACGGAAGTTTCGTTGTTGTTCTTTTGAAATCTTGTTGAATTTCACTTGGAAGCTGTGAAATTCAAGGGCTACTACAACTTAAACTTGAAATCAATGCTGTGTATATGACGCGAGAACAAAATTATATGGCAATGCAGCTGCTGTACGAATCGGTGTCAATGCTGCCATATTTGATAAAGATGCAAGTGTCTATTATGCAGCAATAAACAAAACATAGTGCATATAAGATTAATATGACAGTTATGTCAATAAAACCAACAAGAAAATTACAATTATTTCCAAACAGCAACAAGAAAAACAAGAAAAAGAATTTGAAAATATTTTATGAAAACTGAAATTTTTGCGCGTTGAATTTTCTTTGCGATAGTTTATCTAGCTGACCTAAATGATGACAGTGGCGTGTGTGTACGTGTGTCATAGCGAAATTTTGACGTCAATTTAGAATCGCATTGAAATTGTTGTTGTTGTTATTGTTATTTTGTTTATCATTGAATGGTAACACTAATACATATATTCACCGTTAGGCGGAAGTTGATTTTCAATAGACAAACAAATAAAAAATGTATTTAAAAAAAAAAAAAGCGCGAGGGAAAAACGCTAAAATCGAATACAATGAATGAATGATATAATCTAGTAGATAGGAACTGATGAATTTGCACTTGAATGCTAAGAGAGAGAAGAGAAACGACTAAAAATCATAGCAACAGTCTGAACGTTCACTCAGTTCACACACGAACTGGCCATTTGGATTAAAGGTTAATTAATTTTCAAGTACTTGTGGGGGGAGGGGGAGGTGGGTGGATAAAGAAAATACAACCGAGCGTACAACCAGGAAAACTAACTAACGTGATCATGATCATTGCAAGATGGCGCTGATGGGCAACACTTGATGATAATTTGTGTACAATAAATAACATTGAGGCCACATTTTTGACACAAAATCGACATCATTATTGGGTACATATGTACATTTGTACATGTGTATGTGTACACAGTATAACATAATACGTCCGTACTCTACTATTAAACGCGCGCGCTCATACACACTGATTCACTTACTCACCACTCACTCACTCACTAACCGAAAATTGAGGTCATTTATCAAGGAACTCTACTCTTTTGACTACATTCATTTTTTGTTTTGTTGTTCTTCGTTTCATTTCATTTCATGTTTCATGTGATTTAGTGTTGTATCACGTATATACACATTAAACTCGTAGTAGTTTTCATTTCCATCTTTAAGAAAACAAAAAAACAAAAACACTTAAACTTTATACCTCTACACTACTCTCCCCATTTAGTGGCGACGTAACGCACCACACACGCATGTGATTTTTAGATCGATACTTATGTTTTTCACTGTCTGGTGTATCTGTCCGTCCGATCATCCCAACACATGAATTCATCTAAAAACACCAACAATTACTAGTACTACTTACTACTCCTCTTCTGTTGCTTTAAACACGCACGCACGCACGCACGGACGCACATAATAGCGCCCCCTCCCTTCCTTAAACTGCGACAACATTAACATAAAAACGTCAACGTAAAAGCAGAGCAGTTAACGGAAACGCTAACGTAAACGTATTAACGTTACCGTCACTCAGTTCCGCGCACGCCATCATCATGTACGTACTCACACTACGCCAACTACATACATGCATACATATCTGTAGCATTCAGTACGATGTACTAAATGTATGGATGGATGTTGGGCTCTTGGACGCTCGCATGGTCGCTGTTGGCGTCGTTACATTACGACAGACAGCAGAAATTGTGAAGTGAAATAAAAGTAGACCATGACCTACAAAACGCCAATAACATCCGAAAATATTATTACAATAAATGAACTAAAATTTATGTACAAACCCAGACATACATACTAGTACAATCGTCTTACTACCTAGTATTTGACAATTCCCTACGTAAACGAAACAACTAACATAGATTGTATCTGTACTTAACATACGATGACTCTACTACCCAGCGGCGGAAGTCATGATATGGAAGGCCTGAAATTCTTTAAAATACGGAAGGCCTTCCCTACACATTACCTACTCCTTTCTTTTTAACAATGCGTGAGATTGGGAGGCGAGACCTTCCTTGCCCATTGCCTAAAGAAAGCATGCAAAGAGGAAGGCCTTAGAAGATATTCAAATTGAAAATTTTAAAAATACCCTGAAAAATATTAAATAAACAATATAATTTTAAAATTTGTATGAAATTGTCCAATTAAATTACGGTTAAAAAGAATCGGAAAAGAAATGACTCAAAATTTTAAAAATCTTCTTGGTTATATCTGATGAAAAAAATTCATGCATTCCGCAGGCCTTATTTTATGAAGGCATTACGAAAGAACCATTCCGCATTCCTTATATGTGGAAGGCCTTGCGAATTCCGCCGCTGGGTTATTCACCATACCCAGTGTGGTGTTAGTTAACCAACGTTTGTAATTAATTTCATATCTTTTGTCTCGTATACCACCCCATCCACAGTTTTTCGGTATCACATGAATGTCATCATAGGCTGACAATAATTAATTATAAAATTTAATACAATATCAATTACAAATGCGTATACGATGTTAAAGTGATAACAAACAGTTTCCTGGTTAATTCCGTTAATGTGGCAACACTGCCTGTTATAAGCGACCAAGTTTTCTCTTCACAAATGTTAAAGTAAATGGTAGTTTTCATTTCTAAACTAAGATCCAGGATTTTAAACGGCAATTAAAGCTCCGTAGCTCTGGTCTTATGACAAAAAAAATCAGAACAATTACCCACGCTTTTCATTTGTATGTTGCTACGAGGGCCAACCTAACAAAGAAGGCACAAAAAAGTTGGGACAAATTTTCATTATTTTTCAGCATAGGTCGATTACTTTAGGTCGATACACTATTTCCAGCGTTATTCAATGGCTTTCGATACCCGGTTTATAGTCAGAACTGTCAAACTCCTTAATATAGCTATCAACGCAGATTCCACCTCTTCATTGTTGCACGTTGAAAAAAAAAAAACGGCATCTGTAACATATTCTCCCAAACATATTCTGCAGGAACCATGTATAAGTTTGGAACACACTTCAAACATTTATATGTTTGCAAGTCCCAAACTCAGGTGTATTTAAATGCAAACATTAGCATGTTTACTGACAAATATGTATAAACTACAGAAATGTACCCAAGATTTCAATAAACAACTTTCTAAAACATATGAACTTCCTAGGAATGATCCCCGTATAGATCGCCGCAAAAGTGAAAAATTTCACGAACATTTTTTAATTTCACTGTGTGTAATTTTTTAAGTCATGGAAATATAACCATACACGGACACCACTACGTGATAAAGGACGAAAAAAAGACCCGTGTCCCCCAGTTTTGCCCAAAGTCATGAACGTTTTTTTATGGGTTCCAAAGATTTGGGGCCTCGGTGTAATTTTGGAAAAAAGTGATAATTTTTTCAGGCTCATATCTTGCAATTCGTTCGGAATTTAGATTCACTCTCTGAGGGAAAGTTGTAGCTCTTGTAATAAAGAATAAAAATTGTCAACATATAAAATCAAACTAACTTCATTTTTCAAGGTCAAAATCTTTATCAAAAGCTTTAAAAAATTCGATTTTTTAACCTTTTTTCCCCTGTTCAGGTGCATAGGTAGCAAACCCGTTCAAATAGCAAACCTAAGATCTCAATAAACAACTTTCTAGAACATATGAACTTCCTAGGAATGATTCTTAACACCGTTTAGGTAGCGCTTAGGTAGCCGCAAAACTGAAAAATTTCCCGAAAATTTTTTAATTTCACTGTGTGTAATTTTTTATGTCATCGAAATATAACCACCCAGCGGACCAAAACTTGGTATACGATATCGCATACGAGAGTTACGCGAAACTTTTGCGGGTAAAACACTCGAAAACAGATCCGAAATCGATCGGAAAATGAATCATCAGTCGCTCAGTTTGTGGCAGTAAAAGTTTCGTTTACGATGTCTTGCAAGAGATTCGTTTGCGAGACTTTTGCAATATCTTTTGCGAGAACAACACGAAAAATAAAACAAAATGCAATAGCCTAAACGTTGTTGTTGTGTCGTGTGCCTGCACGTGTGTGCCTCTGTTTGGCGCACGACACAACGACAACAATGTTTCTCTCTCTTTTTTCGTCCGTTTTGGGCGAGTTTAATTTCTCCCCGGTTTTGGTCCGGTAAATACTCGCTTCTGAGCACGTTTGCGAGCATTTAGCGTAACACTCGCTAAGGCTCGGTTTTTTGCCCGCTGGGCATATACGGACACCACTACGTGATAAAAGACCAAAAAAAGGGAACCCGTGTGTCCCAGTTTTGCCCAAAGTCATGAACTTTTTTTATGGGCCCCCAAAGATTTGGGGCCATTTTAAAAAATTGGATTTTATTTACCTTTTTCCCCTGTTCAGGTCCATAGGTAGCAAACCGTTCAAAATTCAAGGAAACAATCAACTACAAAAATGTACCTAAGATCTTTCAACAACTGTCTAGAACATATGAACTTCCTAGGAATGATTCTTAAATTGTGTGCTGCGTCCCTTGTTGCGTGTGTTGAGCTTACTCCTTTGACTGTTCTCCTGCGGTCGGTGAGATAGCATAGTATCTTAATGTTGTAGTAAACGGTGGTAAGAATCATTCCTAGGAAGTTCATATTTTTTCAACATGCAGCGTCCATACGAAACCGAGCATATAATGTCGTAAATTTACTAAGAGAACTGGTTACTCGAGGTATATTTACTCTATGAACGCATCACTTTTCGATGAAATTAACGAAATTTAACAGAAAATAGAAAAAACGTTTTCCATTACATTCCATGAAGGGATTGGTTTATCCCTTGAAGTTTATTCTGCAAATCGTTTTTCTCATATTAGACAAAAAGTAAATTTCGACATATCTAACGATTTTTCTAATAGTATAACAAGGGATTTAGCATGAAACACAATGAATACCTCACGTTGAATCTTTAGTGCTGCTAAAGTATTTAGGAAACAGAAGGGATTTAAATCTGTTACGGAAGAATACTCACTTTAGTATTATATGGGAAAGTGTTGCCATCTAGTGCTTTCTAATCCCTAGTGATAGCGAATGATGATAACCTTCCAGGTGATCCCATGTTGTCAAACATTAGAAAGGGGGAAATTGTTCGGGAAACTTTAATGCAATAAAGTGCTCCTGAAATGTTTCCATTGTTATTACCACCGATTGGTCAGTTATTTAAAGACTTTAGCCTGTGAAGTGAAGGAGATGCACTTTTACTGTGCTCCAAAAAAAAATATGAAGAAAAAAGTGTCTTGAACATGGCCATTCAATAAACAAACTGCTGATACTCCACACTTGGAAGCCAAAACAAATACGATCACTTTCAATTTTTGTGTTTTGTGTTTTTTTTTGGGAAAGTAAGAGCAGCCTACACTGGCTGGGGTTGGTGTTACGAAAAAGAAAGTTTTTTTTTCTTCTCCCAGTTCAGATATACTACTTTAATTTACAATAATTCCCCATTTCAAAGGTATTTTCATTTCATTTTCACTGTTTTATAATAATGATGGATGGATATATTTGTGTTTTTGGCTGGATAGTGGCACGAATGTGGTGGATTGCTCGAAACGAGTGAGTTTTGAATGAATCGAAAAGGTGGGTGTTGTTTTCATCGTTTCATTTCTCTTTTTTCTTCTTCTTCTTCTTCGAGGTGGCAATAAAAATGTCATGTCGTCTCTTAATATTGTTAACCATGCGAGGTTAAAGGTGTTTTTCATCGTTTCCCTCTCATTTTTGTTTTAAAAAAAATGAACGAAATATGTGTGTGGCTTCCATTTCCTACGTAATGTGGTTAAAAACTTTGTTTTTTTTTTTTTTAACAACCTCAGAAATTTACTTCCGTTTAAGGTAAAAGTTGCTTTAGGACTTGTAACTGCAACGTTTTACCACATTGGTTTTTAATAGAGGTTGATTTTAATTAATGGATTTTAGTGATGGGTTTACACTTGGTTGAAGAGAAGTCATATAAAAGAAGGAAGCAAGAGGAGAAGCCTTTTTGAGCAAAATTAAAGGGAATCCTTTAAAAAAAAACATGTGTAACTTGAAAAGCAAATCAAATTCATGGTAGTTAACAAATAAAACAAGAAAGTATGGCAAACTTATTAAAGGTTCATGACGATTTTGTAGCAGCACTTGAAAGTGTTACTAAATCAAGCAAGTACTTTCAATATTTTTTTTGTAAACTATCAACTCGTAATCACTTCTTTATTATCAATAAATAAAACTATTTTAGTACTGTGTAATCAGATCTGCATCAAAATTTCACCAACGGTAAAGGCTTTTGCGCTGAGTTGAAAAATAAGTTTTGTTTTTTGCGCTAGGTCCAACTTCTTGAGATATAGGTCTTTAAAGCTTGAGTATATAATCGGTCATATCTTAGGTATTTATCATCGGATCTGCTTGAAATATGTATCATTACAAAGCCCTTGTGAAACTCTATAACTCTGTATATAACTATATTTTCTTTTATTAACCCATTGAGGGCTCATTTAAAAAATGTTTTTTAACCTCATTTTTTTGTTTTAATCAACTTGTTGTTCTTTTCTTTTGATGTTGTTGTCTTGTGTCGTTGTTGTTGTTGTCTTTTATTTCTGTTGTTCTTTGTTGTAGTTTTTACACACCAAAAAAAAAAATTGATTCGAAAAACTCGCGCGATTTTTCTGATTTTGTCACACATCGACATAAGCTGCAGAGGGAATTTGATCCCCACTGCCTGAGGCTGGCCGGACGGCCGGGCGACTAGTTGGAATACAAATTTAACGATTTATGAAATTTATTTTGATCAGGATCGGTTAATAAATGGCAGAGTTATGCGCGATTATACATTCAAGCTTTGGAGACCTATATTTCGGAATATATGGACTTCCGCAAACTTTTTTCTTTTTTTTTTAAATCCGCATTTAATGCTCTACCAGGCAAAAAAAAAACGTAAAAAATCCAATTTTGCTGCTAAAAGAAATTTGCTCCAAAAATTGTTGTGTTTGTAAATACAATACAATCAATTATCTTTACCACGACTTGGCAGCACTTAAAGAAATTAAATAAACATTTGTATCCACAAAATGTTGACAATTTTCCATTTAAAAACAGCTGGTATTTATTTCTTTATTGTTTCTGCGACGGGTCGTCGTTGGTACGTTTCTTCTATTCACTGATTTAAATTGTAAATGCTGTATTATAGGGTGTCCCATCAATAAAATTTTTTTTTTGCTCAAGCTTAAGTTGAAAGCTTATAGGGTAAAGTATTTTTGAGATTTTTTTCAGATTTTTCGGAAGAGGTTTAGAGGTTGCGCAAGTCGAATTTCCCCCAAAAATCGGGTATTCAGGACGTTTTTTAAAATTTGACTTAAATCTCGGTCAATGAACACGATTTTCTTAGTTTGTAAATCAATACTTTTCAAGCAAAACTTCAAAACTTTTATTGTATGTGCATAAACCACAAGTTTTGGCAATGATTTTGCTCATAAGGTACCAGGTATTAAATTTTCGATACATTTTGTAAATAAAGCTTTATATCTTTTTAAATTCCTATGAAAATTTAAAAAAACTAATAATTCACTTTAATTTTGTAAATAAATAGTTTGAATTTGCGGTTACGGTTCCGGAGTTATACCATCTTGAAACGTTTTACCCTTTGTATGAACCTAAAAATATTATAAACTGTTTGTCATTTTTGCATCGGATTTGCTTTAAATTTCCAGGAAAATTTAAAATACTAATGATGCACTTTAAAAGATGGATAAATTCCCAGCAATTTTGTAAAAATAAATTTGGTATTTGCAATTACTGTTCCAGAGTTCTGCCACTTTAAAACTCTTTACCCATTGTATGAACCTAATAATATTATAAACTGTTTGCCATTTTTCATTGGATTTGCTTTAAACATTGTATTATTGAAAAAATATACATGCGCTAAGTAAGGACAAAGAATTACACGCAGCGAAAAACGGACCCGGCAACATATTGCAGGAAAAATATATATGATTGCTTGCAAACATATATATGGTTCCTGCAATATGTTGCTGGGGCCGTTGTTTTCTGCGTGTAACTCTTTGTCGCTACTTAGCGCGTGTAGATTTTTACGTGAAAGCAAATCCGATGCAAAAATGCCAAACAGTTTATAGTATTACTCGTCTTAGTTTCATTCTATGGGTAAAGAGTTTTATAATGGCATAACTCTAGAACAGTAACTGCAAATTCAAAATTTGTTTCTACAAAGTTGCTTGGCATTTATCCGCCTTTTAAAGTGCATCATCAGTGTTTTAAGTTTTCATAGAAATTTAAAGCAAATCCGATGCAAAAATGGCAAACAGTTTATAATATTTTTAGGTTCATACAAAGGGTAGAAAGTTTTAAAATGGTGTAACTCTGGAACAGTAACGGCAAATTCAAATTCAAAAATTCTACAAAATTGCTTGGAATTTATTTGTCTTTTAAAATGCATCATTAGTTTTATAAATTTTCATAGAAATTTTAAAAGTTATAAAGCGTTATTTACAAAATTTCTCAAAAATTTGCGGAAAAATTTAATACATGTTACCTTATTGAGCAAAATCATTGCCAAAACTGGTGGTTTATGCATATACAATAAAAGTTTGGACGTTTTGCTTTAAAAGTGCTGACTTACAAACTAAGAAAATCGTGTTCATTGACCGAGTTTTAAGCAAAAATCAAAAACCGTCAAGTATACCAAATTTTTTGGGGTGAATTCGACTTACGCGACCCCTAAACCTCTTCCGAAAAATCTGGAAAAAAAAACTCAAAAATACTTACATGAAAAAACAAAAAAAAATTTGGGACACCCTACTGTACTACTTGGCAGCATTAACAAATTTTGTTGGACGTTGATTTTTCAAAACTTTAATCCAGAAATTAGAACTTCTTATAGTTCAGTTACCTAGAATTTATTGAAAGTTGGTTTTTCAAAAGTTTAATCTAGAAATTCGAACTTCTTATAGTTCCAGGCACCTAGAATTTAAAACCCTTCGGTTCTGCTATCAGTTTCTTTCTGTCGATTTTTCAACAAGGATGTTTTTGTGGAAAGGGACCAGATTTCATTTAATGTTTCTTATGGCCTGTTTTTCAGTCAGAGGTGATCTTCGTTTCTTATCGCACTGAAAAAATATTTTTTTGATTTCATATCAAATATCCTAACAAAATCTGAAGTGTTTCCGGATTTGATTAAAAGTCAAGGGGCATTGACGAGGTAGTGTTACTACGACAACAAACACACCACGCCTACAACAATAGGCATTTTGATTTGTCTGGTATTTTTCCACAATCAAATTCAGCGCAAATGTATTCCGAGAATAAAAGTAAACAAACAAGTACAAAAAATATACATATGTTTGAGAAACAAGAAATACCTAAGAAATGAGAAAAATAAATTAATCGGTTCTTCTAGTAGTACCACCACATCAATGCGCCTTGAATTGAAATGGTTGTAAACTAACGTACTATTCCTGCGTTGCATAAAGCAAATCAAGCATTTTTTCCTGATTCTCAGACAAATAAGAAAAAATACCCGTTTTGACGTTTGTAAAAACCTATGGGAAATCAAGCAAATTTTCTTGATTTCTGTTTAAAATCAACAAATGTGATAAAATCCAGAAAATCGGTGCAAGTGCGAATGTAGTATTAGTTAAATTGAAGTTAAACATCGAATTTTGTTTTACAGTCAGTGGTTAACAATGATTTAGCCACCCAATATTGATTGTTTAAATTGATTTTGACAGCTGATTTCGATTTTTCAACTTTTTACACATTTCAAATTCTGAAAGTGTTTTCGAAGACCTTTCCAACGAGGTACATATCTGTGGACTTTTGACAAAACAACCTCTTTCTAAAACAGAAATTTTAAAGTGGAGCGAAAAAGCTTTATAAATACCTCACAGCTATTGTTAAAAAATAACTGGCTAAAATTAAAAATAGTGTAGATTTCCATTTTAATATTAAATTTTAAGCAATTATTTTTTAAATTATTTAAGCAAAATTGTTTTGAGGTATTTAAAAAGCTTTTTCGCTCCCCTTTAAAATTGCAGTTTTAGAAAGAGGTTGTTTTGTCAAAAGTCCACAGATATGTATGTGCGAATAGAGGAGAATTCGTTGTTTTCGCTCAATGGGCGAAAATTCTCGTTGGGTATCTGGAAATAAAATGAAATACTTGCATCCTTCGAAAGACTTTTTGCACATTCTGATTCTGAAAGTGTTTTTAAAGGCCTTTCCAACGAGGTATGTGAGAACACGGGAGGGAGAGTTTCTTGTTGTCGCACAATGAGCGAGCGAGGGCGGATCAATAAGTCCGAGACTTTTTGAGTGAAACAGTTTTTTTTTTGCAAAAAAAAAATTATTTTTCAACCTAATCTCCTTTTAGCTCAATACACTTAGTCCAACGTTCCTCCAATTTTTGTATTTCTTCCAAGAAATAGGATTTTTCGAGGTCCATAAAATGGGCATATGTTAGATCAATAATATCATCGTTGGAGCAAAATCTCTTTCCACCGAGCCATTTCTTTAGGTTTGGAAATAGGAAATAGCCACTGGGGGCTAAATTCGGAGAATATGGCGGATGAGGTACCAATTCGTAGCCCAATTCATGGAATCCAAACAATCCTTTGAAGTAGTCACACGATTACGTTTATGGCCAATTGAGAGCAAACGCGGCACCCATCTTGCAGACAGCTTTCTTAAACCCAACTGATCATTTAATATCGAAACCACACTGCCATATGAAATGCCTATGGCATCAACAATCTCACGCACTTTTACTCTTCGATCGGCCAACACCATATCGTAGATTTTTTCGACATTTTCGGGTGTATTGACCTCAATTGGCCGTCAAGAACGTTCAGCGTCATTTAAGTGCGACCACAACAAAAGTCAGTAAACCACTTTTTTACTATTGAAATCGATGGTGCAGAGTCCCTATATTATTTATCAAGCTTTTCCTTGCTTTGATTGACGCACTCGAAATTCACTTTTTTCCATTTTCAAAAAAATGCACGCGGTTGTATGTTGTATGAACAGCTGTTAAACGCAAAGTAAATGACGGAACTTGTTCAAAATTTGACAGTAGTCTATTAACAGGTGGTACATGATGGGAGCAGTGTTGCATTTCATATAACTACGAGGGAAGTTCGAAACGTTACGGACATATTGATCCGCCCTCGTATCTGGAAATAAATTGAAATACTGGTATCCTTCGAAGGACATTTTGCACATTCTGATTGCAGGTTCTGAAAGTGTTTTAATGGGCTTTCCAACGATGTATTTGCGAACACGGAAGAATTCCTTGCTTCGTAATAATCTTTCTAAATGTTTCCAAGATGCATTCAGTTTTATGTGAGGACAACAGCGGTTAGATCAAAAACTGCAGACGCTTCTATAAACGTAATACGCACCGAACTTTGGGGGACTATGAGGGCGAAAATATAGATTGTAGCCAATTTTTTTATTTACAATTGGTTACTTAGAATAGGGTTTTGTTTTTTTTGTAATGTGGTTACTAACTTGATGTTTTATTTGTTTTTTTATGTCGCAGGCAAACTTTTGTAAGACTGTGTACCAGGGATGCGAAATTTGGTACAATTATACCATTTGCGGTACAATTTGGACATTAAAAGTACAATGAAGAGAATGTACAAGTTGAGAAGAAAAAACCACCGCAATGTGGCAACCTTGGTAGATGAGAACAGAAAAACGAGTGAAGCGCCTCGTTTCTCTGCTCTCTCTCTCTTACTCTCTTCGTTGATTATTTCAATACACAAGCAGTTTACTGATGAGTTTACAGTATCTAACTGTAGAAAGTCCAACCATTTTTATACAAAATTACATAAAGTATTTTTAATATATGAAATAATCAAATTATGACGCGGGAGAGAAATGCGTTTGAGTGAATTGCTTCGACTTTTTGGTTCTCTTCTACAATGGTTGCCACATCGCGGTGGTTTTTTCTTCTGCACTTGAACGTCCTTTTTGATTTGGTAAAATTTACAATTTTTTTTTCACTTTGATGCATTTATAAGCTGACTCCTCGACGTCATTTCGGTAAATGTTTAAACAAACAATAATTCAAAATTCAAATATTTATTCGATAGGTTTCTCAGACAAGTTATAAACCATTTCTATGTCTTTTTATAAGAATCGAATCTGAGGTATTCTCTAAAGAAAAAGTCTTTATATTCTGAGGACTTTTTGTTAAAAAACTCGACAGAATCTGGAGTGTTTCTATAGGGTGTCCCAATAATAATAGTGCACGATTTAATTTTAAAAATAAGATGTATATTTTTTGACCGAGTTGTGATATTTTAAATGCATTGCAAAGTAGACATATTCCGATTAAATATTTATATAACGAAACGGCCGGCAAATGGTCCCAGCGGCTCTAATCACAGCTGTTTGAAGCTGTTGCGAACGAGGCTGAATTGATGTTTCTGGGGTTTCGGCGATACTCTCGTTTACAGCAGAAATATTTTCGATAGACCAACCGGTACGTTGACGCACAGGAGTCTTACTGTCCATAACCGACCCAGTTTCTTCAAATTTGTTTAACATTCCTCGAATGGTTGACACCTTAAGTGCACTTTATCGACTGAAAATTCTTCGACGTTTGAGGCTGTTGCGAACGATGCTGAATTGATGTCCCTTGGTTTTCGGCGACACTCTCGTTTACAGCAGAAATATTTTCGAGAGACCGACCGGTACGTTGCACAGTGGGATTTCTTCACACCAGCTGCGCCAAAAATTAGAAGGAATCGAGCTAGGGCTTTGAAATATCGCACACATCTCTCATATTGCTAAATTAAAAAAAAACAAGTTTTTGTTCAAATCCGCCCACAACCACGCCTACCTCCCATATAACGTAAAATAAAAAATCGTTGTATTTTCCTCATTTTCATATCTATGTCAATAAAAATTACTGCCAGTGCTTGCATTTTTGTCCTCAATTATATTAAAAATGCAAGTGCCACGCCCAACGCCCATATACAAATTTTAATTTTTCAAAATTTTCGAAAACACAGATATAATTCTTTGTAGTTTGTGATAGATGTAAATCAGCACTTACATCTATATATATAACTAAAGCCTAATATGGTAGCTGAATATTTGCAAAAAAATAGGGGGCCATAGTTTACCGTTTTTTTTTTTAAATTAACCAATCATTCCAAATAAAAGTCAAATTTGTACTATAAAATTATCGAAATTTATTAATTTTTCCGCATTTCTCAGTGCATACTTTTAGGAATATGATATACAGCTGTAAAAAAAACTTTAACTAACGTTTCTATTATCGACAGCATTAAAACACATATGCCTAAAAGTATACACCATTTTATATGGTGTTTTCATCCATTCTTGTAATGAAATTTCGTGGCACTTTTTTTTATAAAATTTATAACTTTGTTCAACAGTCCCACCTTTCACATTTTAGCAACCAGACCACAACGATCGATAACGACCACCTTTTTTTAGTCCAAGAAAAACTAAAAACACTTAGTTTTTTGAGTGTCATCATAAAAGCATGAATATATTTTAATCTGATATTGTTATTCAATTATTTTTTCCTTAAAGTTAATGTAGAAATACCATATGTTTCAAATACACATATTCCAAATCGATACGACAAAAAGAAGTTATGTTTCCAGCCCATTGAAAAGCATGAAAATCTGAGACAGGTTACTGCAGAGTTTCATTGTGTTGACTTTGCCGCGTTTTTTTGTACAAACACAAAATTTGCTGAAAAAAACTAATCATTTATTTCTCTTAATTAAACAATTCTCTACAAAACTGCATCATTACATTTTTGATATTTGACACTCGAAAAAGGGTATTTTTGCCGGCAAAATCCCTCTGTGCGTTGTCGCACAGGAGTCTTACTGTCCATAACCGACCCAGTTTCTTCAAATTTGTTTAACATTCTTCGAATGGTTGACACCATTAATGGGTTAAGTGCACTTTATCGACTGAAAATTCTGCGACGTTTGCGAGCGTTCCCTTGTGTAGCTCTCCATTTTTCATAATCGGAAAAAATTTTTCGTCGACAGCTGTTAAATTTCAGAGCTGCCCAGCCCCCCCCCCCCCACCCCTTGCACAGGACAAAAATTCCAAATATCCCAAAAATTGGGATACCCTTTATAAGAAAATTTCTAAGGATATAATGGGATTTCTGTGAAGTAAACTGGCGTTTTATTCTTCAGAGTCAACAAGCTCTACTCCATTTGTAAGTTTTTCTAGTCCTTAAAATCTAGGGGGGTTTATCTACACAAATCTCTACACAAATTCTTAAAAAAAATCCACAGAATCTGATGCTGCCTAATGAGAAAATTTCCAAGAATCTAATGGGATTTCTATTAAAAAACATACTATTTATAATTTTTTGTTATTTAATAATTTGTTAGCCAGACTTCCTAATTATTTGCCAAATGTTTAATATTTTTTTAAATAAAAAATTTTGTCAAACTAATAGCACTTGGTACGTACACTGGGGGACAAAAAAGTGCAATTTTATAAGCTCGTTGGTACAAAATTGAAATTCTAATTTTACAGCCCTGCTGTGTACGTCTCTTCTAATTAAGTAGATGGGAATATCGATCAAGATTCCAGATCGAAATCAGATACGATAATCATTCAAATTTTTTCTTTCTCTTTGTATCAATTTCTTTGATATTGCTCTAATTTCCAATAAGATTTCAACAGTTTTCTGTTAATTATTCATTAACTGTTATAATCGATATCGTGTTTCATTTCAAATTTGTTTAATTATGTGCATAAATAATTCGGTTATCACCACCACCATCCATCCATCCTATCCCATCCCATTCATCCACCTACGCGATACAGCCATTTACCTTCAAATTATCATACAACCGGAGTCGTCATTCAGCGAACGATGAATCTGTACGTTGAAACAAGTAAAGTGTGTTGAGCATGCGCACAACTTTCTTCGTGCTCGCTCACAGAGAAAGGTGGTAATTTATCATATTTAATTTTTTGTTTTTTTTTTTTGTTGTTTCACTTTGAAATTCAAATGGTTTTCTTTACGTAATATTTTCATGCTTTAATTATTTCAAATTGTAGTTTTCTCTTGTATGTGGTGGATGTCAGTCTATAGGGTGAGTAGAGGTGAGTGAGCGAGTGAGTGAGGTGGATAGGGAAGAGTTTAAAACGGTAATGAGTTAGTTAGTTTTCGGGTGGTGGATTAGTTAAAAGACCCTTCGTGTGAGGAGACGAGGGAAAACTTTCATTTAAATTGATGAATAAACTTGCACATTTTGTTTAGTAGAGATTGCAACACCTGTCATTAGGAGGCGGAGGCTATTGATTTTAGTTGGGAGCGGAGGAACCCGTTGTTATGTTTTACCCATAAAGTAGTGTGAAGTTTTCACGCAAGATTATGTAAATTTATGGCGTTTGTTATTTCGACATTCAACTATTTAAGGTATCTACTACTATGAAGTTAGTTAGCGAGATAGAAGGTATGAGTGAAAATATAAATGTTATTGTTTTGTTGTTCAACATCATTATGACAATGTTTAAATTAACATTTTGTGGTTAACAAAAAAAAAAAAAACAACAAAACTGTTGCGGTTGGTCGGTGGTTTATAGGGAAATTGAGGACAGTTGACGTTTTGTTTTGGTTTCAGTGTTACATGACATGACATGACATTTCCGTAAAATGTTACATAAGCCCCAAGAAAAAAACTTTCAAATTCCCTCTTAAATACAAGCATCAAAACATCAGCATTAATGAGGGGGAAATTCGAATAGACATTATTTAAAAATGAAAGTGAAAACAATTTTAATTATATTTTCATGAAATATTTGAAAGTTTTCTTGCATTTTTCGCATTAATTAAATTAAATAATTTTGAACTATGTACTCTTAATTACAAAGGAGATTCGTTTGGGTGCCGCGTTAGCTGTCGGTGGAAAATGGTGTAAATGTAGCTTCGTGTAAACGTTGCTTGTCAAGTTTCAAATAACTAGGAAACAAATTACGAACTGGCTAATTTTTAAAATAAAAGTTGATTTTGTTAACCCTAAGGACTTATATTTCGAACAGGAATACCTGGGAAGAGTCACTGGAAGGGGATACCAGTAGTATCAGATTTTTCACGGATGGATCAAAGTTGGACGAGCAAGTAGGCTATGGGGTCCATTCACCGGACCTAAATATAAATATCTCCTTCAAGCTGCGCCATACTGGAGGTTGCTGAACTACTGAAAAGTAGTGTCACAACCCTCCGGAGAATATGTACCTACACAGACAGCCAGGCCAGGTGGAAATTTGAATAGACATTATTTAAAAATGAAAGTGAAAACAATTTTAATTATATTTTCATGAAATATTTTACAGTTTTCTTGCATTTTTCGCATTAATTAAATTAAATAATATTGAACTTTGTACTCTTAATTACAAAGGAGATTCGTTTGGGTGCCGCGTTAGCTGTCGGTGGAAAATGGTGTAAACGTGGCTTCGCATTATAAATAATTTGAAAAACTTGGATAAATCCTTGCTTGTCAAGTTTCAAATAACTAGGAAACAAATTACGAACTGGCTAATTTTTAAAATAAAAGTTGATTATGTTATGGAAAAGTCACTGGGAGGGGATACCAGTAGTATCAGATTTTTCACGGCTGGATCAAAGTTGGACGAGCAAGTAGGCTATGGGGTCCATTCACCGGACCTAAATATAAATATCTCCTTCAAGCTGCCTGATCACTGTAGTGTATTTCAGGCAGAAATTACCGCCATACTGGAGGTTGCTGAACTACTGAAAGGTAGTGTCACAACAACCCTCCGGAGAATATGTATCTACACACAGACAGCCAGGCTGCCATAAAATCCCTGAAAGCAATGTTTGCTACGTCCCTGACGGTGAAAGAATGCCATTCATCACTTAGGGTGATGGCAGAGTATTTTGACATCAGGCTCATCTGGGTACCGGGACACAGCGACATTCCATTGCGACAGCGACAGCAACATTGCGTAGCGGATGCGTTAGCCAGACAGCGTACTACGGCACAGGTTCTTCCGGCAAAAGAAGGTGTTAGTATGTCAATCTCTACCTGCCGCTTGCAGATCAGGCAGTGGGCCGATAATATGTTCAAGGACAAGTGGAGACTTACTTCAACTTGCAAACAAGCCAGGGTCCTCTGGCCACAGGTGGACAGGAAAAGGACTAGGCAACTACTTAACTTGCCGAGAGGCAGATTCTCCACAATGATAGGAACACTTACGGGACATTGTCTTGTAGGAAACACGCCCTAAGATTGGGAGATAGAAACTCCACTCTCTATAGATAATGCATGGAAGAGGGCGAGGAAACAACGAAACACCTTCTCTTGGAATGCCCTGCTCTGGCAGGACTGAGAAGTAGGATATTCGGAACACATCTAGTTAGCACCGTATCCCTACAGGATATTCCTGTAGATCTTATAGACAAATTCATTGAAAGGGCAAATTGGCTAGACGACTAGTCAATAGTTGCTATAGAGGAAACTGCAGGTATCACAATGGGCTTCTTTAGCCTAAGTGAGCTAGACAGCGTGCTGTCTTGCAGCCTTTTCAACCAACCAGTATAGTTTTTTTTATAAATTTTTCGTAAAATTACTTTGATTGTATGCATTTATTTGTTATTTTACATAATTCCATTTTGGTTGTTCCTCTTTGTTGTTTGTGTATTTAGCCCAAAGCTGGTGTTTTTCCAATAAGAATACAAAGGTTGTCATAATCGTTAACAATATGACGGCGTAAATAAACTCGCCACTAAAAAAAAATAAAATTTAAATAAATTTAAAATTTAATTATGATTACAACTGGCCCTAAATTGCTCTAAGCGCAAGAAACGGATTCCTCGCAGAATTCTTAGTTTCGTAAAACACCTGGATAAATTATAGAGGCTGTGGTGACGGGTTAAGTCCTTCCATGGTGACATGTTAAGCAACACTGAACAAAACTACGAACTGTCATAAAATCCCGACTAAAAAAATTATCTCTCAATGAATCACCCATTATAACTATGAACAGTGTATGGAAATTTAAAACTGTCTCAGTAACTTCAGTTTACATATGTATATGTATTTACAAATATTTTTATTTGTTGTTACTCTTTTATTTCAGTTTCGCATTTGAAATGTAAAAATATATTAGTTGGGGATTTTCTTATACTTATTTGGGAATAAAAAAAAATTTATTTCTGGCAACCCTGTGTTGGCCTCATATGATCCATATTTCAATTTTCCCCGTTTCTATAGCTTTACAAACAAAACAAATTGCCATGTGTTTTGTTTTGATTTCGATTTTGCATTTGGCGTTTTTTCCTTCTAACCCAAAACCTCAATTCAAAACAAGTTTCCAACACAGTTTCTCCAATAAGAAAGATCCCAACATCCATGCACTAACTCTCTATGCAATGTTATTTAACAGAGGCTTGTTTAATCTTTCTCTCTCTCTCTCTCTCTCTCTCTCTCTCTCTCAAATATTATTACTCTGTATAAAAGAGTATTTATTGAATAGAGTAACGCTCTTTCACAATCAATTTGTTATGTTTTGTCGTTTAATTTTTCTCAAATTGCATTTTTTCTACTACAAATCCCCACGATTTCACATGCGCTTTTTCTCACATTTTTCCAATGTCGATTTCTAGTGTCTGTCTGTCTGTCCGTGTTGTGTACTCAAATGTTTGAAGCTCGCGTTGTTTATTATTATTGTTTGGTTTTTGGGCTTTCTCGCTACTTTCTAAACAAAAAAATATACAATAAAAACACAACACAACACCACGTCAAACCCCACATTCTCCTTAACAGCAAATTGAAATGATATTGAGACGCTGCAACAGCGCAGCGTTTAGCATTTTGGATCCCCAAACTCTCTCTGGCCGTGTGGTGAAAGAGTTTATAAAAATGTAACCTCTTATTCATTATTTCTTTGCAGTCAAGCGACACTTAAGATTAACACAGATCGATATTTAAAGTGAAATGTGTTTTTTTTTCTACTTTTTATTGAAAATAAAGAAACGGACACAGCGATGACAACGCGGCGAACGCACAAATGCGACAAAAAAAAATTTAATTTCACATTTTTATTTCGATTGTCTGCCTGTTTGTCGGTGTGTCTTACTTTTTTTTTGGGTTAAAATATTTTGTTCGTTATGACATTCAGCCTGAAATTGGGTGACTTAGGATGATGTGAAAGATTAAGATTAAAACTGACAACCGTGAATCGCATTAGGCAGAGTTTTAGATCATGTCGAAATTTGGGTAGGAATTCTAATGATACATAAACCTAGAATACTCAGGGTATTTTGCTGTTAACAACATGTGTAGCAACATGTTGCACGAAATAATTTAAATTTTCCTGATTCCAAAACATTACTTTTTTTATTTTCCTATACAATTGAAATGCCTTGCTTTTAAGCAGTATGTTTACGAACATGTTGCTGGGATTTCCTTAATTTTTAAATATCATTATACAAAATCAAATTTCTCCTTACTTTTAAAACATCAGACTCGTAATTTATAAAACATATAAAATGTTTAATAATCAAAATTTAAATACAAATCAACTGATAAACCTGTCATATGTATTATGAATATGGTTTTTAATTTCCGTATAAAATAAGAATGTGTTAGCAACATGTTGCGGCGACAATTTTTAAAGACATATATTAAATTTGATTTTAATTGTTAAATATTGTTTATATCTCCTGATGATGCTCCACAATGGAGTAGCGAAATATCGAGGAAAATAAATACAAGAAAAAAAATCTGACGACCTCAACCTCGGAGGATATAGATTATTTGTTTTGTAGAAATTTTGTCTAAATACCAGGTAGCAACATGTGTATCAACATGTTCCTCAACATATTGCTGGAAATGTTTCAACAAAAATTTAACAATTTTTAAATAAAATTGTACAAGATTTTAAATTTCTCTGGTTTTAAAACATTAGTGTCTTATTTTCATATCACATGAGAATAGGGTTGCCAGATGCTCTGGATTCGTCGGGATTTTCCCGACATCTCGCTCTTTTCCAGAGTCCCGAGTATTGAAGAACGTTATGATTATTTTGTTGAAAATTTGTTTAAATACCAGGTAGCAACATGTGTATCAACATGTTCCTTAACATATTGCTGGAAATGTTTCAACAAAAATTTTACAATTTTTAAATAAAATTGTACAAATTTTAAATTTCTCTGGTTTTAAAACATTAGTGTATTATTGTCATATCACATGAGAATAGGGTTGCTAGATGCTCTGGATCCCCACTTCTTTAATTTACTCTTCAAAGTTAAGGAAATGACAGCTCAAACATACTTTGAAAACATGGCACTATTCTCGGAAATACTTGCCTAAATTTCTATGGATAATATCATGGGACTTCGTATTAAAAATGCATGTCAAAGTTAGCGCAGTGTTTTAGTGCCCACAACTTGGTTCGACAAAAAGAAGTACACAATTGAAAACAATTTCTGTTGCCACCTTATTTGGTATCCAAGTCTGTTCAACCTTCAATTTATTAATAAAAAAAAACCCCATATGAAATTATATTTTTGGTAGTCCAGAGAAATCTTTTCGCATTTAGTATGTGGCAACCCTACATGAGAGTGTATTGCTGTTACCAACATGTTGCAGAGACAACTTTTATGAACATTAGCAATTTATTATGTTCGTAGAAATCTTTCTATAACATTACAAAATATTCCATATAGCAACATGTATATCCACAAGTTCAGCAACATGTTGCAACAAAAATTTAACATCTTTCAAACAACATTTACCAAATTTCAAATGTCTCTTCTTTTACAACATTAATGTGATATTTTCGCGTACAACGAGAATGTTTTGTTGTCAGCAACATATTGCAGAGACAGTTTTTATAAACATTAGCAGTTTGTATGTTATTTTTCTAAAAATCTCTTCATAAGTTACGAAGGAATTGCTGTTAGCAAATATATAGTGGCTGTTGCTCGATGTCAAACGAAAGTTTTCGTTCGTATTCTAATCGAACGACATTTGATCTGGGTTCCACAATTTGGTCATTTTCAGTCGAACGAAAACGTAATATTTTTCTATTTTGAATGTCCTGCAATTTGCGATCAAATCTGAAGTTAGTCGAACCGAACGAAGACTTCTGACTAAGAGGAGCTAAATTTCAGTTGAACTTCAGTGATTGACTTTCGTTTGAGATCGAGGATCAGGGCAATATTCGTTCACAAGTTACTACAAAATGGTTTGTAAACAAAGGCAACAAATTCGCTTTTAAACTCCATTTCTTGCTCGCAAACAATATAATGCTATTATAACACATTTTTATAGTAAAAAAACCCTGGATAACTTTAATGGGCATTTACTTAACTATTTTATAGGGCCGTAACGTGACGTGAAATATTACAAAAGAATATACAAAAAATGCCTGCGAAATATAGACGAAATAATACCGTCAGTATAGTACAGAGATTTTAGTATAGTATAGTATCAGCAACATGTATCGAGCAACATTTTAATGTTTCTAAGCAAACTTTAACAACCAATCAAATTGAAGAAAGTACTTATCAGTTTAGTCAACTCTTATTCAATGTCTCAAGAAATTATATATTTAGTGTAAAAAAAAACTTAAAAACATAAAAATATTGTCGTCAACTCTTATATGTTGCTAACCCATTTCGCAGGGAAACACATTGATGTTGCTCATCACTTTTCACACGAACGATCATAGTACCTACTCGGCTTTTGATATCAAATGACTTCAACAATTTTATTACTTGGCAACTGAAGACTCATTTTGTACTTTCGAAAAATTCTATTATTTTAGTTTTTGTTAAAACCAATAAACTAGAATATACAAATGTTGCTAAAACAAACTATAGCAACCTGTGTTTCTTTGTTTTCATCACACTGCATTTTTTCTTCTTCCAGCAACCTGTGTTCTGATTTGTTTTACAACTTCTCACAATGTTTTTATTAAAATTTATGAAATTAATAGAAGTATATTTTAAATTCTCTAAGATATGAAGTTTTGTTGCCAGCAACTTGTTGAGCAACATTATATTTTATGAAGACTCTATGTTCTCAAGATTAATATATTCAAGTACACTTAATGAATTTCATTCGTTTTCTCAGCAATAGCAACATGTTTATTTGTTTACATCAAAATTCAAATTTGTTTATTTTTTTCTGTATTTTCTTGAAATTTTTCTTCAAAACTTATACAATTGTTTTATTAAAAAGTCACGAAATTAATACAAAATTATATTAAATTCTCTATAATATGTATTTCTCTAAGCTCAAAAGAATGTGTTGGAATAGGTTATATGAATTTTATACGGCAGGATGGATGTTTACAAAAGTATATCTTAACTTTTGTGGTCGTCGATGGTGCTAACTATTGCGCGACTCTTGTTCATAATAACGTGGATTCGTTCCCTGCCCTGACCGACCACATTACATTTAGTTCGACGACGTTCGTCTCCGCGCTTGGTGACGCGACACTGTCGAGTAATTAGTCATGAAAGAAACTTCTCAAAACACCGTTCGGAACCGGTGTTATACTGTAGATCCCCGTCAGTAATGGTAAAACTGAAAAATGCACAGCTCACTGATTGTGAGAAACTCTCCTCTGTCCTAGGATGTAATGGGAAAATATTATTGTATCTTATATATAGCACCATGTTGCTGAACATGTGAAGATTTTTTTTTTATTCTATATATTTTACATAACAAAAATTTTTCTGCAATGTTGAGAAAAAAACATTCGATCTTCAATTTATTTCAGAATTTTTAAAATGTTTTGTTAAGTTTGACAAAGGCGAACAAAATTTAAACGATTATTTTTAAAGCTTGGTTTAACTTTGGCAACATGTTTCCGAAACTTTTCACAAATTGGTTTTGTTAAATATATAATTGTGGCCATCCTTTCATGGGATATATTGGTACACTAAGATGGTGTCTTTTGGGAAATTAATAGCTAAACAAGATATTAATCAAACGCAGCCATTGGAATTACTGGGTACTTGTTGCGTGAACGATTTTAAAATACTGTTCGCAACATTTAGAACAAATTATTGATTTGCAATCTGTTGAAACTGCGGCCGTCGGTGGTGCAATGGTTTCTTTCGACGGCAGTCACCTCGCTTAGTGACTGCGACACTAACGAGTACTTAGCCATGAAAAAGCTTCTCAAAATACCGTTCGGAACCGGTGGAGAAGGTCTCCCTAATCCCACCATGGGATGTAATTCATTTATTTATAATCTGTTGCAACATTTCAATATCAAAAAGTTCTTTAAACAAATACTTTGCAACAATGTTGCTGCAACATTTTACATAAAAGTTCAAAAGAATATTCATTAAAGTATATACATATTAGCTTTGACAACATTACTTAAATTGTTATGTTGTTTGATATAATACATTTGCTTGTACATTTGTTGCTAAACAACTAAATAATCCACCATGACATTTAGCATTTATAGTGGAGTGTAGTTCAACAATTTAAATTGTTTGAATTTTATTTTTGTTATGACTGATTTTATTAGAAGGTTTTTAGTTTTCCTACGAGCCAACAGATCAGGTTTTTTTTTTGATATTAGTGAAAAAGTTAAACAATCTGAACTGGGAATCGAGCGCACATTGGCGGGCGATCGTTTCGAAGAGATCGTGAGTCTTGTCATTAGTGCATTAGCGTTCTTGGCCAGTGACCACCTTGTTCAATTGTGTCACTAATTACAATTTTCGTTTTCGGACTTTCTTTCCTCTTTCTCTCTTTTAGTTTACATGTTAATGCATTGAAAGTTCATACTCAAAGCCTAAATGGCCAGAAACATTTTTCTAAGTTTTTTGCTCCCAATATTTTGAAAAATAATTTATTTTCAAAGTTTACTTTTCAGTTTGATTAAATGTGTCTGTACTACTTCATCGCAACATGTATCAAAAGTGCTGAAATAAAAGTTTGTATGGTCGGTTTTGTAGAACATTTTTGTTAAAGGATTGTACTAAGTTCAATATTTTCAAGGAAATTTTGTAAAACTTCATAAAGCACCAACGAATTCTCCACGAAAATGTTTCCAGTGTAATAGTATGTGTTCACACGAAATACCAGCAACATTTATCGGGCAACATTTTAATGTTTCGAAGAAAACTGTAACGACCCATCAATCAAATTATGCAAAGAAATGATCAATGTTGTCAACTCTCATTCAATTTCCTCAAAATATTGTTTTAGTGCACAAAAAAAAATAGAAAAATGTTGCAATCAACACTGATATGTTGCTGGATACATTCACAGCGAAACAAATTGATGTTGCTCAATGTTTTTCCTGCGAACAAAGTTAGTACCAGCATTTAAGGCTCATACTGATTTCAACACTTCACGCGAAAATGTTCAAAACTGCATACAACAAATGCCTCTGAAATATCGACGAAATATTTTCGCAACTATAATACTAAGATGTAAATTTTAACGTATGAGAAGTTCATAGTACTAGCTTTCAAGGGCTGGTATACTTTTCTAAGTAAAATATGGTTGGTTTTCGTTGGACTTATAGATAAATCAGGAAAGCACACTCACTAGCATGACTAGTTTTGGACTCCGTGACAAGTTCATCATCAGGTGCTCTATTCAATGTGCCTCAATTGGTACCATTGGTACACGCAAAGAAAAAACTCGTTCCTCCCAGACGAAATCTCAGAAGTTCGTTTCTCCCAACTATAGTCCCCAAACGAACTTCTGTTACGCCATACATGCCATTTCGTTTGGGAGAACCGAAAAATGTTTGCTGCAAACGAGTTCTGAAAAACATAAGCTGAAAAAAACGTTTGCGAGAAACGAAAATCGGTTCCGCCAACTGTTCCTTCAGTTAAAGCAACCGAGTTCTAGTTGATCCTAACTAAAAAACGTTTGCGAGAACTGAAAAACGTTTGCAGTAAACGAGTTATGAAAAATTAAAGCTGAAAAATCGTTTGCGAGAAACGAAAAACGGTTCCATCGACTGTTCTTTCGGTTACAGCCACTGAGTTGTAATACAACGTGTCAATTGTCCAACCAAGATATATTGGCAAGGTAGAAGCATTAGAGTGTGTGCGTGCATTCCAAACGAGTGGATAAGACAGTCGAGAGAATGAGCGAAATTTACGTTCTTCATAACCTGTGCTCTCATTAGAAAAATGGCTAATTTCAGTTATCGCAATATTTGAGTTTATTTTGGAGAACTACATGAACGGTTGCGATTAATAAATTAATACAAATCAATCAAAGTATTGTTGTGGTAACTGAGCAATAAACATTTTTTTTTGCGTGTAAGATTATGAATCTTATACATATATACCAACTTTATATGCCTTTTGGTATCGATCGAAAATTCCTCAGTACCAACTCAATGTCAATTATCCCAACAACAAGAGAAAAAGGTTTTGTCCCTCATGTTCTCTTTTCCTCAAACATTCTCTCAGGGTTGCCGCTGTTTTCAGGTTAGTTTAGCAATAACACACAGTTGCATTTTCTGTTCAATAGCTTTTTCGAATGACCGTGCTAATGTTAGTAATGCTTGAATTTTTCGTAATGACCTTACTTTTTATCATAATGATCTTTAAATTGTTTACGCGAAATATCAGCAACATGTAGCAAGCAAAATGTTGCTGACCATTTGTGCAGCAAAACTAAAAAATATATTGCTGAAGTTCATGCGCGCTAACTTAGTACCAGCCTTTGGGTTCTGTTGCATTGGTCGTTATTTCAAAGAATCGTTTTTAATTTTTCTCATATGTTGCAAAGTTAAAAAAATTTCCCTTACCAACAATACTGATGAGTATCAATAAACTTATGTCGAATAAAATGTTAATTATTAGTTTAATTTTTGGCAACATGTTGCTATTTATTCTATGATCGAAAATTTGTTTACAAAGTTTTGAACTTTATATATTTTAAAACAACAAATATTTTTTTGTTTTAATTTTATGACCGATTTTTTTTACTTTTAGTAAATGTATGAGAATTTCATACCATAATCTTTGAATGGATTTTGTTGAAATAATAGACAATTCAGATGAACACACTCACTGGCATGACTATTGTCGCTAACATGTCGCTTAGTAACAGTGTATTCCAAGCAACATGTTGCTGAGGAGCAAAAAGTTCCTTTAAATCGACATCTATGTAAACAATAACTTTTAAGCAACTATTTTCGCTAACATGTCGCTTAGTAACAGTGTATTTTAAGCAACATGTTGCTGAGGAGCAAAAAGTTCCTTTAAATCGACATCTATGTAAACAATAACTTTTAAGCAACTATTTTCGCTAACATGTCGCTTAGTAACAGTGTATTCTAAGCAACATGTTGCTGAGGAGCAACAAGTTCCTTTAAATCGACATCTATGTAAACAATAACTTTTAAGCAACTATTTTCGCTAACATGTCGCTTAGTAACAGTGTATTCTAAGCAACATGTTGCTGAGGAGCAAAAGTTCCTCTCCATCAACATCTATGTAAACAATAACTTTTAAACATTTATAGTTTGTACATACATTAATAGTTGATTTTACTTTTATCAACTTGTTGCTAAGAGTTTAAAATATTGCTGCTAAATATTTTTTACAAACTTTTTTGTTGGTTTTTGTTTTAACTTTTTTTTTTGTTAACAAATACCAGTTGAAAAAAAAAACTATACCAGCGTGACTTTATGTTTTCGGCAACAAGTTGCCAGTAAACAAATATCTTTGGTTTTATGAAATTTTTCTAGATTTTCTGCTACCGCGCTTTAATTTATTACATTGTTAAGTTATAGTTTTTAAATAACCATTAATTTTACAACTATCACGTTTTATTTTCTCCGTTTTCCATCTTGATTTGCGGTGGGAGTATTACAATCGAAAGTGCCATAAAACAGGCATACTATCATCATTATACCGGAAGTTAAGCAAAAGCGTATACAACATCGTTTTCACATGTCAAATCATCATGACGATGATCATCCATCCTACCCCAAAACGAAAAAAACAAAGAAAATGAAACGGAAAATGTAAGCAGCCAACCAAAGCAAATGGTGAAAGATTAAACGACGCTTTTTATTACACGCTCCTTTTCACTGTTTTCAAATACAATTACGACTTCGCATCGACTTGGACGTTGGCGCGGCGTGAAATGAAATTTCTCTTCTTGTCGCTTAAGATACGCCGCCGCGGTGGCGTTACACATTTGCCTAGCCTGGGCCCCTCTTTGCCTCGCTTAATTTAAATACGATTTGTGTTTTGAGATGGCATTGCCGCCACCAACCAATTCATTTTGTACGAACGTGAACGCGAACGTGGACTATACGACGTTTATGTCATTTATTTAATAGTGAATTGTTTTTCTGTGGCGTAAAAGAAAATTTATAAATTTTCTTCAATTTCCTTTGGTCGTTTTAGATGAGTGAAAATTGTAAGTGATTTTCTTTTGCATCCACTATTTTTCTGTTTTCATTTTTTGTTCCTTTTCATTGCAATGCGAGGGGTTTTCATTTTATTGAAAATTCCATAGCATTGCACAGTGGGGGGAGATGAGAAAATTGAAATCTAGCCAGATTTTGCAAATATGAGCTAATCCCTGATCCTTTCCCACTCATAGCCTCCAGCCTTAAACAGCTCAGCCGATAGTCCATCAGCACTAGCGGCTTTGTTGTTCATAAGCCAGGGAATCGGAGTTCTACCTTCGCTTTAGCTAGGAGGAGGACTGGAACTGTCGATGCCTTCGTCCTTTATGTGTTCAACAGCCTCATTTACTTATAAAGGGTTTTTCAACAGAGACGCTACAAAAGTAAATTGATAGGGACAGCAAACGACGCGATATTTTTCCCGCTCTTTTGACATTTCTCTTCAGTAAGGTTTGCCATTTCATCATGGAAAGATATACGAGCCAACAACGAGTCTAAATTATTAAAATTTACTACCGAAATTTGGAGTCAGTGGCCTCAATTTTAAGAGCGCTACGATTCGGATTTTCATCGGAAAATCATCTTCAGCGATGAGGCTCATTTCTGGCTGAATGGCTTCGTCAATAAGCAAAATATGCGTTATTGGTCAGACAGCAATCCACACGTAATCCATTAGTCATCATTGCATCCCGAAAAAATTACGTTTTGGTGCGGTTTATGGGCCGGCGGCGTCATTGGGCCGTACTTCTTCCGTGATGATCAAGACGGGCACATTACTGTGAATGCGAATCGCTACCGTTCAATGATAACCGATTATTTTTGGCCCCAATTGGATAATATGGACTTGGAGGACATGTGGTTCCAACAGGACGGCAAGCCACACAGCGAATGCCACAATAAATTTATTGGAAACCAAGTTTGGTGAACGTGTTATCTCACGAAATGGCCCAGTCTATTGGCCGCTTCGGTCGTGCGATTTGACGCCGTTAGATTATTTCCTGTGGGGATACGTCAAGTCTATGGTCTATGCCAACAAGCCAGCGACGATTGATGAACTTCGTACGAATATCGAACGTGATGCTTGAAAACCGTCGAAAATTGGGTTCAGCGTCTGGACTTCTGCAAGCGTGCCCGTGGTGGCCATGCAAAAGAAGTCTAGTTCCATACATAATGGCATCGAACGTACTTTCACAGGAATAAAGAATTTCATTGGTATCGAAAACCGGTTTTGTTTTATTTAAAAAAAACTTTTGTAGCGCTCTTGTTGAAAAACCCGATATGTATATTGAAGTGTCTTGGGAAAAGTAAAGCAGAGAGGTGATCTTTACATATTCCCAACATACTGTGCACATCTGCGACAAGATTCCCGTCCTTATCTCTTCAAAAAGGGGAGCCTGATCCATTTCCGTTGGTTTGGCTTTGTACTTTTCGGTAAAATTTTCGGGCCTCATTCTTCCTTCGGCAAGATTCAATTTGTTCACTCTCGCGCTTTCTCCACAATTTTTAAATTTTCTCCAATCCTTCTTAAATAAATTCTGTCACTCCTCTTCTCCTTATATCGCTTTGTGGCGGCTCGCGTTGAAGCGTTGCCATATGTGCAGCGTTCTTTTCATCACTTGCCATACGATACTGTTCATCGTACCATGGTTTGGCTTTCGGCGGTTTTTCATAACTACGTACCAATCTCCAATACCTTAGCACTATACCTTTCAATTTCATTACGATCTAGCTAAATTTTCAATGAATAGCCGGGGAATATGTACAGGTTTTGGTCAAATTTATAAAATGTTAATTTTTGAACCAGGGAGCTCAAATAGCGTTGCACTCTCAATTTCGGAAAATTGCAACCTAAAGGCCGGTACTAAATTCAAAATGTCTAGACTAATTTTACAAATCTCGGTAAAGAAAAAAATTATTGCGAAATATCGATGAAATATTTGCGCCATGGAGTACTAAGGTTGCGCGAAATATCAACAACATGTATCCAGCAACATTTAAATGTTGCTAAGAAAAATGTATGAGCCAAATTGTAGGAAGAAACGATTATTTTTAATTTCTAAACTAAAAGATATTTTTAGTAAAGAGAGGGAAAATTATAGTTCTCAAAACTATAAGCAATATGTTGCTGAAAAATTGGAAGCTACAAAAAGCAAAAAATTTATGTTGTCCAATATTTTTCGTGCAATCAAACTTAGTACCAGCCTTAACAGTTTCCCTCACTCAAATGTTATTCTGTGTAAGTTCAAAAATAATAAAGAATTACTACTACTACTACTACTACTACTGTGTCATGGCGATACACAATAATTGACAGTCACAATATCAATAACCCCCACTGTGCAACATTTTCTTTTCCTCCAAGTGATGAGTGAAAATTATGCATTTTTCTTTTGTTTTCCACCATGCCCACACATACACACACTTATGCACTTAAAGCGTTTTGGATGAGTTTTCCTAAACTCCTTTTCATCCAGCAGCAACATGTGTTGGATTTTCTTCGCGCTGTTTGAAATTGAAGAGAAAAGTTTTCACCTTTTTTTTGAAATTTCGTTTTGTTTTCTTGTGTGTGTGTGTTTGCTGGCATATAATGAAAGTTAAACGCGGTGTGGTGGCGATTGCTGCTTTTGCCGTTGAATACATTTCATTTCATTTGGATTCATTTCGAAAATTCCCAATACAAACTTTCGAATTAATTTTGTTATTATGTAACTCAAAACCACAAGAGGCAGCAAAGCTTGATTTTGTTGCCGCTGCTGGTGGTGGGGATGTTGATGTTGATGGTGGTGGTGGTAACATTAATTTTAATTTTGAATTTTTTATGTGTTGTAGTTTTATTTATATAGTATATATGTATATTTTTTTTTGTTACATTTAAACAATACATATGCTCATAATGTTGATGATTGGTGACGATTATCAACATGATCGCATGGTTTTCTTTTAAACGATATCGTGATTTATACAACTGCTTTATGAGCATAATTATTAGCTCTCCCAACGTTCATTATTGTAATGTGATCATCATCATATGTTGAACTCCTCAACATCGTAATGTTGTCATGCAAACCACCACAACACCAACATCACCATCATCGCCATCAAAGTGATATTTTCAGATGAAAATATTCAATTTTATTATATACATACATATATATATAGTTTTCACTTTTGCTTTCATTTGAAACCAAAACAAAATAAAAAAACAAAACATGAATGAATACAATTTCTTTTCGTTTTTGCGTAATAGTTTTGTATACATACTACATCACATTTCTTTTTTCCAAAACGATTTGAATTTGGTTTGTGAAAGTCCAAAAATAAAAGTGAACTGTGAAAAGTTAATGGATAATTTTCCATTTAAATAAAAAAGGGGAAATTTGTTGCAGAGATTATGAACAATTTTCAAATTGCATTTAAAAAAAATATTGTAAACAATCTATTGCTAAAAATTTTCTCTAAGTTAGTCCCACTATATTACATATAAATCAATTGCAACATGTTGCTATACATTGCATTTGAACAATATTGTAAACAATATATTGCTAAAAATATTCTCTTAAGTCAATCGCGGAATTACATATAAATCAATTGCAACATGTTGCTAAACATTGCATTTGAACAATATTGTAAACAATCTATTGCTAAAAATATTCTCTTAAGTCAATCGCACTATTACATATAAATCAATTGCAACATGTTGCTATACATTGCATTTGAACAATATTGTAGACAATATATTGCTAAAAATATTCTCGTAAGTCAATCGCACAGTTACTTATAAATCAACTGCAACATGTTGCTACACATTTCATTTGAACAATATTGCAAAGAATCTATTGCTAAAAATATTCTCTAAGTCAATCTCAGAATTACATATAAATCAATTGCAACATGTTGCTATACATTGCATTTGAACAATATTGTAGACAATATATTGCTAAAAATATTCTCGTAAGTCAATCGCAGAATTACATATAAATCAATTGCAACATGTTGCTAAACATTGCCTACTCAGAGTAAGATATATAGGAAAAAAATTCTCGTCGGAAGTCACTGGAAGAATTTGGACGTAATATAAATAACAATGAAAGAAAATTTTTGTGTGGCCAATAAAATCAAATTTGAAGTCAGTTTTTTTAATTCGCCTTATTGTTCATTCTGCTACACATTCTATCCTGTATCACATTTGCAACAAGAAGGTCGTTCAGCTATTTCATCTAAACCTCCTGATACATATAAACATGAGACGTGTTTTACAATTTTACATTAAATAAAAAACTAGAAAAACTCATGAATAAACTTTAAACACTATCGTCTGCAGCATGTTACGGGAAAATAAGTAAACTCTGCACTATATTCTGCACACTAAACTTTATTTAAATGTGTATTTCAAATTTCAGAGTTGCCACTTGCACAAAAAAAATTACACTAAATTTAAAAAGTGCAATCTCAGAAGTTAGCAACTTTATTTAAGAAAATTTTCTTAAATAAGTACCTTTTCTTAAAAAAAGTAAATTTTCTCAAACATTTTCTCAAAAAAAATACCTATTCGTATTCTTAAACAAAGTACCTTTTCTGAAAAAAATACCGTATCTTATTATTTATTTATTTACAATAATATTAAACTATAGTCAATACAAGATTAATATTAAGATTTATAGCACTGGCGACTAAGGCCTTCAGCTAACCGTATCTTAAAGAAGTACCTTTGCTTGGAAAACTACCTTTCTTACAAAAAGTACCTTTCTTACAAAAAGTACCTTTCTTACAAAAAGTACCTTTCTTACAAAAAGTACCTTTCTTACAAAAAGTACCTTTCTTACAAAAAGTAACTTTCTTACAAAAAGTACCTTTCTTACATAAAGTACCTTTCTTACAAAAAGTACCTTTCTGACAAAAAGTACCTTTCTTACAAAAAGTACGTTTCTTACAAAAAGTACCTATCTTACAAAAAGTACCTTTCTTACAAAAAGTACCTTTCTTACAAAAAGTACCTTTTCTTAAAAAAGTTTTTTTTAATAAGTACCTTTTCTTAATAAAGTACATTTTTTACAACAAATTTCCTTTTCTTAAAAAACTGAATTTTCTTTAAAGACAACCGTTTTTGTGAAACAAAATAACTTTTCTTGAGATAAGATATAAGGACCAATTCAAAAAAAATTCCAATTTCTTAAAAAAAAACCCTATTCTTCAAAAAAATATCTTCACTTAAAAAAATACCTTCTCTTAAAAAATACCTTTTCTTACAAAAATTCGTTTGCTTAAAAATAAAAAATACCTTTTCTTTTCTAGAGATAAGTAGCCTTTCTGAAAATAAGTACATTTTCTTGAAACAATTACCTTTTCCTAAAAAGAGTAGCACTTCTTTAAAAAGTACGTGTTCTTAAAAAAAGTACTTCTTTGTAAAACACTTTATACTCTTATGGATTTTTCTTACAAAAAGTACATCTTAGAAAATGAACGTACGTACCTTTTCTTAAAAAAACATTAGCTTTTAAAGAAAGAAGTACCTCTCTTTAAAAAATACCTTTTCGGGAAAATATAAAATACCTTCTCTTAAAAAATACCTTTCCTTACAAAAATTCGTTTTCTTAAAAATAAAATAATACCTTTTCTTTTCTTGAGATAAGTAGCCGTTCTGATAATAAGTACATTTTCTTAAAAAAATTACCTTTTCCTAAAAAGAGTACCACTTCTTTAAAAAGTACGTGTTCTTAAAAAAATTCCTTTTTTTGTAAATAAAATTCATACTCATGGCTTTTTCTTCCAGAAAGTATTTTTTGAAAAATAGTACCTAAAAAAATTACCTTTTCGGTAAAATATAGAATATGTATTCTATTCTTACAAAAAGGACCTAAAAATATACTTTTTTTTTAAAAAAAAAATAAATTTTACAAAAAGTATCTTGTCTTAAAGATCCATTTAAACGCGCCTTAGGCGTGTTGGAACTAACTAGTACATAATATATAACGAAAGGAACTTCGATCCAACCATAGAGAAATATTTAAGAGTTGCCATTACTCTCTTCGTTGCCTCTTCATGACGACGAGGTAGTAGGGCATTTCATAGAGTTTTATTTGCTGCGGTATTTTACTAATTTTATACTTTCGTTGGACATAAAACGGATAGATATCAAAGGGAATGCGTATTTTCTTTTAATACAAACAACATAAAACATAATTTAGCTGTCTTTAGCATCAATAAACACTTTAAAATTAGTTCCTGTCTTCTTTGCTCTCTCATTCTCCATCATCGGCCTAGTATCTTTTCGATCAGCTGTGCCATAGAATCCCCCTGATCCAACTGGGTGTCCCCTGACACCTCATGTGTTTTTTTTGTAAATAATGGATGTCAATTGTATTCCTCATTTTCTGCCATTAAATAATGTATTTATAAAATATTTGTTTCCCAATATTAGAAATTATGCCACCAAAATTCGTCAAATTGTCAAATCGTATTCAATTTTGAATCGATCGATTTTGATCACATGCCGGATTATTTCAAATCGTAGTCGATTTAAATCGATAGATTTCGATCACATACCTGATTGACAATATTGGCAAATTTATGAAGAAAGCAGTGAAACTTTGGAATTTTGTTTGAGCTAGTCAAGCTTTTGTGTTTGTTAATATGTTCCTTATAATAAATGTAGCTAACACTTAAAATTAATGTCATGCACCAGCAATATTTTTAAGATTTTACTCCTGCAACATGTTGCAAATGATTGTGAGAAAGTTAATGTAAATTTTCTAGAAGAAAAAAAAACTTTTTTTATTTTATCAAATTTTTATTCTTATCAAATATCGTAGGATTGTTTTTGCAATTCCAAGTGATTATCATTATTACAAAGATTAAGAATTTCTCTCATTTAAGGATTCTCACTGGCCAGGTGTGCGACATACAGTTGACTGCTACTTCGTTGACTGCCTAAAACAAATATGTTATTTTCTTTTTAATTCTACTCCCGGTTGTCCATTCATTTTCCCTGCCCCTCAGTTTTTCTTATCCTCAATGGAAACGTGCCATACAATTTCGACTCACTTTGTTTCGAATCAAGAATACAATAGATTCGAGTCAATAAACCATTGATGGGTTCAATGGAAAAGACGTGCGTGCGTGTTTGTTGTTCACTTCCAACTTGGTCACACTTTAATCAGATGTAAGTTACTATATGTTTCTTTATTTATTTATTTTGTTTATGAGTATTATTGGCCTTTTGCTCTCAGATTTACAGTGTGTGCAATGATTTTGATCAACAACACCTTTCCATTTTGTCACGTTTTAACAAAGTGTAGGCGCTTTATTCATATAATCGTTACAATGTTGCTGTCGCTGCGTCTTTTTTTTCTGATTATTTCACTTCGCATAATTCTTTATCTTTACGAACCGTCCGTCGCCTGTTGCGTATCGCTTTTTCTGTCGTTGGACTTCTTTAAATTCTTTAGCTCCAAGTTACTGCTGTTTTTGCTCGCTTCTCTGGTGTTGAAGGTTATAACCTCAAAAGTGGTTAATACTTTCAATTCTTTATCATTTTCGGCGAGCAATGAGATTCATTGCCATTTCGCATTTATTCTTTTCTTTCATTTTCTTGATTTGGTTTTTTTTTGTTTGACGTTATCAAGAAGTCATCGTATATACATTCGTTAAGTTGTATTAATTTTTCTCTTGAAACAAAGAGGAATTGCCTTCATTTGTTTTTTTTTTCTTGGTATCTGACTAAACATTCTTGAAATCCGTTACTTTTTGTCCAAAGTTATCATGATCTCTTTCTTCGACGAAAAGAGAGGGCAAAAAGAGTTCGTGAAATGTTCAAATCTAAATAATCAAATAGTAGAGTTCTAAAAAGTTGGTGCAAGTATTTTTGTTTCAAGTGTTGTCTTGACAAGGTGACTCAGAACAAAATATTGTACATTGTCTCCCTCTCACTGAGGGATGGTACTAAGTTCAATATATCGCGTGCAATTAATAAATCTTGAACAAAACTCCATCGAATAATAGACGAATATTATTCACCAGTGTAAGTAGTACCAAGTTGTCCAAGCGAACTATGAGCAACTTGTATCCAGCAACATTTAAATGTTGCCAAAAAAATATGTAACGACCAATCAAATTGTAGGAAGAAATTTGTCAATGTTGTCAATTCTTATTCAATTTATTATAAACAAAAATATTGTTTCTTAACTTAAGAACCCAGAAAAATATAACTTTTAACCCTGATTTGTTGCTGATCAAAGCGAAAACAATAATGTTACTCATTGTGTTTCGTACAAAGGAACATAGTACCAGCCTTTAACAATAACTAAATTTCAAAAATAATAGGAAAATTAGTCAAAATTAAGAATAAAAGGATTTTTGTTAATCAAAATGTTGCTAAGCATTAGCTAAAGTTTAAACAAATCTATAACACGCACAAACAAGGTTTCCCATTACATCCCATGAAGGGATTGGAGAGAGCTTCTCTCAACCAGTGAGCTGTGCGCTTTCTAATTTGTCACTCACTAATTGGGACCTACAGTTTTACACCGATTCCGAACAGTATTTTGAGAATCTTTTTCATGGCAAAATACTCGATAGTGTTGCCGTTACTATGCGAGGTGACCGCCACCGAAAGAAATTTAAGTTGGTCAGAGCAGGGGTCAAACCCTGGTTCCCATGTACAAGAGGCACGCACACTACCCATTGCACCACCGACCAGTAAAATATAGACGAACATTATTCACCATTGTAAGTAGTACTAAGTTGTCCAAGCGAACTATGAGCAACTTGTATCCAGCAACATTTAAATGTTGCCAAAAAATATGTAACGACCAATCAAATTGTAGGAAGAAATTTGTCAATGTTGTCAATTCTTATTCAATTTATTATAAAAAAAATATTGTTTCTTAACTTAAGAACCCAGAAAAATATAACTGTTAACCCTGATTTATTGCTGGCCAAAGCGAAAACATTAATGTAACTCATTGTGTTTCCTACAAAGGAACATAGTACCAGTCTTTAACAATAACCAAATTTCAAAAGTAATAGAAACATTAGTCAACATTAAGAATAAAAGAATTTTTGTTAATCAAAATGTTGCTAAGCATTAGCTAAAGTTTAAACAAATGTATAACACGCACAAACAAGGTTTCCCATTACATCCCATGACGGGATTGGGGAGAGCTGCTTCTCACAACCAGTGAGCTGTGCGCTTTCTAATGTTTCCCACACTGATAGGGACCTACATTTTTACACCGGTTCCGAACGGTATTTTGAGAAGCTTTTTCATGGCTTCGTACTCGATAGTATCGCCATCACTGGTTTTCATGTACAAGAGGCACGCACACTACCCATTGCACCACCGACCAGTAAAATATAGACGAACATTATTCAACATTGTAAGTAGTACTAATTTGTCCATTCGAACTATTAGCAACATGTATCAAGCAACATTTAAATGTTGCCAAAAAATATGTAACGACCAATCAAATTGTAGGGAGAAAAAGATAAAGTGTTTGTGAGTTTGTTAGTTTGTATGTAATGGTAATCTTCTAAACTACTCATCAGATTTTCAAAATTCGTTCACCAGTAGAATGCTACGTTATCACTGAGTACTATAGGCTATATTTATTTTTTGTTATTTCCCCTACTAAAATGCAGGACGAAGTCCGACGGTTTTGCTAGTCCTTAATAATTCTAACAAGTTTAATGTTTAAAACGTTTTTAACGTAAGAAACGTAATATGTTGTTAAACATAAAAAACTATTAATCAACATGCTGCACAGTATGTTGCTAACAATAAATATGTTAAACAACATGTTGCAAAGGTTACTTCATTAAATGAAGGTTCTAAACTTTCGAATATAAGGCTGGTATTAATCGTGTTCGCACAAAAAACAATTGTTACTCTGCCAATTTGGTCAGCAACAACCCAGTGTTGAGGGCAATATTATACAGGGTGTGTCAAAGAAAAATTGATATTTGTGAGTCAATAAAAAAAACATAATATGTCTTTAAAAATAATCTTTATTAATTACCCAAGTACATTAATTGAGGAATTTATTTCTTAAAAATACTATCGTGACTTTTTGAATGAAACTAGTTTTTTTTCCAAAAAAAAAAACAACATAATTCAATATTAATCATATGTACATAATCTCCTTCTAGCTCAATACACTTAGTCCAACGTTTCTGAAATTTTTGTATCCCCTCCAAAAAATAGGATTTTTTCGAGGTGCATAAAATAGACATTTGTTTGATCAATATTTTCATCGTTGGAGCTAAATCTCTTTTCACCGAGCCATTTCTTTAGGTTTGGAAATAGGAAATAGTCACTTGGGGATAAATCCGAAGAATATGGGGAATGAGGTACCAATTCGTAGCCTAATTAAACAACTCCAAACAATCCTTTGAAGTTGTCACACACACGATTACGTTTATGGTCAATTGAGAGCAAACGCGGCAGCCATCTTGCAGACAGATTTCTTAAACCCAACTGATCATTTAAAATCGAAACCACACTGCCATATGAAATGCCTATGGCATTAACAATCTCGCGCACTTTTACTCTTCGATTGGCCAACACCATGTCGTGGATTTTTTTTTTTTGACATTTTCGGCTGTATTGACTTCAATTGGCCGTCCAGAACGTTCAGCGTCCTTTTTACTTGTGCGACCACAACGAAAGTCGTATCCACTTTTTTACCATTGAAATCGAGGGTGCAGAGTCCCCATTGTATTTATCAAGCTTTTCCTTGGTTGGATTGGCAGTTTTTTTTCGCAAAAGTAATGTTTAATGAGTAATGTTGAAATTCAAAATGCGCGAGGTTGTATATTTTGAACAGCTGTTAAACGCAAAGTAAATTACGGAACTTGCTCAAAAGTTGACAGTAGTCTATTAACAGGCGGTACTTGATGGGAGCAGTGTTGCATTTCATATAACTTCGAGGGAAGTTCGAAAAGTCACTGACTTATTGATCCGCCCTAGTATGTACAGCTGCGGTCAGAATAATAGCACCATGCACAAATTTATATTGACTCCGTTTACATCTGTTTAACAGTTGGGCCAATTTAGCTCAAAACAAGATAATAAATTCTTTGATGTTAATGGTTTATTATCATAAGAAAATTATTTGATTTTTTCAACAGTTTATAATGTGCTAATTAATTTAAACAAAAAACTTAAAAACTACCCAGTCAAAATAATAGCACTTCATTTCATTTTTAACAAAAAATACTGGTCTTTCTTAAAATAAATCAAAAATTGTACTCAGATATCTTGTTGATAAATTAATTGTATTGTTTCAATACTTTGTCGCGTGACCTTTGTTTGCTATTACCCCGGCACAACGCCTTCCCATGGAATCGATTAAATGCTGGCATCTTTCAACTTTGATGGAACTCCAAATTTTCTGCACAGCCTCCCAGATCCCTTCAACGCTTGTTGGTTTTATTGTTGATACACCCTTCTTTATATCCGTCCACAGATTTTCGATAGGGTTCAAATCTGGGGACTGTGCAGGCCACTCCATTACATTGATAGGGTTATCGTTGAACCATTTTTTTTGCCATTTTGCTGGTGTGTTTGGGGTCATTGTCTTGCTGGAAGACCCACACCAGCGGCATTTCGTAGGAAGCATACGGCAGCATAATTTCATCAAGGATTTTTACATAAACCGATGCATCCATAACGGTTTTGATCCAATATATGGGACCCACACCTTGATATTAAAAGCAACCCCATACCATAAGACTGTGACCTCCATGTTTTATAGTTTTTGATGTGAATTTTGGCATGTATTCACTGTTAGGTGGCCTACGGACAAAAGATCTGGAACCCTTTCCACCAAAAAGGACAATTTTGGATTCGTCAGTCCAAAGCACATTTCTCCACTTTTCCTTTGGCCAATTTTGATGTGCTTTAGCAAAAGATATCCTTTTAGCAACATGCTTAGAGGTAAGGAGCGGCACTTTTCGACGACTACAGGCATTGAGGCTGTTGTCTCGAAGTTTGCGGCGAATAGTTTCCACGCTTGCCGGCACATCCAATGTTTTTTTGAGCTCCGTGGCTGTCATAAAGGGATTTGCTTTAGTAGTCCGTACTAAACGCTTTACCATTAAGGGTGACAAAACTGGCTTCCTACCACGAGATTCAACTTTTTGCTCATATCTTAGGGAATTTTTTTATCATTTTATTGGAACAGCCCAGCAAATTCCTTATTTGGGAAAATAAGATTTACCCTCGGACGCAAATTTTTTTATTAGTTCACGTTTTTCCGGCGAACCATGCTTTCCGCGACCCATAACTATACAATTTTTATAAAATTATTACCTGATTTTGAAGAAAGTATATTAAAAAATTTTTATTACCTTTTGTTTTCACTTTTTTTCACAAAATTTTGCAAAACAAATTTAAAAAAGCCTGCTGGTGCTATTTCATTGACTGCACTGTAGTAGATCCTTCTGTAAATGATCGATCATTTCTAGAGAACCGTTAACTATCTTGAGGAAAAAAACTTCTCTTAAAAAGAGTAAACAGAGTACTACGTCATCGCTTAGTTATGTTCAAATAATAAGCACAGAATTTAATTTTTTATTGGAATGACAATAGTTTTCGACGTCGGTGCTATTTTTTTGACCGGCACTGTATAATTATGGAATGGGGAGATATTGAAAACCTTAGTGTCTTAAGTGGCTATCTTTATTTCAACGGATAATTTGTCATCGGGTAGTCCAAACCTGAATCTTTTGCACTATAACTTGCAGCCCGTTTTAGAGTGCACTACTCATCACCCACATTTGGAATCTCTTAAGCCTGCACTCATCCGCGCAGTGGACAATTTGTCTATGGGTGTGATGCGTACTGCAATAGACGATTGGCTGGCCAGACTTCGGTCGTACTGTAAGGCAAAATGCAGTCATTTTGAATAATATTTTTTGTTATGTTCTTAAATATTTACTAAACCAAAATACGAAAAAAAATATTAAAAAATCCTTTCGATTTGACCAGGACACCCCGTGTAACAGAACATATCATTTACCTAAAAATTTACATATTTTTCTTTGTTTTTAAGTTTTTTTAATTGATTGCCAATGGCAACATTGGTAATTTCATCCTACAATTTAATTGGTCGTTACAGGTTTCTTGGAAACATCAAAATGCTGCCTGCTGCTGATATTTCGTGCGAAGAAATTCGTACTACACTGGCGGAAATTTTTCATCAATATTTGGCAAGAATTTTTTTGTATTGAGTTTTATAACATTTCACGCGAAATGTTCAATTTAAGACGGGTGTTTAAGCACAGCAAGATGTTGTTAAAACTTTAAAACTATTAGCAACATTTTTCACAACATTTTTGTAATATACATATGTAAAAATTAAATTGAATTCTAAACCTTATGATACACGCAAAACGTGATGATTGTAAATGCAAAAAAGTTATTAAGAAACTATTTCACAATATGTTGATAAGCAATTTACAATATTTAAGAGCTTGTTCCAAGGCCAACTACAATGAATTGAGGTATCAAACTTTTTAATATCAGCAAATCGAAGTGTTGCTGTGGCCGTCGGTGGTGCAATGGTTAGTGTGCGCGGCTCTTGTACATGAGATCCTGGGTTCGAACCCTGCTCTGACCACCTTCAAAAAAAAAAAAAAAATTCATTCGGCGGCGGTCACCTCGCATAGTGACGGCGACACTATCGAGTACATAGCCATGAAAAAGCTTCTCAAAATACCGTTCGGAATCGGTGTAAAACTGTAGGTCCCAATCAGTGAGTGAAAACTAGAAAGCGCACAGCTCAGTGATTGTGAGAAGTTCTCCCCGGTCCCTTCATGGGATGTAATGGGAAACCATTTATTTATTTTTTTAATCGAAGTGTTGCTAAGCACAACCCAGTAGTTAACAACATATTTCGCAGCATTCTGCTAAGCTTTATAAGACGTTTAATAAAGTTTACAAAGAACTACTTTATAAAACTATTGTGAAGCAACTTGTTAATCTGCAGCAAAATGTTGTAAAGATTTGCACTTATTATTAATTTAAATTTGTTTAAAAATAATTATGTTACTAATGCAGCAACATGTTGTAAAGATATACACTTATTATTAATTTACAAATGTTTAAAAAAAATTGTCTTACTAATGCGACATTTTTTTTAATTTTAATTTTATGACCGATTTCGTTAGATTTATAGTTAATGTATGAGAATTCATACTACGCGGTCGTCAGGATCATTTTTCTAATTGAAAAATGGTTGGGTTTTGTTAGAATAATAGTCAATTCAGTTAAGCACACTCACTGGCATGACTAGTTTCGAACTCCGTGACAAGTTTATCATCAGATGCCTAACTACTTTGCCTGAGTTGATACCAACGGTTGATTACACAGTGCAACACGAAAAAATATAACCACTACGTGATAAAATACCAAAAAAAAAAGTCCCGTGTCTCCCAGTTTTGCCCAAAGTCATGCACTTTTTTATGGCCCCCCAAAGATTTGGGGCCTCGGTGTCATTTTTGCAAAAAAAAAGTGATCATTTTGTCAGGCTCATATCTTGCAAACCGTTTGTAATTTTGATTTGCTCTCTGAGGGAAAGTTGTAGCTCTTGTCATAAAGAACAAAAATGTGAACATATAAAATCAATCGTGTTTTACATATGTGAATTAGTATCGATTGAAGATCCCTAAATATCAACACAAACTGCAAGGTCTATAATTCCAACAACAATTGTAAAATGAAAAGAGTTTACTTGCTATTTTTTGTTTTTAATTTTAATAAACAATGCAGGAACTGAAACTTTCTCAATTTTGTTTTAATTTTTTGTTTGTTGCTAAGCTTTATAAGATGTTTAATAAGTTTTTGCAAGAACTACTTTATAAAACTATTGTGTAGCAACATGTTAATCTGCAGCAACATGTTGCAGTCATGTTCATAGTTAAACTTATTATTAATTTAAAATATATTAACTTTTCTACGATCTTCGATTGAAATTCTTCTTGTTTCAATAATAAGAAGAATTAATTTAAAATTTTTAACAAACATTTTGTCTTACTAATGTTGCAAAAAATGAGTTTACTTGCTGTTTTTTTTAATTTTAATAAACTGTGCAAGAACTGAAACTTTCCCAATTTTATTTTATTTATTTGTTTGAATTTGTTTGATTTTGGATTTAAAATTACTTTGACCGTTACATTACTTTTTTTTTTTAAATCAAATCAAAATTTATCATATTAACAACATCTGTCTTTTTGGCTAACATTCAATGATTCATTCATAAAGGCCACTAGGAATTTGGGCATTTCAAAACAAATTCCAACAATTCAAAAAGGACTCTTTTTTCTTTTGTTCTCTTATTTACCACACGAGACAACACTCAATTCTAGAAAACTGTTTCTTTTAACAACAACAGGAGACTTTTCTGTTTCTTTTCTTTCAACAACAACAGCAGACTGTGTTTACTTTTTGAAAGGAAAAAATCTCATCAAGTCGTTTGGAAGAAATACGTCCAGAAAAACGCCGCTCACCTTGATGACATGGAACACCTTTCTAAAAAACATTATACTCCCATAACCTTTGGCATTAGGAGAACCTCTGTGTCTTTACCTTTAACACTGACATCACCACCACCTTTTTACAATTGTCACCTTCTAAATCCTCTCTGGCATCATCACAATCTTCATTAGATGCAACATATTTGCACCATATTTCTTGTGCATATCTCTAATGTCCTTCCTATCCTTACAGTATAGCCAGCCATCTCATTTAGGTGGATGGCTTTTTCTCCTAGATATTTTTTTTATATAAAAACTTTTGTTTAAGTTGGTCTCTGCCGGGAATAGAAGTAAAAGAGAATGTGTTTATATTGTGAATGCAGTAGCCAAAACGGATGTTTAGCGACAAAAAAGGACCTTATTGTTCTCCTACGATTTTCAAACTCGCTGTGTCTTGTCTTTGGTGGTGGTGGTGATGGTGGTGCTAGTGGTGGCATGTGATGATGGTGGTTGGTGGCTCACAATTTATAACACCTTGATGGATTTGCTGTGCCCCTCCAATATTTATTATTGTCATATACTCAGCTACCTTGGGTCCCCTTTCTCTTGCAATCGCGTTGTCCTTTTTCCACTATTGTTGTATGTGATTTGTTTGTTACAAACGGTTACATTCATTTTCCTCTTTACAGTTTGGTTCCGTTTGGAACGCTTAGTATTTCAGCTTAACAAAACGTTTATAATTTTCATTTACATCTGCTTTTGGCGAGCAGCATCTCGGCGCTCTAAGTCCTCTTACTTTGCTCTATTGTTTGTGGCATCAAATTATCCTTGAAATGATCCTTTTTCGCTGTTTGCTTTTTGGGAAATTTCCTTTTGAAATTTCTTTCTTATTTCTTTTTTTCTTTATTTTTGTGAACAAAAGAAATAACTGAAACTGTTGCAGAGTTTCCTTGAATGTTAGCAAAATATTGAAAAGGTAACGATTTGGAAAATATTGATTTCAGTTTAACGAATAACTTCAAACTATAAGGACGTACAAGAAATTAAGGAGAAATTAAAAACAGAATTGGAAAAATTTTAAATCTTTTCCTATTAAATTTAAGTGAATCACTCTGTGTTTTAAAAACCAAGTTTCAAATAGAAAATCCTCATCACCTCTATACCGTTCCCTTTCCTACATGTGATGAAGCATTAAAGTTAACTGTTGTTTAAATTGCCAAGCAATTCCAAATCTATTACAAAATCCTCCCGCGCCCTTTATCATCCATCCATCATTCCCTTCTCAGAAAGAAGTCGTATTCATTTACATACTTGTGTTATTGTTTCGTGACGTCAACATTTTTTGTCGATATAAACAAATAAGTTTACTCTTTAATTCTAGTTAAACTTGTTAAATTTTGTGTTTTTTGTACTTATGTTTTCGTTTAAAATTAAAAAAGCTTTTTTTTCGTGTTAAATTGTTCTTTTTTTTTTGGTTGACAATTTATATTGTTTGTGTTTTTGTGTGTTTAATAATATCCGTCAAACTGGATAATAATTCATTACTATTAAAACTATTAAATTTAATGTCTTCACCGCCGCCTTCGTCGCCGTCCTATTCCTCGTCGGCATCCTCATCATCCGTATCGGATTATTCGCCTTCAACTTCTAGTCCAGAATTAAATTCAAATTCATTGTCGTGGTTGGCTGGTTCCGCATCGTCGCCGATAAAAGTTGAATTTGATCGTAATATTATGGATTTAATTTATCTGCCAAGGTGAGACTAGAAGGGGAGAAGAGATGAAGGTCCTGCAATCCGTGCAAATTTCCACATTAACAAGAAATACAATATATTTTAGGATTAAACCAGTCATATACAAAGTGTTTGGCAACATGTTAAACTGTAAAAATGTTTAGCATCATTTCGTGTTACAATCTCGGCCTTCCTATTAAGGTTAAACAAATTTTATTTAATTGCAAATTGTCATATGTACCTACAGTTGTGAGCCGAAACATGTTGCTATGTGGTGGCCTGCAACATGTTGCTCAACTACTTAAAACAACTTTTAAATTATTATTCCAACAAAACATAAGCATGATTTTATATATTTTTTAATTGGGTTTTCTGATAGTCAATATTTGCGCAAATAAAACAAGCATTTTTCACATTAGAAAAATATTCCTGACCTTGTAAGATTGAATTAAATTTGGAAAATTGTTGCAACAGTTCTAACTATGTTTAATATTTCATCCGAAATTTTATAAAACTTCAGACAGAAAAACAAATATCAACGAAAATTCCCCCCCCCCCAGTGTAATACTAAGTAGTTCACGTGATATATCAGCAATTTGTATCGAGCAACATTTTAATGTTGCTAAGAAAAATGTAACGACCAATCAAATTGTAGTGAGATGTGATAAATGTCACTTCTCATTCAATATAACAAATAAAAATATTCATTGTAAAATAACTTATATAATAAATAAATAAATTGTCCCATAACATCCCATGAAGGGATTGGGGAGAGCTTCTCACAATCAGTGACTCGATAGTGTTGCCATCACTATGCGAGGTGACCGTCGTCGAAAGAAATGTGAGGTGATCTGAGCAGGGATCGAACCAACGTTCTCATGTACAAGAGCCGCACTAACCATTGCACCACCGATAACTTAAACAAAGGAAATTATTATTGTCAACAATAAAAACAATATTATATTTTGGCAAAATGTTGATAAACCATAAAAATATATGAAACCGGTCGCTTTATTATTTCAGCTATATTTTCTACTTAAAGGCTGGTAGTAATAATTTGGTTCGCATGAAAAACATTGAGCAACAATAATTTGTTTCGCTGCCAAATTCTCCAGCAATGTATCAGTGTTGACTCTACACGAAAAATAGACTTGGGTTAGTGATAAGTGTGAATACACACTGCTGTGGCCTAACGGGCTATAGACGCTGCTGAAGATTATGCTTCACAAACATCGAAACGATCACCAGCGGCATTTACATTTTTTCACTAACCGGATAAAAACATGATCTGTTAGCCTGTTATACTAAATTTTGTTTCCTCTCTTTTAGAAATTGAATTGGAGTTGAAAACAATGAGTATTTCTTCCTACAGTTTCATTGGTCGTTAAATATTTCTTAGAAACATTAAAATGTTGCTCGATGTGTCGTATGTTGCCAATATTTCGTACGCACAACTTAGTATTACACTGGCTGGAACATTTCGTCCATATTTCGCAGCTTTTTTTTTGGAATTAAATTGCTCCAAATGTTGAACTTGGTACGGGCCATTAGACATTTATAAATTTTAAAGATTTGTGCTACAAAACATTGTTTATATATGGTTGGCAGCAACATGTTGCTTACCTTTTGAAAACTGAAAATATTACAATATATGTACGAGGGCGGATCAATAAGTCCGTGACTTTTTGAACTTCCCTCGTAGTTGTATGAAATGCAACACTGCTCCCATCAAGTACCACCTGTTAATAGACCAATGTCAAATTTTGAGCAAGTTCCGTCATTTTCTTTGCGTTTAACAGCTGTTCAAAACATACAACCTCGTGCATTTTTTAAAAATGGACAAAAGTGAATTTCGAGTGCTCATTAAACCTTATTTTTGGCGAAAAAAAAACCTTCAATCAAACCAAGGAAATGCTTGATAAATACTATTGGGACTCTGCACCATCGATTTCAATAGTAAAAGAGTGGTTTACTGACTTTCGTTGTGGTCGCACAAGTACAAATGACGCTGAACGTTCTGGACGGCCAATTGAGGTCAATACACCCGAAAATGTCAAAAAAGAATCGACGATATAGTGTTGGCCGATCGAAGAGTAAAAGTGTGTAAGATCGTTGATGCCATAGGCATTTCATATGGCATTGTGGTTTCGATTTTAAATGATCATTTGGGTATAAGAAAGCTGTCTGCAAGATGGCTGCCGCGTTTGCTCTCAATTGACCATAAACGTAATCGTGTGGCAACTTCAAAGGATTGTTTGGAGTTCCATGAATTGGGCTACGAATTGGTACCTCATCCGCCACATTCTCCAGATTTATACCCCAGTGACTATTTCCTATTTCCAAACCGAAAGAAATGGCTCGGTGGAAAGAGATTTAGCTCCAACAATGAAATTATTGATCAAACAAATGCCTATTTTATGGACCTCGAAAAATTCTATTTTTTGGAAGGGATACAAAAATTGGAGAAACGGTGGACTAAGTATATTGAGCTAAAAGGAAATTATGTTGAATAATATTTTTTTTTGCAAAAAATGTCACGGACATATTGATCCGCCTCGTATGTATATACATATACTTTTCCCAATAAAACAAAGCTGCAACGTTTCTGACTTACACGCGCTGTTTTTAAACATGTTGTTAAACTATAAAAATTATTAGCAACTTGTTGCTCACAAATCACAGTGACCTTCAAAATATTAAAATCTATTTGTTTTTGTTTTTTATTTTAAAAGATTTATTCTGTGAATATGTTGCTTTAATTTTGGCATTATTTTCCAACGTTGTGGTAAATGGGTCTTTAAAATTGTCGCCAAACTAACCCAATTGTCTAGCAACATGTTGCTTTAAGCCAATTATTTTGAAGCGTTACAGTTTTTAAAAAATTCGAATTAGAATTTTATTGACCGATTTTCGTCAGTTTTCCTGGTTAATGTATGAGAAATTCATACTACACGCTTATAAGTCATGAACATTTTTCTAATTGAAAAATGGTTACTTTAGGTTGGAAATAATAGACAATTCAGTTCAACACAAAATGTTTAGCAACATGTTACTTTAGAATGCCGGTTTTATTTTAAAACATTGAAAGCAGCTATATTAAATTGGTTTACTTCACGAATGTTGGTGTTTATTATGCTCCAGGCGGATATTTTTTTAGCACCATTTTTGGTTTGCTTGACATTTGTCTGATTGTATTTAACAGTTGTGCAGAACAGTCGATAGCAATTTATTATGGAGAATCTAACGCACCAACAACGCCTTGAAGTTATTAAAATATTCTATCTAAATAATCGTTAAAAAACCCGAAGAATTTTGGGGCATTTTTGGGTTAAATAATGTGCCGAGCAAGGTATCCATTGTAAAGAATTTTGAAACTGAAAGATAAAGTGAAGTCTGGCCGAACTCGTAGCGTACGTACATCACTAAATATTGCTGCAGTGGGAGACAATGTTGATAAAAGCCCGGAAACGTCAATTAGACACCGTGCACAACAATTTCAAAAGTCATCATCAACTTTCTTCAAAATACTCAAAAAAGATTTTCATTTATACCCGTATAAAATTCAACTGGCTCAACAATTAATGGAAAATTGCATAGACGGGAGTGGAGTGAAAAGGTTAAAAAACATAGAAAACACTCTGGTCTTCTATGTTTGATGTGTTATAAACCTAACCTAACCTAAGGCATAAAACTGGGACAGCTTAATAATCGAAATCAACATGTTGCATAGGTATTGTGCAACATGTTTCTACAAGTCAAAATAGTATAAAATAAAGGCGTAAAAACTACATATTTGTTCAGTTTGGCCAAAAATAGTGAATTTTTTATTTATATTTTAAGATTTTGTTCGAACTCGACAGAATTGTGATATATTTGAAGTATTGTAATTAATTATTGATTATATGTATCTTAGAAGAATATTTTTCGATTTCCTTTCATTCAACCATTTACAGATTTTACTAATGTTATTTTTTATTTTTATTTTTTTGTTACAGATTGCCGGTGAACGAATGTCAGGCAAGTCAAACTGCTAGAGTGACATCTAACCTTAACGCATCCAGTAGTACAATGGCGGTTAGTCGCGTACCCTCACCGCCTTTGCCGGAAGTAAATACACCGGTCGCAGAAAACTGGTGTTATACACAGGTAAATACAACAAAATCTCGAATTTCTTTCAAAATGAAATTACATTTTCTCCTAAGTGAAATGTGAAACCGAAATTATATCCTAATCCTAGGTTTAGAAAACACAAGAGACAGATTACATTTCTGTACATTTCTGTGTGATCGAAATTCAAATCCTTATTCCTTTACCTTTTCCCAAAATTGATGTTAATCTTTAAATCTTTTTTTGTTATTATTTTCTTACAGGTGAAAGTGGTTAAATTTAGCTATATGTGGACAATAAATAATTTTAGTTTTTGTCGTGAGGAAATGGGTGAAGTTTTGAAATCCTCTACATTTTCCGCCGGTGCTAATGACAAACTGAAATGGTAAGGATATTTTGTGATTATATACCATTTTTAAACACTTGTCATCTAATAAAAATTATTTTTTTTTTCTAATATTTCAGGTGTTTACGTGTCAATCCAAAAGGTTTAGATGAAGAAAGTAAAGATTATTTATCCTTATATTTATTATTAGTTTCCTGCAATAAATCAGAAGTTAGAGCCAAATTTAAATTTTCAATATTGAATGCTAAAAGAGAAGAAACCAAAGCCATGGAATCACAGAGGTATGTATTATAGAAAAATGTGTAATAAATATTAATACAATTGCAATAAATAACTTAATTTAAAATGTTGCGAAACATTTTGAATATAGAGCAACATGTTGCTTGCAAGTGTTTATAGCTAAAAAAAAAAATAACCATAATGTCTTATATAGTATTGTTTGACATTCGTAAGGGAAAATCTCGCATTTAACGCTGTTATAAAGAAAATTTCTAAAATTGAACTATATTTCACAATTTATTTGATTGGGACATTTTTTAGTTAGTTTTCTTTCATATTTGCTTTACTCAATGTTTATCGATAAACAAAATCAATGAGTGTTCGAACTCCCGAGCGATGTGTTAACAGCTTTTTGTTACACGGTACCTGTTCGATTTCTATGAACACACTAGTAAACGTTACATTGGAAAACAAAAAAAGAATAGTTTTTGTGCTGAACGCTCCTTTGCTATTGCACTTTCTTTTTTCTTACATCTGCTTTAACGTTAGATGTAATATTGTTCAAATAAATAAAGCAATATTTAGCTCATTGAAATAATTGTTTTTGTTTTGTCATAAACAGAGTGAAAAGTATTGAATAGTATAGAGAACTTATTGCACTCTTTTTCCGCTCTCATGTAGAGAGTCTGAGTAAACGACCATAAACGAGTCTTATTCTCTTTATAGAATAAGTCTTATTCTCTGTATAGAATATTTCAATAGTGGTTTTCATGAAAACTCGAAAGAACCTCGTAAACTCGAAAACATCGTAAACTTGCACAGCAAACTTCAAAACAAACATATTTCCCATACAAAAAGACTTGCACAACAGTGGAAAGTTTTCGAGGCAAATTTGCTGAGCAAACCTGGAAAAAGAAACGTGAAAACTTTTGACATTTCAATGTCAATATTTTTGCATTGAAAAAAAAGAGAGGGTTTCTGTGAAAAAAATTTCTGTGAAAAAAAATAAAATAATGGAATAGATAAAGCATATACTTTTAATTTTACTTTGTTTATTTACTTTATCAGCCTTTTTTTGACAATTGCTGCATAGATACACTGAGCAACTTTATTTGGTGCCTCATGAAACGCTTCGGGGCAAACTTACGCTGAGCAAAAGTTCTAGGTGTTCTTGTTTGCATGAATACCACTAATATAAACATAAAACAATACAAAATTCATAAATGTTTCAAAAGGCATCAATGTTTCACATTAAAATTATGAATGGACCGAGATATGACAAAAAAAGACTAATACGTTTTGAATCATTCGCCAGATGTCGCTAGTGCTTTTGAGTCATACAATTCGTTCCATGAGTTCTCTATAATATTCAATACTCTTAGGCGACGACGACCTGCTTGTTTGTTCGCTGCCGCCACGTCAATACCATCATACTTATTTTCAGGCAGAGACTATTGTTGTACAACAACCACGTATGTGATGCTAACGCTGTGTGTTGTTTGGATGTGTTCACTTTGATTGACTGCCCTACCCCGTGACTATAGATGTTAACACATCAAAAATATGATATGCAACATGTTGTTTATTTTGTGAAACATGTTCCTATTCAAATGTTACACATTCGGAGTTCTTTTGTTTTTGTCCACTTCTCAAAATATACCTTGGTTGATGATTCCCAACATATTTCGTGTCTAGCATTAAGATCCTGAGAACTGTAACGGTTTTAAAAAACGTATTTTTTTTAGTTTTTCAAATAATTTTGTAGATTAACTAAAGACAATGTGTGCAATATTAGTATAATATGAAAGGTTATTTTAAAGCGTATTTAATGGTACATAAAACATGTCCTGAAACATGATTTTTTTCAAGGATATTCTGCAAAAATAGTTGTAAATTTAAGATTTTGGTACAGAACATTTTCTGCTTTAAATACTCGTATCAGATTGAGATATTTTAATCTTTAGTCGATTTAAGTACTCGTAGATATGTGTTTGAGCTTTTTTGAAATTCGCACTACTTGCGATTTACCAAAAATTCAGTTACATTCTAACCAGGTCAAAATGAGTATCAAATCTTTTCTTTGGACAAGTAGATCTTTGTTGTATAGATATACATTTTTATTTTTTTGAAAAATTTTCCGAAGTGCTTTGAACCAAATTTTGAATATTTAGAATTACTCCAATATGACATTTAAATCAGAAAAATCTCCGTACAAAAAACTTAAGAATGGGGGTTTTTGCAGAATTTCCTTGAAAAAATGATGTGTCAGGATGTATATACCGTTGGACGCAACATAATGCACGCGTTTCATATGATACTAATATTGTGTACATTGCTTTTAGCTAAAGCACAAATTTCTTTGAAAAACTAGGAAAACACATTTTTTAAAAACGGTTCAGCTCTCGGGATCTTAATGCTATAAATAAATGGTTTCGCATTACATCCCATGAAGGGATCAGGGAGAACTTCTCACAATCACTGAGCTGTGCGCTTTCCAGTTTTCACTGGTTGATTGGGACTTACAGTTTTCCACCGATTCCGAACGGTATTTTGAGAAGCTTTTTCATGGCTATATACTCGATAGTGTCGCCGTCACTATGCGAGGTGACCGCCGCCGAAAGAAATTTGAAGGTGGTCAGAGCTGGGTTCGAACCCAGGATCTCATGTACACGAGCCGCGCACACTAACCATTTCACCACCAAATGCTACACAAGAAATATTTTGGGAATCACCAGAAAACAAACCAAGGTACATTTTGAGGGGTGGACAAAAACACTTTTTACCCCACCATACAATATGAGTCGGTCTATTATACATGTGCTTCTTTCTGTATACGCTGCCAGTTTAAGAACTGTCATGATTTTTATGGGAGATTGTCACCTAGCTTTTGCGACCGACTTTATGAAAGATTAGCACGTCGCCCTACAGCTGCACAGCATTGCCATGCTACATTTTTCTCAGCATCAGTACATCGCAATGGAACAGAAGCGCCATCTATATGTTGCAAAGACATTGTATTGTACGCAACCGACAATTTTTTCTAATTTTTAACGATAGTAGCTTGTTTATGTTAACTTAAAATAAAACACGCCTATTCCTCCTCATAAAATATATAAAAATGTGTATCAGTTAAAAATTTTACGTTGTTTTAAATGAAAATTCTGCAATGTTGCAGCAACATTCAGCTTTAGCTCAAAATTTATTTTATTTGAATGTATTTATTGAAATATTTTGAAAAAACCTTAAATAATGTATATTAAAACAAATTGTGGTAAGCAACATGTTGCTAGTGTCATGAAATATTGTATGTTTGAGATTTTTATAAAACGTAAATTTTATTGTTTCACATAAAATGTCTTTCAATATTTAAAAGTATAAATGTAGCAATATTTTAAAGAAAGAAGGTTTCTACTATGTTGCAGCAACATTTTGATTTGAATTGAATAATTCATTGATTTCATTTAACTTAAGCCCGTATCAATAAGTAAACCCCGCAATAAGACCAACATTTCACGTGGAAGTTTACAAAACTCCATACAAAAAAATCTTGTGAAGTATCGACGAAATATTTCCCTACTTTGAGTATCAATCAATAAATGTCTGCGGTTAGTGACTTGTGTAAATACACACCGCAGTGGCTTAACGGGCTAGACGCTGCTGAAGATGCTGCTTCACAAACATCAAAACGATCGTCCAGCGAATGTGAGTTCGAATCCCACCCGCGGCATTTACATTTTTTTCACTGACCGGAGAAAACATGATCTCTTACAGCCTCAAAGGAAATTACAACTTTGAGTATTAAGTTCACGCGAAATATCAGCAACATGTATCGAGCAACATTTTAATCTTTCTTAGAAAAATGTAACGACCAACCAAATTGTAGGAAGAAATTATGAATTATTAAAAAATATGTAAAAAAAAAACATAAAAACCGAGGAAAAACTATATTCATCTACACCGACATGTTGCTGGCCCATTTCGCATCGAAACGAATTGCTCAATATTTTGTTCACGCGAACGATCTGAGTACTCAATTTACAGCCTGTTTCTCTATCTCGAACGAAAAGCTAAGGGAACGAAAATCGGTCACTCACATTCGACTCAAATTCGGTTTCTCTAAGTCGAAATTTTCGTTCGCCTGACTTCATGTTTGTTCCTAACTGACAGTACGTTCGAAATAGAGAAACAAAAATTTGTACTAAAAAATTTTGATGTTTTCATTCGACTTGAAACGACAAGATTGTGAAAACCAAATCAACTTTCTTTCGTCTGGAACACGAACGAAAGCTTTCGTTCGAGATAGAGAAACAGGCTGTGTGAAGAAACATCTGGCTGAGTTTTTTAAAACATGTTTTTGTGTCACTAAAGTTAACTACGATATAATACATTATTTTTGTATCTACTAAAATTATGGGTGATATTTTGCTATTTGGTTTTTGAAAATTGAAGAAAACACAGAAAATTTGTACAAGTGAATGAAATATTTATTTGGATCGATAAATTAATGCCTGACATTTACTTTTTAAAAATTATTTCATGAAACTGTTGCACATGGCTACTTTTCACGTGGTCCATTCTGAAATTCCAATTTTGGCAGACTTTTTTCAATATTTCGGCCGTTATCTCACCAAGCACGCGTCGTGGTATATATGCATCTTGGAAACATTTAGAAAGATTATTACGAAACAAGAAATTCTCTCGTTGGAAACATATTTAAAAACACTTTCAGAATCTGTAATCAGAATGTGCAAAAAGTCCTAAGGATCCATATATTTCAATTTCGAAAACAAGGAATTATCCCATCTTCCAACATACGTCGTTGGAAACATCTTTAAAAACACTTTCAGAATCTGTAATCAGAATGTGCAAAAAGTCCTTCGAAGTATCCAAGTATTTCAATTTGGCTTCAGAAATCCAATTCGCCAAATCCAATTCTTATATTTTGTGGGAAAAAAGTCCGTGATTATCGAACAGTACCTTGCACCATTGACCGTAACGTTGCGGCTATCATCGTCTTTGAAGAATGATTCCAATGATGCCGCCGGCTAATAAACCGCACCAAACAGTGCATTTGTCAGGGTGCATTGGCAGCTCTTCGGCAATTGAGCTAAAAATGAGCCTCGTCGCTGAAGTTAATTTTTCGACAGATATGTACAATAATGCTCTCCCTTCTTATGTTCCTCGTAGTCTACTTGTGGCAAGTTTGAGTCGAAGACTTGTATCTATATGCCTGCAAGTCTCGCCTGGCCCTTCGTTTCTGATTTACCAAATATTCTATCTCTGCATTCGTGTATGTGTGCTCTTGTTTATCGTCCTGAAGTGGGGTTGCGTGAAGGGCTGCACCCTCGAGCAAACAGTTAAAATTGGTGATGTGATTTTCAATATCAAGCTCATTGTGTATACTTTTGTTCAAAATTGGGACATGGCTGCTTATGTATTTTCTGCATTTCAGCCAGTCCGTTTTCTTAGATGTTAGCATCAAAGGGGATTCTATCTCGTAAACCGCGTTAATTGAGAATATAACAGGGGAATAGTCTGAAGACAGTCCGGTGGCCGTTGTTGCCGACAGAGAGATAGGTATTCGATCGCATTTTGTCGAGACATGATTCAGTTGTACAATTGTCTGCCTTTTGGGTTTACGAGACGGGAGCCCCAGTGAGTATGTTTGGGATTATAATCTCCGGCGGCAAAAAAATGTGTGCCCCAGTCTTTGAAAAAAGCTCGTAAACGTATCACTAGATATCGAAAATCTTGAGGGGCAATAAATTGCCGATATTGTAATTGTCTCGTAAGAAATTGAGACGAGAACGGTAGTTGCTTGCAAATACTGTTCCGAGTAGCTTTCTAACAAATCGTGCTTAATTCTTTTGCGTATAAGGACAGCTGTACCTCCATGTGCCCTGCCATCGGGGTGGTTCGTGCCATAAAATCTGTAATTAGGTAAATTAAAATTATATTTATCTGTTAGATGCGTCTCAGATAAGAGCATTATGTCTATGTTTTCATCATCTAGATAATTAGCCAATTCAAGTCTGTGTTTACTAACAATTTAGTGCCTTTAAATAAGTGAACCGGAGTGTATTAGGCAACAATAGAATTTTCAATTCAAATTTAAAATTTTAATATGATTTCAATTTGTTAACAAGTTTTTATTGGTTTATTTGTTTTTGTTTTGCAGAGCATACCGTTTCGTACAAGGCAAAGATTGGGGTTTCAAAAAGTTCATACGACGAGATTTTCTATTGGACGAGGCCAATGGACTGTTGCCCGAAGATAAACTGACAATATTCTGCGAAGTTAGCGTTGTGGCCGACAGTGTGAATATCTCAGGTCAATCAAACATTGTACAATTTAAAGTGCCCGAATGCAAGTTAAGCGAGGACTTGGGCAATCTCTTTGACAATGAGAAATTTAGTGATGTAACGTTAGCCGTGGGTGGCCGTGAATTCCAAGCACATAAAGCTATATTGGCAGGTAAGTGATGATTGATCAAACTAAATTATATTTTAAAAACCTTCCACTAACCTCTTGCCCTATTTCTGTTTTTTAATACAGCACGTAGTGATGTGTTTGCTGCCATGTTTGAACATGAAATGGAAGAACGTAAATTAAATCGTGTCGCCATAACGGATGTTGATCATGAAGTTTTAAAGGAAATGTTACGTTTTATTTATACTGGCAAAGCGCCAAATTTAGATAAAATGGCCGATGATCTCTTAGCAGCTGCTGATAAGGTATGTTGGTAGGAGTAGACTACTCCTTCATTATTAAAGATTCACTGTACTTATTAAGAAAATCTTTTTGTTTCTTTTAGTACGCTTTGGAAAAGCTGAAAGTAATGTGTGAGGAAGCGCTGTGCGTTAATCTCTCCGTTGAAACAGCAGCTGAAACATTAATATTAGCCGATCTCCATAGTGCGGATCAATTAAAAGCACAAACGATAGATTTTATTAATACGTAAGTTAAAATAATATTATGAAATACTTTTAATTTAATTTTAAATTATTTATGGAATCAATAACCAAGTAGTAGTTACTGTTATTTGATTCCGGGGCCTAATTACTCTGTATCACTAAACGTCCAAACGATAGCTTTACGTTGTTGTGGTAACAGATTGTCTGTTTCCACTCGTACTTCCCTGGAAAATTAAAAAAAAAAACAAAAATTATGAGTATTTCCCCTTTGTGTCACTGGAGGTGTTGGTGGAGAGCTGAAGAAATTGTGCCACCTCCATGAGTCTGTCCCATAGGTCCTCTGGGCGCAAATCAGTAGGCCTATCAGGACAGTTGAAAATATAAATAGTGTCAGAGACGGCTTTGTAGGTCCTAATGTGCCTGGGATTATCCTCGATCTGTATGAATTCAGTAAAGAATTTCAACCTGATCTAATCTGGTCCAGAATAGTTCTGGTGTGACTGTGCAAAAGCCTCTCATTATCCGCAATCGCGGGGTGTACCCTGCCGTGCTTATAAAGAAGGACTCAAGTCCACTTTCCTAAATTTTTCAGGAGAAGCAGATTTCTGAATTCTGCTTGGAGCTTCATTTGTAATAAGAAACCCGTTGTTTTTTTATAATTAAATTAATAACATTTATGCAGTTTTGCCGCAATTTCCAACTATAACGGAAGGTGCAAAATGTTGTTAACTTGAGCATTAAAAAAAATATTTTGGAGTTGAGTCTTTCTTAGTAAGCAGGGCAGTACATTAAGAACCCTGTTGCTAGAATAGGCCTGTGACACCTCCGTGTTGTGCAATATTTTCTGGGCTACTGTGATCGACAGACTGGTGTGCCAGGGCAGAAGCTCCTCATTATCCGAAATCGCTGGTGGGTGTTCATTAAGAACCCTGTTTCTAGAATAACCCCATTTATGACATCTGACACCTTCGTGTTGTGCAACATTTTCTGGGCTACTGTGATCGACAGACTGGTGTGCCAGGACAGAAGCTCCTCATTATCCGAAATCGTGGGTGGGTGTTCATTTAGAACCCTGTTTCTAGAATAACCCCATTTATGACATCTGACACCGCCGTGTTGTGCAACATTTTCTGGGCTACTGCGATCGACACAGTCTGTTGACGTTAGATGGAATAACGTCTTGGATGTCCGTGCAGTAACGCCTGATATCCTTCCAGATGTGACGAGGAAGTGGATTCTGCATCAGAATATGATGATTGTTGTGACTGGGCAGATGACATGCCAATAGAAACTGTCTTGTCAACAACACATTATGTTGTTGCACTGACAACATCATGGTCTCCTCATGTAAGTGATCCACATTGGTTATTTTTGTTCATCCGGTTGTGATTCGAAGTGCACCATTTTGGGTCCTCTGCAAACCTTTCCATTCAGTTTCACTTAGTAATGAGGTTCAAACTGGGGCGGCATAATTGAACACCGACCTCTCCTTGACCTTGCCCCATGTTTTCCCTGCAAGGACCCTTAGGACCATGCTACTGGTGTGCACTTTTCTCCTAATGTAATCTGCATGTTTCGAGAATGTAAGGAGATTATCGAAAATAACTCTGAGCATTTTGAGATTACGAACTGTGAGTATTGACCACCCATTGACAGAAATGTCGATCCTCCTTACATATTTTGTCCAAGAAGTACAAAGGGTCAGAGAAGACTTCGACGGAGAGAGCTGTAAATTCGGGTCCTGCAGAAAGTTAGTGAGGGGGGGGGTGGCAGATACCTGTTAATTCTGGCGCTTATGTCGTCTACGTTTACATCCGAGGAGATGATAGTGCAATCTTCGGCGTACGACACAATACTAACATTGATAATGCTGTTTCATATAGAGCCATTTAAAACAATTTCTTTCGGCGGCGGTCACCTCTCATAGTGAGAAGGACACTATCGAGTACTTAACCATGAAAAAGCTTATCCAAATACAGTTCGGAACCGATGTAAAAGTGTAGGTCCCAATCAGTCAGTATATAAATTAAAAAGCGCGCTCACAGTTGTGAGAGTCTTTCCGTAATCCCTTGAAGAGATGTAATGGGGAAACTATTTATTTATTTATTATTTGTCTATTTTAATTTTATTATTCGATCTTTAAGATGTTATTTTCTTTAATAATTTTTCCGGTTCAAGATCAATTTCTATAAAAATACTTTTATAACAAAAAGTACATTTGTGATATTGATTTTTTCCCACCAAGGCATATTATAAGCTCCCTTCTCCACAAGTATTTAGGTACATATATCATCACACATTATAGGGATAAACAAATCTCATGTAAGCGAGAATTGTCTAAACTCCTTTACTTTTATACTTTCATTGACTTTTTTACAACCTCATGAGGTCAGACGTCTTACACATAATAATTAAACAAACAAATTAAACAAATTTCAACATATTCTTCTAACTGGATCTATCCTTCGCCTTTTCTCACCAGTTGGTAACACCAAGGATACGGAGGGATTCTTCCGCCTGGTCTTTCCAGCGGAGTTTTGGTCGTCCTCCTTTCTTGCTTCCATCGGGTACGTTATCGAAAACATTTCGCGCTGGCTCATCTTCATCCATTCTGATAACAAGGCCTAGCCAACGCAATTGGCCCACTTTGATTCGTCTAGCTATCTCCACGTCAGAATATGATTATATAGCTCTGGGTGCCAGCGACGTTGGTACTCGCCGTTTTCTCTAACAGGACCATATATTTTACGGAGAATTTTTCTCTCGAATACTCCCAGGTGTTTTTCATCCGCTTGCGATATGATCCAAGTTTCGGAGCCATATGTCAAGACAGGTAAAATGAGAGTCTGATATAGCTGGACTTTTGTCCGTCGAGAGAGGGCTTTGTTCCTGAACTGCTTGCTGAGCCCAAAATAGCATCTATTTGCAAGCACAATTCTCCTATCTATCTCTAGGCTGACGTTGTTGTCCTTGTTCACGGCGTATCCAAGGTAGACAAATTCATCTACCACTTCAAAATTAAATCGGTTGTCAACGTTCAAGTGCGGACCAAATCGAGAGGTTTCTCGAGTCGTTGACACCAAAAATTTTGTCTTGCCTTCATTAACAGCAAGACCCAACTTCGCTGATTCCTTTTCGATTCTTGAAAATACTGCAGTAACCTCTCGCAAATTTCGCCCAATGATGTCTATGTCGTCAGCATACGCCAGCAATATATGGCTTTTCGTGTTAATAGTCTTGTTGGTATTTACTGCACCTTTCCTCATTATTACCTCCATTAAGATGCTGAAGAGATTGCACGAAAGTGTTTCGCCTTGTCTCAGTCCTCGCTTGGTACAGAATGGTTCAGTGAGGTCTTTCCCCACGTTCACTGCTGATTTGGTGTTGGTCAGCGTCATTCTACAGAGGCGGATCAGTTTTGCCGGAATCCCAAGTTTAGACATAGTTTCGTACAGTTTTCCCCATATGGCGTTATCGAAAGCAGCTTTGTAATCGACAAAAAGGTGGTATGTATCGATTTGCTTTTCGTGGGTCTTTTCCAGGATTTTGCGCGAGCGTGAATATTTGGTCAGTCGTGGATTTGCCTGGTCTAAAACCACTAAAACCACACTGATGAGGTCCAATCATGTTTTCAAAAATTGACTTTAGTCTTTCACATAATAGTACGCTCGACAATACCTTATACGCGATGGATAAAAGACTGATGCCGCGATAGTTGGAACAGACACACGGATCACTCCTACTTTTGCAAAAACATCCACAACAATACTTTGTCATAACCATCAATATTCCCAACATTTCTTTCCTATGCAGGCTTTCATCGATAGCCATTGCATAGATGTTGTTGTTTCAAAAAAGAAACAACGATTGCCATGAGATTGGCGTCAGGGTACCGTCTGCGTATTCTTCCATTTTAGTTTTATTATTCGATCTTTAAGATGTTATTTTCTTTAATAATTTTTCTGGTTCAAGTTCCAGAGTTTTTTAATAATACATTCTATGGAAATGTACTTTTTGTTATAAAAGTACTTTTTCATAGAAATTGATCTTGAACCAGAAAAATTATTAAAGAAAATTTATTGTTTTTTATATAGAGGGTGTTCGGAAAATTCATGCAACATTTGAACATTGAGAAATGTCATATAGAGCTGTCATTCTTCTCATCTGGCATTTCCTTTCACACTATTCGTGGCGCGGCCTGTGCGATAGAGAGTTATTTGACGTAAATTGACTTACAACGTATGTGATTTGTTGGTTGATTGGAGCCATAGCCTCTATCTGGTATTATTAAAGCAATACTTTCCAACATCCAACTGCCCATCTGCAACGCACCAAATATCATCAATTTACAGAGAAGGTTGGCTACTCTATACGTCATTACTCTATGGATTTCAATTTCGTACCATGTGTGCGGTAAAGTGTTTTTGTTGAAAAAAAAACGCCAACGTGACAGCTGACAGTTCAGGGTTATAAAATATGTTAGATGCTAAATGATAGAACAATGAGGTTTCCATTGTTGAGAAGTATTTTAAAAATATTGAAGGGTTTCCGAACAAAATCATCCTCAGGCTCTTTTCATCTTTATGGTTTCGTTAATCGACAAAATTGTCCAATTAGGGGTTCAGAAAATACGCGAGCGATTGTTGCGAAACAAATGCATCATCCGCGTGTCAGTATTTGGTCTGAATTTTGGGGTGTAGCCATCATCGAACTGTTTTCTTTGAATATATCTTTCTTTGTGGGATATTACAATTAATGGTGCTTGCTCGCGACTTGGCGATCTAGTTTTGTTGTTCTTAAATTCCATGATTTGGATGTGTACGACTTGTGGTTTCAATAAGATGGTGCCACATGCCATTTATCTCGACACAAATGCAACTACAATTCAATAATTTTGATCAATTCATTGAATATACAAATTTTGCATAACATTATTTTGGGACGGACTCTTAATTTTTTTGACTGAATTTAACAGTGATTTAATTGTTAGAAACACAAATATTGTGGAGAAGTCTAATATTATTACTTCTTTTTTTTTAAGACTTTATTATTATAAAGTACCTGGGAATAATTCTCGACAGAAAACTGTCTTGGAAACCGAATGTGGAGGAGAGGGTGAAAAAGGCGTCTGTTGCTCTTTACTGCTGTAAAGGGGCGATAGGAAAGCGCTGGGGCCTGTCTCCTAAGATCACCATGTGGATTTATACGGCAATAGTCAGACCAATACTTCTCTATGGCATCGTAGTTTGGTGGAGGTCCCTCCAAAAGAAATATATTCTGAATTCCTTGATGAAAATTCAAAGATCAGCACTGATTAGCGTTAGTGGGGCAATGGGCACGACGTCAGGTACTGCACTTAGTGCTATCCGGAACATCTTTACTCCTGATATCATGGCCGAATCGGCAGCCGCTACATCCCTGGTGAGAATCAGAGATTGTGGCGTTTTGATATCAGGGCATTCCGGACACGCTGAATTACTACACCGGATCAACTCTATTCCCGTAAAAACGGACTACTGTATCCCCTACCTTCTACCAGCGACAAATCTAAGGACTTCTATTCCGAACAGGAATACCTGGGAAAAGTCACCAGTAGCATAAAGTTGGACGAGCAAGTAGGATATTGGGTCCATTCACCGGACCTAAATATAAATATCTCCTTCAAGCTGCATGATCACTGTAGTGTATTTCAGGCGGAAATTACCGCCATACTGGAAGTTGCTGAACTACTGAAAAGTAGTGTCACAACAACCCTCCGGAGAATATGTATCTACACACAGACAGCCAGGCTGCTATAAAATCCCTGGAAGCCATGTTTGCTACGTCCCTGGCGGTGAAAGAAAGCCACTCATCACTTAGGGTGATGGCAGAGTATTTTGACATCAAGCTCATCTGGGTACCGGGACACAGCGGCATTCTAGGCAATTGCGTAGCGGATGCGTTTGCTAGACAGGGCACTACGGCACAGGTTCTTCCGGCAAAAGAAGGTGTTAGCATGCCAATCTCTACCTGCCGTTTGCAGATCAGCCAGTGGGCCGATAACTTGTTCAAAGACAAGTGGAGACTTACTTCAACTTGCAAACAAGCCAGGGTTCTCTGGCCACAGGTGGACAGGAAGAGGACTAGGCAACTACTTAACTTGCCGAGAGGCAGGTTATCCACAATGATACGGAACATTGTCTTGTAGGAAAACACGCCCTAAGATTGGGACATAGAAACTCCACTCTCTGTAGATGCTGCATGGAAGATTGCCCTTGAATTGCCCTGCTCTGGCAGGATTGAGAAGTAGGATATTCGGCACACATTAAGTTACCACCGTAGCCCTACAGGATATTCCTGTAGGTCTCATAGACAAATTTATTGAAAGGGCAAATTGGCTGGACGACTAGTCAATAGTTGCTATGGAGGAAACTGGAGGTACCACCATGGGCTTCTTTAGCCTAAGTGTGCTAGACAGTATGCTGTCTTGTAGCCTTTTCAACCAACCAACCATAATGATTTATTAAATCTGCTCCAAAGGATCCTAACAATAAGTATTTGAATCTTGTATTCTAAACGGGGTTTATCCAATTATTAATAATTAGATTGATGTTGTAGCGGGCCTCTGTATCATTGCGCTTGGGATGTCTTGGTTAATTACAGTGTTGGGAAATCCCCCTTACGTAGACGGGATGAACTTGTTGTTATTCTTAGATTTCTTGCTAGAGCGTTTGTATGTTGTGAAAGTTTTTGTTGGTGAATTTGTTTGATGCGGTGGATTTCTTCTCTTGTTGAAAAGCTTTATTTATTTGCTCCTATAAGCAGGAGAAGATTGCCCTCTTTTGACAATGACTGGATGAAATCTCCGGAAATAGTGGTGGCTAGATCATTGAGGGACTTGGCTTATAAAGACTAACTATCAACTAGATGGGATGAAAAACGAAGAGTCTTGTGTATTACAAATGAATTTTAAATAAATAAATTAATTTTGGGATATTCTATATTTGTATTATGCGAAAAATGTATCCTAATCAAACTCTGTTTCTTTTTTTCTCATGGTTTTTTTTTTTTTGCTTTAAACTTTTAGTCATGCCACCGATGTTATGGAAACCCAGGGCTGGCAAAATATGATCACAACACATTCACATTTAATTGCCGAGGCATTTCGTGCGCTTGCAACACAACAAATCCCACCGATTGGACCACCCAGGAAGCGTGTAAAAATGAGCTGAAATTTTTCTACAAATCAACAACTTCAACAGCAGCAACAGCAACCACTAAAATGTCAGCAACAAAAACAACAACAATATAATATAGATAATCAACAACAACAGCAAAAAGAAAAGCAAAAACAAAAACTACACAATAATAATAATATTAATGAAAAAGATAATAATAATAATAAAATATTGTATAATTATTATTATTTTTATTGCAACAACATGAAAAACTACAGCAACTACTACAACAACAGCAGCAACAACAACAACATCAAACACTATTATTATTATTATAATTATTTTAAATATTTTAAATATTACAACATTAGCAACTTCATAAAGAATTCAATGTCTATACTGGCAACAGCAACAAATTATTTTATTATACATTTTTTCCAAAATCCTTTTCGTTTTCATAACATTGATCAACACAATGATAATAATAATAATAACAACAACAATAGCCGCAACAACCACATTCGTTACAAAAACAATAACAACAACAACCATAGTAATGTTATTATAAAGTCTAGATTTCCCCATTATTGTAAAACCTATTACTTCTTAGATGTCCTTAATTTAAGCAACATTTTGAATGATCATCATCTTTGTATTATTATAAAAAATTTTAATTATTTCATAAAATTCATTAAAATTGTGATGATATTGACAAGTTTCAAACACATTTTTACAAAACTGAAAACATTTAGTAAGAAGTTATCATTAAATATGCGTATATATATGTGTAAAATCTAAAAGCGAACCTCCCCCTTAACTACTAGTAGTAAATCGCTTAAATATTCAGCAAGTTGTTTATCCTTTTGTTATTTTTTTTTATTTTGCGCGCTTTTTGTTTTCAGTAATAAAAATAGTTTTGTAGCTTTTTAAAAACAACAATAACAAAATGTATAAAGTGATTGTGTTATTAATTAAGAATTGCAGAGCGAGCGAGGTGAACAAAAGGGTTTACAATATATTCATAAGAAAAATGTGTACAACTTTTGTTGGAGTTATGCAGATAATGGATTAGTGTCTTATTGTAAAATTGCCGAATTGGAGACATCTTGTCTTTACGCCTACTCTGGGTGAGCAAGAAGTTCCTATGATTAAATATTTCCTTTTATCGTGCAAAAGGTGTCCAAATGAGTCTCTCTTTGCCATACATAAAGCCGCAAATCGTCAGCTGAAATGCAAAACAAAGTAACTACAATTTCCATTTTTTTTTTACAGAAGAATTGAAAAAATTATAAAATGGCAAAGACTACTGTTTTGGCAGCTATATTTTCGGCTTTTGCTCAAGGTAAGACCTTTCTTAAGGTAAGAACCGAAAGTGTAGCTGCCAAAACTACATTCCCTACCATTTTCTAAGAGTTCCTTTTCTGCTCCTGTACACAAATGTTCATTGTAGTTACGTTGTTTTGCATTTCAGCTAACGAAATGCTGTTAATTTCGAGTGATTTTTAATGTATGTATTCGTATTATTTGAGGGCGATAAAGATTAGAGCAATCTGCTGCCATTAACTTTGCATTTTTTATGTGATAGGATAATGATTGTTCATCCTTTAATTTTTAACAATATTCGGCCCTGTTCTGTAAACAGAATCCAGACAAGCATAAAACGTTTCAGAATTTTTGGGTTTCTGTAAATCAAATCAGAAGGAAAATTCCAGCTTTGAATTATAATGCAAATACCTTGTGATTTTAAAAACAAACAATTCAGAACAAAAATATTTCATGTTTTAAGAACATCAAAGTTGTAGACTTTTTATTCTGATTCAAAATGATTCTGAATGCAGAACAGGAACGAGATATTCGTTTTCCAATTACGATATTTCTTTGCCAATTCGCATCTCCATTAAATTGCAATTTTAAATAGTTTCCTCTAAGCCATGGCATACTCTCTCATATCGTAAAGATAATTTTGTTTACCTTTTACCATATTTGAAGGTGCAAAAAAGAATTCATGCAGGGTAAAATGGTGAATTTTTTTATTCATTATCAAACAGTTCATCTGCAAATCTAGTTTATTTCCCTGTGAATTTTGTCATTGTTATCTTGTACACATTTTCAAATTTATATTCAGCCTTATTACGAATGTCGTTGTCGTATTTCGACTACGACAGTTTTGTAAAATATTAAAGATAACATGCCAACTTTGTCTGTAATCTTTTACAAAACTGTCGTAGTCGAAATACGAGAGCGACATTCGTAATAAGGCTGATTATTTCTGTGCTAATCCCTTGTTATACAGTTTCCTTCATAAGCTTGTCAAAAACTTGCTGTCATATCTGTGGTCTAATAACAGCCAGATACCCCTTACTTCGAATTTTTTGAAAGTCTAATGGGTCGATTATCGATAGCAAACGAACCGCAGTTGCGTTACCAGTTGTAGAAAAGTTGTTACATGTGGCAACCGGCAACTGGCAGCTAACAACTGTAGTTGCTTGAAAGTGGTTATATTGGCAACCACAAATTGTTGATTGCTGTATACGTAATACGAATGAAGTTTGATTGCCATCCATAATCGACCCATAATGCTCAGTTTCACAGTTGAAAATACTCCATTTAACTGGACTTTAAATGTCCGATATTTGTTATTTATATGTCATTTAATATGAAAATGTTGTGTGACCTTTAAAGTGGAGGTTTTAAATGACGGGTGTGAAACTCGCCCTAAGTGCCGGTTCCTCGATTTCGAACGAAAACTTTCGCTCGTATTCTGGTCAGAAGAATTGTGTGATATGGGTTTCACAATCTTGTCATTTCAAGTTGAACAAAAACGTGAAATTTTTTCATTTCGAATCTGCTGTCATGTGCGATCAAAGAAAAACACTTGAACGAAACCTTTTTTGACTTAGAGGAACCCACTTTCACTTTCGAGTGATGGGCTTTCATTCGAGATTGAGGAATAATAGGGCGAAAGTGTTCACATCAATATAATTGAGCCGGATGATTTAAAAAGCTGCCCTCTAATCCAATATTTTTAAGAATTTGAGACCAGCATTCAAGGGGATATGCAAAACATTATCTTTCTGAGTTTGAAATTCCACCTTGTTCGGCTCTGTTCTGCATACAGAATCATTTTGAATTAGAATTTTCTTTCAGAATAAAAAGTTTACAACTTTGATGTTCTTAAAACATGAAGTATTTCTGTTCTGAATTGTTTGTTTTTAAAATCCCAAGGAATTTGCATTCTAATTCAAAACTGATATTTTTCTTCTGAATTGATTTACAGAAACCCAACAATTCTGAAACGTTTTATGTTTGTCTGGATTCTGTTTACAGAACAGGGCCGATTACCTATAAACTGGATTGAAAGAAAATCATATTCAGGTTCAAAGTCCTTATTACCTATAACGTTAGCTGAAATGCAAACCAACGTAACTACAATTATCATTTCTATACAGGAGCAGAAACGGAACGCTTGTAAAATGGTAAAGAATGCAGTTTTTGAAGCCATATTCTCGGTTCATACCTTAAGTATGGTCTTACCTTAAGCAGAAGTCTAAAATATAGCTGCCAAAACCTGTATTCTTTGTCATTTTATAAGGTTTGTCCCATCTTCAGTAAAAAATATTAAATTGTAGTTACGTTGTTTGGAATTACAGCTGACGATAAACTGGATTTAATTCAACACAATTTTCAAAAACTGTACAACGGATTTTCTTCTTTTTAATGAAAACTGCAAAGAAAAGGAGATTAGCTGGAGTTTGGAACTGAACGTCAGAAATATTTAATTAAGCTCTACACAGACTTGCTCCATTATAAGCATGAGTTTCATCGATAACTTTTATCTGGGCGCATAAAATTCCACAATTATCATTAAAATTGTTCACAAGCGAGTTTGTGGAATGAACAACAGCAATTGCATTCTTGTTCCGCCTCGAGAGTGGCGGTAAAATGACAATAAACACTCCCCCGATAACCAGTGTTCGTACTCATGATTGGCAAATATGTGGTCCGCATTAAATCAAAATCAAATATACATTAAGGGCTGACTGAAGAAGTCTTGAAACACTTTTGATAAAAAAATAATGCTAGGCGATGAACACTTTTGTTTTTCTAAAAATATTTTTAAATATTTTTCAATATTTATACAAAAATTTTTGTAGAACTTAAACTAAATTGTACACAGTTAAACGAACCCATAAAAAATTAGTTTAACCAAAGCATTTTCAATTGGTATTTAACTTGTACATAAAATGCATTAATTCAAATTTAAATATTTTCAATTGGTATTTAACTTATACATAAAATGCATTAATTCAAATGTAAATATTGTATTTTGAATTTCAAATACATCAAACGAAATTGAAAATATATTAAACTTATTATAAAAGATACAAATTTAAATTGATAAACAGATTAGCTTTGTTCCCGTACGTACTATTTTTACCGATTCTACTATTTTTTCGAATTTGAAAGAAATTTGTTATTCTTTTCTATGGAAAAATGACATAAATTTCTTTCAAAATTGGAAAAATTGTAAAAATAGTACGTGCGGGAACAAAGCTATTAATGGAAATTCAAAAAACCCCACCCTCAATTACGACTATATCAATTGAAAAAAAATTATCTTAAGATGCAATGAAAATTAATTGAAATTCCAACTTCAACTGCGCAGGAAATTCTGTACCTTTCTAACTATAAAAATCACAAGTTATATTATCAAAAACTTCATAAAATTTCAATATCAAATTTCCAAATGTTGTCAATTTTGCTACCGATTAAAAAGTTACAGAATTCCGGTGCTGGAATCCAGAACTCATACATCAATCAAAATCCCAAACACCTTCAATGGGAATTTAAAAAGTGTCAATTGTCAAATGGAATTTAATAGGCATCAATTGAAATTGTAAAGACAAAAATCAGGCATCAATTGGAATCCAAAACCTAACAATTGAAGTTTAAAAGAAATTAATTGAAGTTTAAAAGAAATTAAGAAATTAATTAATTAAAAGAAATTAATACAATCGAAATCAATTGCAATTTTCTCAGACATCTCTAGGAACTCTAAAGAGCAATTGAAATTTAACATGCATCAATTGGAAACACAAAAATCACCAACTAAAATTGATAAAACATCAATTAGAATCCAAAACTCCCAATTTAAAGTTCAAAAAAGACATTATTTGAAATTCAAAACATATATCGTTACCTTAATATCGACACGTTCCCGGCAGAATGTATTAAGCGACAAAATGGAAATTGTTCAGGAAACGAAAAAAACTTTTTGTCAAGTAGCTAATTTGTATTATTTTTTCGGTTATTACCATTTCATTTGCTTAATAACTCATGACGTGGCTATGCAAGTCATTGTCGCCAAATATGTCGCTTAATATATTCTGCCGGGAACGTGACGATATGAAAAAGACCCAACTCATAATTTTTCGAAATCGAGGTTTTTACTGATTCTTGTTGAGTACGTCCTGATACACTTTGGCTTAAAATCGCCTGCAGGTTAGATGAAAACTAAGGCAGTTATTAGTTTTAATTGTAGTTTTGTATTCAGACTTATTACGAATGTCGTTGTCGTATTTCGACTACGACAGTTTTGTAAAAGATTAAAGACAAAGTTGGCGTGTTATCTTTAATCTTTTACAAAACTGTAGTAGTCGAAATACGACAACGACATTCGTAATAAGGCTGATTGTGTCCAGTTTTAACACGTATTTTCCTGCTCCTGTACAATTTGCTTTTCATGAGTTGAGTCTTTTCTATATTAAGGTATCGATATGGAATTTTCCACCTTTGTCACATCACGTCAACCTCGCTAATTGTTTATATTTTAGGACCAGTTAGTTTGATTGTTTTCTCTTCTTTAACAAAATATAGAGTTACCTCCATTCTGTATTTAGTAAAAGAATAGAAAACAATCGAACTACTGGTCCCAAATATAGGGAGGCAATTTCTGAGGAAATACCTGTATATTAAATTATGCAATCGAAATCAAACTGAAATTTTTTAAGAAATAATTGAAATTCGAAGTACATCAGTGGACGCTCAAAAGACCAATTGAAATGTAATAGAAGTTTTAAAGACATCAATTGAAGATTTAAAGACATCAATTGGTATGCAAATCTCATCAATTGGAATTGAATCGGAAGCCAAAATTCTCTAAATGAAGATTAATGCTCAGTTTCACAGTTAGCCATTCTTCAGTTAAATGTCATTTAAATATGAACATTTTGTGTCAGCTTTCAAATTCAGCTTTTAAATGACGAGAGTGAACCTCGCCCTAAAAGACCTTAATTTAAATTCAAAATATATCGATTAAAGTCAAACAATCTAAAGCGAACCACAGACTTGTCATTCATGAGCATGAACGTCAGTTATCGTTGATGTTTACTGTCGGTTTACCGCCCTTCTTGATACTAAATAAGAATTTAATCGACGTTGTCCTCATCACTATTATGCTCACAAAATTGGTAATATTTTTCCAAATTCATCAGTCACATGAAAGGTTATCGACTAAGCTCATGCTCATGAATGACAAGTCTGTGGTTCGCTATAAGCTTGGTAGTTAACTTTTTATCTGGCTGATGGATTTGAAAAAATTTTACCAAAAAATATGGTGAACATGATAGTGATACGAATAACTTCGATTGCATTCTTATTTGGCATCAAGAAGGGCGGTAAAACGACAATAAACATCAACAATAGCTGATGGTTCATGCTCATGAATGATAGATACGTCTGTGGTTCGCTTAAATCAAACTAAAAATTTTTAAAACCTCAATTATAATTCGTTGAACACCAATCGAAACTCAAACGATCAATTGAAATGTAATATGCATCAATTGAAATTCAAAATACTTCAATTGGAATGCAAAGCTCACGAATTTAAATTGAAAAAGTATCAATTACAATCTAAAGCTTCTCAATTGAAGTTTAAAAAAACAATTGAAATTCATAATATATCATTTAACATCTTATCGTACCATTGAAATTAATTGAAAATTTCTAAGATATTCAACCTTTTTACGAATGTCGTTCTCGTATTTCGACTACGACTGTTTTGTAAAAGATTAACGATAAAGTTGGCGTGTTATCTTTAATCTTTTACAAAACTGTCGTAGTCGAAATACGAGAACGACATTCGTAATTCGGCTGAGTAATTGTAATTCGAATGACATCAATTGAAGTTGAAAAGATCAATTGAAATGTAAGGCATCCATTGAATTACGGGAGACATAAAATAAAACGTCTTCATTGAAGTTTATGACTCAATCGAAATCAATTGAATGTTTCTAAGATATCAATTGCAATGCGAAGTATATCAATTGCAATTCGAAGGACATCAATTGCAACTCAAAATGTGTCAATTGTTATGCAATAAACATCGGCAAAAAGTTATTAAACGTAATTCAAAAGACATCACTTAGAATTCAAAAGAGGGACCAATTGATATATGTACACTGGTACGACAATTGAAATTCAACACACGCCAATTATAATTTAAAACAAATAAATTACAATTCTAAAACATCAATTGAAATTCAAAACATATAAATTTTCAAAAAAACCTCAAGTGAAATCAAAAAAAAATCGCCAGTTTGAAACTAGGGATGCGCTATTAATTGATTAATCAGGCAACTTGATTAATCGACATCCTGATCAATCGAATAATTGAGTAGTCATTCTGATCAATCGAATAATTGATTAATCATCTTGATCAATCGAATAATTGATTAATCATTCTGATCAATCGAATAATTGATGAATCATACATTTTTATTGATCATATTTACAATTAATCGATTAATCAATATTCATGATTTATTTTTTTATTAATCTACAATTTGAATAATTGAGCACTTCAAGTTTTTACGGTTTCTCAGTAAGAATTCTTTCAACAATCTTCTTTACTCAAAATGTTCAAATGTTACCATTTGTTTGTATTTTACATATATATATGTACTATTTATATGTTTTTCCAAACATTATTTGAATGGTAAACACAATTATTCAAATATAATTAATCAATCGGCCCTGTTCTGTAAACAGAATCCAGATAAACATAAATCGTTTTAGAATAGTTGGGTTTCTGTAAAACAGTTCAGAAAAAAACTATCGGTTTTGAATTAGAATGCAAATGCCTTGTGATTTTGAAAACAAACAATTCATAACAGAAATATTACATGTTTCAAGAACATCAAAATTGTAGACTTTATATTCTGAAAGAAAATTCTGATTCAAATAGATTTTGTATGCAGAACAGGGCCGAATATTCATGTTAATTGATTAATCATCATCTTGATATTTGTGATTATTCGATTAACTGATTAATCACGACATGGAGTAATCAAAGTTTTTATTAATCGATTAATCGCACATCCCTAATTCAAACTCTAAAGCGAACCACAGACTTGTCATTCATGAGCATAAGCTTGCTTGGTCGATAACTTTTTATCTGACTGATGAATTTTAAAAAATATTACCAAAAAATATTGTGAACATGATAGTGATGCGAACAACTTCGGTTACTTTCTTATTTGGTATCAAGAAGGGCGGTAAATCGACAATAAACATCAACGATAGCTGATGTTCATGCTCATTAATGGCAGGTCTGTGGTTCGCTTAAAACATCGATTGATATTCAAAAACATTAATTAAAATTCTAAAGCCTTCAGTTTAAATTAAAAAGATCTCAACTAAAATTCAAAATATCAACTGAAAACAAAAAACATCAATTGGCAGTCAAAAGACATACAAAGAATTTCAGCTCATGGGTTTTGAATTTCAAATAAAGTAGTGTCTTCTAATATTTCCAATTTTCTATAATATGAATAACACATATTTGTTTGATCTCAATTGAAGTATTTCCTTTAATATAATCGTCCCTGTTCTGCATACAGAATCATTTTGAATCAGAGTTTTCTTTCAGAATTAAAAGTTTAAAATTTTGATGTTCTTAAAACATGAAATATTTTTGTTCTGAATTGTTTGTTTTTAAAATCACAATTCATTTGCATTCTAATTCAAAACTGATATTTATTTTCTTCTGAATTGTTTTACCAAAACCCAAATATTCTGAAACGTTTTATGTTTGTCTGGATTCTGTTTACAGAACAGGGCCGGGCCGTATATAATTAATTGATATAGTAGTATATACAATTTTTAATATTAAATACAGTTTTTGAAATTCAATTGATTCTAGTCGAATTTGAATGTATATAATTTAAATTTCAATTAATGTATGAATTTGTTATTTTACTCAGTGCGATTTTGCGGGTATTTCAAACTTAATTGGGAAGGGTTTTAGAATTTCGATTATACCTTTTTGATTTTCTATGAAAGCGTATTAAATTTCGAATATATGGCCCTGTTCTGCATTCAGAATCATTTTGAATCAGAATTTTCTTTCAGAATAAAAAGTCTACAACTTTGATGTTCTTAAAACATGAAATATTTTTGTTCTGAATTGTTTGTTTTTAAAATCACAAGGTATTTGCATTCTAATTCAAAACTGATATTTTTCTTCTGAATTGATTTACAGAAACCCAAAAATTCTGAAACGATTTATGTTTGTCTGTTTACAGAACAGGGCTGATTGTTTTAGAATTCCCATTGAAGTCTTTCGAAATTTAAATTTTATTTTTAAGTGCCTGTTCCTAATTGCCGAACGAAAGCTTTCGTTTGTATTCTAGTCGAATGCAAATTGATCTAGGTTCTGCAAATCAAATCGAACGAAGAAAACTCGAACATTTCTCTAATTCGAATGTACTGTAATTTGCGATCAAAGATAAATCAGTCAATCGAAACCTTGTGACTCACAGGAACTCAATTTCAAACGTATTCGAGTGGCTGGCGTTCGTTCGAGATCGAGAAACTGGCCATAAATGTTAATCAAAGATGTGTTAAATTGAAATTGATATTTTATTTAATTTCAATGGAAAATAGTTTAGTAAGACTTCAATTTACGAAATGTCATACAAAAATTAATTCGATTTTAAACTTCTATTTAAAAAGGCAGTTTCGTCCACCCTTATAATATTGTGAAGAAATTGTACGTTTACCTCGAGGAAAAACAAACACCTCTATAGGGAATACAATTCTGCTCCAAATTGTTTGCTCTCCAGGAAAATAAATAAAATTAACAAACTTGAATAAAATGTAACCACTTTTGTACTGACCACCCTACCCTCCTGCCCCCACTGATCATCAAGTTTTCGTTTGTCTTTCCGTTTCAAAATGTTGCTTAATCCAAGGTTTTCTCTTTCTGTAACAATTTTAAGTATAATAAAAACAAATATTCCTAAATACATACACAGTTGTACGACAAATCGGACCTCTGATTCATTTGATCTTTATGTAGATCTAACTATCACACGTTTTTCGCCTAAATGGCTTCAATGTATAAACAAGATGAAATAAAACTCAACTTTGTCCTTTATCTATAAACAAAAGAAGAAGAAGAAGAAGAAAAACAAATGTTTCCCAACTTTTGTTCATAAGTTTTTAATTTAATATACATACATACATATACTATATACATACATATACATATTTTTATTTTGAGTTTTTGTATAGTTGAATATGTGCAGAGGATGAGGAGGAAAACCGAGAAAGTAATAATGTGTTTTAATTATTATCTATTATTATTATAACATATTTTTAATTTAATCATTGGTTTAACCAAAATAATATAATACAAATAATAATTTAGATGTTCTATATTATTTTACCAATCAACAACAACTACAAAAGAAAAGAAAAGCATAACAAACACCAACCCGCCAATTAAGCGTTAAATCAAAACATAATAATTCTATATCTAAAACAGAAATGATTTATGTCAAATCCTGCAAATCCTTTTTATTTTAATAATTCATAATTAATTTTATCAATTGAATATGAAAATTGTTTAAAGTTTAAGTTTTTTTTCCTACAAATAAAATGTTCTTTTTAAAAAAATTTGAAAAAAAAAAATATGTAACAACAAATTTATTTCCCCCCCCCCCCCCCCCCACTTTAAAATCTTTCCCTTTATTTAAATATCTTATTTCTTATTCGTTTTGTTTTTCAATTCCAATTTAACTATTTCTCTTAAATATTTTATAGTTTATTATTTTTTTTTTAATTATTGTTTAATTTAAATGTATAAGTAAATAATTATAATTTTTTTTGTCTGTTTATTTTTATTTTTTCTTTATATGTTTTCTTTTTTAATTGTGTGTGAAAAAGTTAATAATTGTTTTGTCTTAAGCCTTACATGTGTATTGTCATCTTTAAGAATTGATGAGTTTTTTTTTTATTATTATTATTATTATAAACATTAATTACTATTAAAATGATGGAACGACAAGACAACAAACAATCAAGATGAAAATCCGCAACACAAGAGAAAATTTGATTTTTAAAGAATATATGATTAAAGAAAAAAAAAAACACTTTTTTTGTGAAAGTAAAACCTAAAAAAAAAAAACAAAGTTATATCGAGTTTTTATTTCAAAACATTCTTTTATTTTCCAGGTATTGTCTGAAATGTTAAGGAACTTGTATTTTCAGGAGGAGATGTGTCTAGTAACTGGCATTCTGACGGTGTTTAAACTGATTTTGAAAAACACGAATGTGTTACGTAGTACGTTCGGGTCAGCTCGAGTTTTCATATAAAAAGGAAATCAACTGAATGTATTTTTAAATTTAAAATTCAATCAGGTAAAACTATAGACATACTATGATGGGTTTTCATGCAAACTCTTGAATACTCTGTAAGCGCCAAGGCTGATTTTGCTTTCTTATGACTATATCTGTCAAATTCAGTGTATTTTGTTATTGTACTTTTTTATTTACGTTGTTTGTCCATATGTATTTGTGTTGAATTTGACATTTAGAGCCACATAACAAAAACAAATACCCTGTTGTTGTTGCCCACAACAACAACAAATCCTACTGCGTTAACCTCTACTAGAGCAGCCTTGGTAAGCGCCTTAGAGTGAGATTCACTCTCGTCATTTAAAATTTGAATTTGAAAGCTCTCAGAAAATTTTCATATTAAATGGCATTTAAATGACAAACATCGGGCATTTAAAGTCAATTTAAAGGTAGAACTATTTATACTATTAAACTGAGCATTAATTAGCCTCGGCAATTTCAAAAATGTCAAACATATTTAATACAACTGTATAACGGGTTTTTCAACAGAGACGCTACAAAAGTAAATCGATAGGGACAGCAAACGACGCCATATTTTTTCCCGCTCTTTTGACATTTCTTTTCAGTAAGGTTTGCCATTTCATCATGGAAAGATATACGAGCCAACAACGAGTCGAAATTATTAAAATTTACTACCGAAATTTGGAGTCAGTGGCCTCAACTTTAAGAGCGCTATGATTCGGATTTTCATCGGAAAATCATCTTCAGCGATGAGGCTCATTTCTGGCTGAATGGCTTCGTCAATAAGAAAAATATGCGTTATTGGTCAGACAGCAATCCACACGTAATTGCATCCCGAAAAAATTGCGGTTTGATGCGGTTTATGGGCCGGCGGCGTCATTGGGCCGTACTTCTTCCGTGATGATCAAGACCGGCACATTACTGTGAATGCGAATCGCTACCGTTCAATGATAGCCGAATATTTTTGGCCCCAATTGGATAATATGGACGTTCCGACAGGACGGCGCCACAAGCCACACAGCGAATGCCACAATCAATTTATTGGAAACCAAGTTTGGTGAACGTGTTATCTCACGAATTGGCCCAGTCGATTGGCCGCCTCGGTCGTGCGATTTGACGCCGTTAGATTATTTCCTGTGGGGCTACGTCAAGTCTATGGTCTATGCCAACAAGCCAGCGACGATTGATGAACTTCGTACGAATATCGAACGTGAAATTGCAGCAGTATCGGCCGAGTTATGCTTGAAAACCGTCGAAAATTGGGTTCAACGTCTGGACTTCTGCAAGCGTGCCCGTGGTGGCCATGCAAAAGAAATCGAGTTCCATACATAATGGCATCGAACGTACTTTCACAGGAATAAAGAATTTCATTGGCATCTAAAACCGGTTTTGTTTTATTTAAAAAAACTTTTGTAGCGCTCTTATTGAAAACCCCGTTATGTTCAAATTTAAATTCATATAAAGGGTTTTCCAATAAGGACTTGAGAACTTTTTTTTAAATAAAACGCAAACCATTTGAGATATTTCCAAAACTTTATGATCGACTTGAAATACAATCAAAACATTTATGAATGGAACTCGACTTCGTTCATATGACCACCGTATGAACGTCGGCAGCGGTCGATTCGTTGGACCCAATTTTCGATGACTCGGTCACACATTTCGGTCGTAACGGCCGCTATTTCGCGTTCAATGTTGGCTCTGTGTTCTTCCAACGTCGGCGGCTTGTTGGCATTGACCAATGATTTGACGTAGCCCCAAAGAATAAAGTCTAGAGGCGTTAAATCTCACGCACGAGGCGGCCAATTGACTGGTCTATTTCTTGAGATAACACGCTCACCAAACTTACTCTTCAATAAATCGATTGTAACGTGTGCTGTGTGGCTTGTGGCACCGTCCTGTTGAAACCACATGTCGTCCAAGTCCATGTTTTACAAAATAATCGATAATCATGGCGCGATAACAATCGCCATTCACAGTAACGTGAAAAAATATGGTCCAATAACGCCGCCTGCATGCAAACCGCACCAAACAGTTATTTTTTGTGGATGAAGTGGTGATTCATGAAGCACATGTGGATTTTCCCCAAACCAATAACGCATATTTTGCTTATTGACGAACCCATTGAGCCAAAAATGAGCTTCGTCACTGAAAATGAGTTTGCGATGAAATGCATCAGCTTGGCGCATCTTCTCCAGAGCCCAATCGGAGAACGTACGTCGCGTCAAATTGTCCATCGGCTTCAATTATTGAGTCAGCTTAATCTCGTATGGGTGTAAACCAAGATCTTTATGCAAAATTCGCCATAAAGTGGTCGTGGCGATGCCCAGTTCTTGATAATGCCGCGTAATCGACTGATTTGGATCGTTTGCTACGGCCGGCTAAACGGCAGCGATATTTTCGTCACTTCGATCAACCCGTTGTCTCACTGGCACGGCAGCATCACATAATGAATATGTAGACTCAAATTTTGGTATTGAACTTGTTATTGCTTGTCGAGAATAACGGCCGAAAATTGGAGTTAACGCTCTTAAAGTTGCGGTCACCGACTCCGAAATTCGGTAGTATATTTTTATAATTTGCATACGTTGTTCGTTCGTGTACTTTACCATGATAAAACTGTTGAGTTTACTGAAAAAAAGGAAGGTAACAGTTAGATGATCAGCGAAATAGTGCGTTCACAAAATAAATTCAAAGTTGTCAAGTAACTATTGGAAAACCCCATACATAGTTTGGATGAAAATCCATATATTATAATTTGTACTATTCTAAGTAGCATTTTGTTTTATCATTTCAAGATTTCCTCCCAAATGGTGGCGGTTCAACTCCATGGATGTCATTAGAGGAATATAAATGTATAGCTGCGGTTACTGTAATCAAGTGCATTTGATTGGGATTTCAATGGCAAAGTCTTGACTTAAATGGGCCACCTAACAGTTTTGGATCATACGTTTTAAGTTTCGGTGATAATTTTTTGCAAACACCTAAAATAAATCGATCTTGGGTTTATTCGAAGAGATGCTAATGGAAACATCATCATAGTATAGTTCCAAATAAGCACTGAAGTTTCTTTAAGGGGAATTGATGACTCCTTAGGTAAATTCATAATTATAAATGTCATAATCTACGATGTCAGCAGGTAAAAATCTTTCTACTGTATGTAATGGAATAATACAAACGTTCTGGTATCCAGCACAACAGCCAATACTTACTTATCAACAACCCAGGGGTGGTCAGGGACCTTACAAACGAATATATCATTATATCATATTTCGCCAACCAGTTCGATCTTTTGCTTTATCTCTCCAGTTGGTAATACCAAGCGTAAGCAGGGATCCGTCATCCTGATACCTCCAGCGGAGTCTTGGTCTTCCTATTTTTCGTCGAGTTTGGTGTCGAAAACTCTTCAGTTGGTTCGTCTTAATCCATTCTACTGACATGGCCTAGCCAATGAAATCGCGTTGTGTTGATCCGCTTAACTATGTCAGTGTAGGGATATACCTCATACAGCTCATGGTTCATGGGTCGTCGATTCTCGCCGTTGTACACTATAGGGCCATACATTTTTCGGAGTATTTGTCTCTCGAAGACTCCTAGAGATATTTCGAATGCTTGCTATAAGACCTAGGATTTTGCACCATGAAGCAATACAGAATGTATCAGTGTTTGTCATAGCTGGACTTTTATTACTCGAGAGAGAGCTTTATCTCTTAAAATGCTGATCTCAAGGCTGACATTGTCGTTTTTGTTTACGGCAGATCCGAGGTATATAAATTCGTCCATCGCTTCGAAATTATAACGGTTATCAACGCTAACGGTTTGGTCTAATCGCGTGAAGGCCCTGCTCATGAAAGAATTATCTAGTTACATTAGAAATTCCGTGGTTAAGCTGTCAAAATTAGCTAAATAATGAAAAACACTATGTATAGAAAATAAATAGCATCTTTATTGAAATTCTTTGAACTTTATTAACAAACAAAAAGAAACAAAATCAAATTTGACATCTTCGGTTAGGTTTAGGACACGTGACAATAAGATACAGAATATAACTTATCGTCACTACACTCGTAGGTCGGTCGATCCATTGTTATTGCCCATATACAGGGTGGCTGATGAATATTGCTACATTAAGAAACTCAAATAACTTTTTTTCAGTGTATGGAATTCATTTTTCTTTTTTTCATGTTAAATTTTTAGCTCATTCAATTTTATTAAATATAGCTTAATTAGCTTTAAAAACAATGGAATTTAAATTGCGCCCCTGCTCGTTGACGCATTTACGGCATCGTACCAAAAATTTGTTCATTACTGCTTGGAGAGTTGAGACAGGAATAGCCGCAATTGTTTCTCGAATGAATTACTTTAGTTCATTGAAATTTGTTGGTTTTGCTTATTAGACATCCTGTTTGCAATAACCCCACAAGAAACCACACGGAGTTGAAAGAAATTCCCATTCGGCGTAATTCTGGATAGAAAAACTCTCTCAACATGCTCCAGTAACCGTAACGGTGTGACCGTTTTCTTCCCAGAAGTAGGGTCCGACAATGCAGGGTGATGAAACTGCACACCACACTGTGACACGAAGTGGATGCAATTCTCATGGAGTATCTGGGGTGGAAGCACTCCATATTCGACAATTTTGTTTGTTTTATGTTGCCGTTTAAATCGAAACGGGCCTAATCAGACATGAAAAGTCAGTTCAACATGTTTCCGTCCTCTTCCACCATTTGAAGCATCTTCTGGCAAAATACCAAGCGAATCGGGAAGTCTTCTGTGTTCAGTTTGTTGGCCATTTGAATTTTATATGGGAATAAGACCATATCTTTGTGCATAATTGACTGCAATGACTGTCTGCTTATACCCATTTGAGCAGATAAGCTTCTTGTCGAAACTCTTGGGTTGTTTTGTATGGCAGCAGCGATTGTTTCCTCCGTCCGAACTGAAAGGTTTCGATGGTAAGGTCTTCTGTTGACTGTCCCATGTTCGGCAAAATTGTTAACAAGTCTCATTATGATCCATCTGCTCGGAGGAATGCCGCCAAACGTGCGCCTATACTCTCTTTGGACCGAAAATACGGACTCCAATGCGTGATAGCGGCGGACAATCCAAATTCTTTTTCAGTGTCCCAGTTATCCATTTTTGTTAAATCTAAAAATCAATCTGCAAAATAAAAAAAATTAACCAGATTCATTAAATAGAAAAAAAGTAATTAATTTTTTTTTTTGGTAGCGGCTTTCATCAGCCAACCTGTATATGAGAGGAAAAGAGAGAAGGGATGAGGAGAGGCGGCGAGCCCCACTAATAGTAAAGAGTTTCCGAAATATAGATAGACGTAGGACAGACTGAGGAACCACTCAATTATATTCCAAGTGTATATATACTTATACACATACATCACCCGATAGGCCTTGATCAATACCTACAATACCATCCAAGATGAAGGATCCACATGTGCAGGTGAAGGTGTACGATTCCAGATTACCAGTGGGGTAGAAAGGACCAATAGACAATTCATCAGATGATGGTATCGCCTGCCTGGATCCACCGCAGACCCCGCGATAATTCCATCAGATCCTCAATGACCACGTCGCGCAAAGAGGCCAGGCCCTCTGCCTGAAACCAACCAAAGCAACGGCGACGCCTACGCAGTAGGGCTGGGCAATGACATAGTAGGTGCTTAATGGTCTTCTTCATCATCACAAGCACGGCAGTAATCAACTCCATTCACAATCCAGTTGCGTGTGAAGCCTCCAGCATCACAGTGACCCGTGATCACCCCAATGAGGAGCCGCAAGTCAGTCGAAGAAGCGACTTACTTCTCCTTGAGTCCACTGCCGGCCATAAAAAAAAATAAATGGTTTCCCATTACATCCCATGAAGGGACCGGGGAGAACTTCTCACAATCACTGAGGTGTGCGCTTTCCGATTTTTCACTCACTGATTGGGACCTACAGTTTTACACCGATTCCGAACGGTATTTTGCGAAGCGTTTTCATGGCTATATACTCGATAGTGTCGCCGTCACTAAGCGAGGTGACCGTCGTCGAAAGAAATATTTTTTAAGGTGGTTGGAGCAGGGTTCGAACCCTGGATCTCATGTACAAGAGGCGCGCACACTACCGATTGCACCACCGACAGTCGACTGCCGGTCATATGTCTCTTGAGATCCTGCAATCCACTCTGGTCTGCCAGGCAGCGTTGATCTCGTCCAGCCATACAAGTAACAGATCTGTGGATTCGCAGAGGCAATCAATCTCAAATCAGAAGTTCATCCTGCTGTAGCAAGACAGTCTGCTTCAACATTTCCTATGACATCACTATGTCCCGTAACCCACCAGAGTCTTAGTTTACCGGACACTACACTGTTCAAGATCCCCTTGCAATCCCTAACTAATTTGGATTTACATATGTGTGACCTGATCGCACTGAGGGCTGGCTTACTATCAACGCAAATGACGATTTCACCCGATGGATACAAGTATGAGTCCATTATCTCAATTGCAGCTCTCATAATCGCCACGATTTCCGCTTGGAAGATACTGTAAGTACAGTTCGCACCCAATCTCATCAAAAGCCCGAGTTGAATGTCCTCACTCACGATTGCCACTCCTGTTCCCGATTTCATTTTGGGGCCGTCTGTACAGATCAGATGACCAGAGAGTGAGGTAGGTATACCTCCCACCCAGTCACTCCTATCGGGCATAATGATCTCCGGACATTGCCCAAAGTCTACATTTGGCAGCATGTAGTCAGTGACCTGACTCAAACACTCATCCGGATGATTATCAATCAACTCCTGGAGAATGTTGGCATGTCCCTCAGGGGCATGTCTCCAGATACCCAATTCCCTCATGCGAAGGGCGCTTCTAACAGCACACCGTCTCGCAAAGACATCAAGAGTAGTCAGATCCAAGATTATGTCCAGCGCCGCCTGTGGAGTGCTTCTCCTCGCCCCACTAATGCACATCGACGCAGATCGCTGAATCCTACTGAGCATTTTCAATGCGTTCCATCAGACTACCAGCCATAGGTGATAATTGGGCGGACGATTGCCGAAAAATCGAATCGAATTCCTACAGGCGTAGAGTGCATTCAATACTTTCTTCATTCGCTCCTCAGTATTTCGTTTCCAGTTCAGTTTCTGATCAAGAACGATACCCAGGTATTTCGCCTCAGAAGATAGAGATATCTCCACTTCCTCCAACCTTGGTTTCCTAAAGAATCCAATCTTTCGCCTGCGCGTAGAAAGAACCAACTCCGTCTTTGCCGGGTTAACACCCAGGCCACACTGCCTGTCCCAAACTGACAACTCATCCAGGGTATCCTGCATGAGGTCACTGATCGTAGGCGAAGATTTTTCACCGACAAGAATAACAACGTAGTCCGCATAGACGACAATCCTACGTCCTCTCAACTCGAAAGTCCCTAATAATACCGTCAACCAAAGCAGAGGGTATAATACTCCACCTTGGGGCGTGTGCCTTGTAGTCAGCTTTCGAACTGAGTTCACTCGAAGATTCGAATTTACAATGCGATCTCTGAGCATGTTTGCAATCCATTCGACTAGAAGTGGAAAATATGACAAAACCAAAAATCAGCTGGGCTGACGCGTTTACCCTATAGATAATTCTAACATTGCCCTGCTCGTTGAATCCATTAATTTTGTCTTGTTCTCATTTACTGGCAGACCCACTTTTGCCGACTTCTTCTCAATTCTCAGAAACTCCGTAGTAACTTCCCATATTGTGCGCCCAATGATATCTATATCATCAGCACACGCGAGCAGCATGTGACTTTTGCAGCTGATTGTTTTATTCATGTTGACTGCAGCTTTTCTCATAGGGGTCGCCATTAAGATGTTAAAGAGATCGCCTCGCTTAGTCGAAAGGTTCGGTAACATCCTTAGCAACTTTCACTGTGGATTTGGGGTTCGTCAAGGTCATCCTGAAAATGCGTATGAGTTTTGCAGGAATACCAAGCTCAGACATTGCTTCGTTGAGTTTATCCCGTATCGTGATATCGAAGGCCACATTATAATCGACAAATATATGATAGGGGTGGATGTGTTTTTCGTGGGTCTTCTCCAGGAGTTGGCGTAGCGTGATTTTCCAGCCAAAAGCCACACTGGTATGGTCCAATCAGGCCAGCGATAAATAAATAAATGGTTTCCCATTACATCCCATAAAGGAATTTGGGAGTGATTCTCACAAACCAACGAACTGTGCGCTTTTATACTCACTGATTGGGACCTACAGTTTTACTCCGGTTCCAAACGGTATTTTGAGAACCTTTTTCATCACTATGCGAGGTGACCGCCGCCGAAAGAAAGTTAAGGTGGTCAGAGCGGAGATCGAACCCAGGATCTCATGTATAGGAGGCGCGCACACTAACCATTGCACCACCCACGGTTTTAGTCTTTCGCACATTATACTTGATAGAACCTTATATGCTATGCATAGAAGGCTTATTCCACGGTAGTTGTCAAATATACTCGGGGTCACCTTTTTGCATGTATTCATGTAACCAAATTTTGCTAAAGAGCTGATGCATGCACCTTATCAGCTCATCGCCGCCAGCTTTAAACAGATCCGCAGGTAATTCATCGGTTCCTGGGGCTTTGTTGTTCTTAAGCCGGGCAATAGCTGTTCTGACCTCGTGTTGGTTAGGAGGGGGCAATCGACGTCGTCCAAATTGTCATCGATTGTCTCATCGTCATTGAGATGATCTCTCCATATTCCAAACATGCTCTGTACATCTACGATGAGATTTCCGTCCTTGTCTTTATAGAAGAGGGCCCTGAAACATGTCCATTAGTTCCGTTTTTGTCTTTTTGCTAGAATTTTTGGGCTTCGTTCTTCCTTCTGTATGTCTCAATTTTCTCACTCTCGCGCTTTCTCCACTCCCGTTGCTTACGCCTAAAGAGACGGTTTACCTCCTTTCTTTTCTCCCTATACCGCTCAGTTGCAGCTAGCGTTGCAATTGACTGAAGCATTGCCATACGTGCAACGTTCTTTTCATCATTTGCAATGCGACACTCTTCATCGTACCATGGTTTATTGTGAAGCGGTTTTTCGAAACCAAGTACGATTGTTGCGGCAGTTTTTGTAGAGTCGGAAATGAGTTTCCACTGCACATCAGGATCGTCATCTGGAGGGGGTGGGTTCTGTTCCAAAAGTTGAGAGAGCTTCCTTGAGTAGGCTGTGGCTACCTCTGGTAATTGCAGCTTTCCGATGTCCAGCTTCCTCTGCGTCTGGTTTCGTACGATTTTCGCTCCACTTCCTTTTGTATGTCTCAATTTTCTCACTCTACCGTTTCTTACGCCTAAAGAGACAGTTTACCTAATTTTTCCCCCCTATACCGCTCAGTCGCGTTAAAAATGCCAGAAGCAATGCCAGACGTGCAGCGTTTTTGCTATGCGACACTCTTCATCGTACCATGGTTTGTAGCGAAGCGGAAATGGGTTTCCAGTACGTTTCAGGATCGTCATCGGGAGGGGGAGGGTTATGTGCTAAAAGTTGCGGGAGCTTCCTTGAGTAGGCTGTGGCTATCTCTGAATGTCTAGATTCTCTGCGTCTGGTTTCGTACTTAATCTTGTGCAAACTTTTGCTGCTACCAAGTACTGATCAGAATCGATGTTAGCTCCTCTGATCAGTCGTACGTCCATTACACTGGATGAGTGCCTTCAATCAAGTACCACGTGATCAATTTGGTTCTTCGTTCTTTGATCAGTTGATACCCAAGTAGCCTTGAGGATGTATTTATGCTGGAATCTTGTACCACTAACGACCACATTTTTTGGCGCAGCAAAGTCAATCAGTCTCATACCGTTGTGGGAACTGTCAGCATATAGACTGAAAATGGCAATAGTTGGATGAAACACTTTAGCATTAAAATCTCCTAGTACACTTTTAATGTTATGGCCAGGACAGCGGTCATACGTTTCGTCTAGGCGCTCATAGAAATGCATTTGGTATCATCATCTTTCTCTTCTGTCGCGGCATGCACACAAATTAGGGAAATTTAAAAATATTTCGCTTTTATGCGGATTGTGGCGGCCTGATAGATAATTCTACCATGGCAAAACTCATATTCCGTCGATGTTTAAAGACAGCAATAGAGTGAGATACCGTGGTGTCCCCGATCAGCAACCCAGATCTCCTTTGAACTCTATTAAGTAGTTCTAAAGAATATCTGGGAGCTTCAGCTCAAATGTGTTAGTTGTATTCCAGTTTAGGCCTTATGTACGTAATGTAAATATTTAGAAAATCAGAAGGAATGAAGTAATTCTTTCAACACTAAAAAATCCATGCACTGGCTAGGCCATCGAACGTCCCCGTACATTTTCCTGCGCAGAACATTCTGTATCTGCGCTTTACATACACGCATAGAAAAAACTCGTTCCTCCCAAACGAAATCTCAGATAACTGAAGTTCGTTTGGGGACTGTAGTTGCGAGAAACGAACTTCTGTTAAGCCATATATGTTATTTCGTTTGAGAGAACCGAAAAATGTTTGCTGCAAACGAGTTATGAAAAATATAAGCTGAAAAACGTTTACGAGAAACGAAAAACGGTTCCACCAACTGTTCTTTCGGTTACAGCAACCGAGTTGGAGTTACAGCAACCGAGTTGTAGTAGTAGTTCATCTACTCAGTAAAACATTACTTGTACATTAATGGCCAGTTTCACAGTTGAAAATTCACCATTTAAATGAACTTTAAATGCCCGATGTTTGTCATTTAATATGAACATTTTTTGTGAGCTTTTAAATTGAGTTTTTAAATGAGGAGTGTGAAACTCGCCCTAAAACTTTTATTTATGGCTTCCATAAGCTCTTTCCAACTTTTTTGATTTTGGTTTTACCCGTAAAGTTTGTTTTAAAAACCAGTACACAAGTTTCAGTCTGGTGAACCGACTTAATCATACCCTCACCCTTACGTGGGAGTTCTGTTAAAAACGCCCATACTCAATGGTGACCATATTCAATAACTAAATATTATTGAATACCCAAACTAGTTAGTTATGCGAGGTACAAAAATGGGCATGGCAAGTTGTTGCCAAAATTTTGATCAGTACCAAATTTTAGTAAGATCGGTTATGATTTATTGGAGATATCGAGTCGGCAAACCGCAAATACGCCCGAGTCGGCAAACGGCAAATACGGTACGAAACTGGGCGTGGTACAATAGTCAGTTATTGATTACACAGTAGCTTTTAGCAAAATTTTGCCAGTACCGAATTTTATTAAGATCGGTTGTAGTTTCCGAGAGTTTTCGTGTCGATCAACCGGTCATCCGCCCAACTTTTATATGCTCATTTTCTATAAGAGAGTTTTATTTGACTAAATATTGACTAGTACAAACATTCATAAAGATTGGTTCGGTTTTGCGGGATTTCACGTGCCAAACAACCAGACGGCCAAACAACTTTTGTATGGGAGGTACCACAGTGGGCGTGGCAAAAACACCCTTGTTTTAATCGGTGATTGGCATTTGATAACGTGAAGCCTTATGCATAATTTCATTAAGGTTGGAAGTGTTTCACGCGATATATCGCATTGACAACACCGACGAACACCCTGTTTTGTATGGGAGGTACCAGAATGGGCGTGACAATCTCGCCCATTTCCTGCAGTTAAGTAGGCATTTACAGATTATTACTCGGTGTGTGAGTTGAATCTAATCACATCTACCAGAAGAAAGGTTTGAAAGAAATGTGATTTTGTGCTAAATGGGTCGATTTGTAATGGAAGGTACCAGAAGGGGCGTGGTCAAAGCGCCCATTTTCAATCCCAAACTCAATATTGGCAAATAATAGTCACTGACAAAATTTCATTGTGATCTGTAAAGATTTACGGCAGTTATCGTGTTGACCAGACAGACTCAAATGTCTTCAAAAGTCCTAAAACGAATTTCGTGCAAAGATACTAAAGGTCTAATATGGCTCCTTCTATGTGTTACATTTTTTTACGTATTAAATGATATATACCCCCATCCCTATGGGTGAGGGTATAAAAAGTTGGAATTTTTGTCTATTGGTGCTGTTAAAGAAAATGGTGAATTCCCTTTGTCGTTGGAACCAAGAGCTATATCAGGGGGTTTCTATGGCACAGCTGGTTGAAAATGTACTAGGGAAATGATGTAGAATGAGAGACCAAAGAAGACAGGAACTATGTTTAAATAGTGTTTATTGATACTAATGACAGCTAAATTATATTTTATGTTGTTTGCATTGACCGAAAATACGCATTCCCTTTGATTTCTGTCCGTTTTATGTCCAACCAAAGTGTAAAATTGGTAAAAATAGAGCAGCAATTCGAACTAGATGAAATGGCCTACTACCTCGTCGTCATGAAGAGGCAGCGAAGAGAGTAATAGAGGCTCTAAGTATTACTCTATGGCTATATCATCTGTATTTGGCTATTGCGTTGGCTAGGTCATATTATCAGAATGGATGAAGATGAGCCAGCGCGAAAGGTGTTCGATAACGTACCCGATGGAAGCAAGAAAACAGGACGACCAAGACTCCGCCTTGAAAGACCAGGCCGAAGAATCCCTCCGTATCCTTAGTGTTACCAACTGGCGAGAAAAGGCGCAGGATAGAACCAGTAGGAGGAATATGTTGATATTTGTTTAATTCATATGTGTAGGACATTTGACCTCATGAGGTTGTAAAGTAGTCATTAAAAGTAAAGCAAGTTATAGAATGCGATTGTTCACACAGCGTATTTGGAAAATTGTATATCAGAAATTGCAATATGGCGTGCGTTGTGGGATTGTAAACAAAAAAAAAACTTCCACAACAGACTTGCGATTGACAAGCTGTGAGTAGAAATCAGTGAAAATATAAATTATTTAGGTACAGGGTGGCTGATGAATATTGCTACATTAAGAAACTCAAATAACTTTTTTGTTCAGTGTATGGAATTCATGTTTCTTTTATTCATGTTAAAGCTCATTCAATTTTATTAAATATAGCTTAGTTAGTTGTAAAAATAATGGAATTTAAATGACAGGAAAAGCCGCAATTGTTTCAAATTTGTTGGTTTTGCTTTGTAGACTTCCTGTTTGCAATAACCCCACAAGAAAAAGTGGAGTGGAGTTCCTGGATATCAGCTTAATGGACGCAATTCTGTCATAACAGGCCGGGCTATGTGAGGAGTTACACCATCTTGCTGAAACCACACAGAGATGAAAGAAATTCCCATTCGGCGTAATTCTGAATAGAAAAACTCTCTCAACATGCTCAAGTAACGGTGTCCAGTAACCGTAACGGTGTGACCGTTTTCTTCGAAGAAGTAGGGCCCGAAACTGCACACCACACTGAGACACGAAGTGGATGCAATTCCATCTTATGGAGTTTCCATGGGTAGGAAGCACTCCATATTCGACAATTTTGTTTGTTTATGTTGCCGTTTAAATCGAAACGGGCCTCATCAGACATGAAAAGACAGTTCAACATGTTTCCGTCCTCTTCCACCATTTGAAGCATCTTCTGGCAAAATACCAAGCGAATCGGGAAGTCTGCTGCATTCAGTTTGTTGGCCATTTGAATTGTATATGGGAATAAGACCATATCTTTGTGCATAATTGACTGCAATGACTGTCTGCTTATACCCATTTGAGCAGATAAGCTTCTTGTCGAAACTCTTGGATTGTTTTGAGTGGCAGAAGCGATTGTTTCCTCCGTCGGAACTGAAGGGTTTCGATGGTAAGGTCTTCTGTTGACTGTCCCATGCTCGGCAAAATTGTTAACAAGTCTCATTATGATCCATCTGCTCGGAGGATTGCCGCCAAACGTGCGCTTATACTGCCTTTGGATCGAAACTGCGGACTCCAGTGCGTGATAGCGGCGGACAATCCAAATTCTTGTTTCAGTGTCCCAGTTATCCATTTTTGTTAAATCTACAAATCAATCTGCAAAATAAAAAAGAAATTATCCAGATTCATTAAATAGAAAAAAAGTAATTAATTTTTTGTTTGTGGTAGCGGCTTTCATCGGCTTTCATAAAGATAGAAATGTGGAAAATAAAAAATATCTTCACCGCCCAGCGACATGTTGACTGACAACTGGTTGATACTGTGAAAAGCTCTGCTACGTACCACTTGTGAGCAATGAAAGCTTGGCATAGCGCTGCTACGATGCGCCGTACAGCACACCAACGCATTCGTACTCGTTAGTCAAGATATGATTCATAACAGCTTCAAAACCACTGTCTAACATTTGTATGAACTTGTCTGTTTTAGTCGAATGCAACCCTGAACGTCATGATTGTTGTTAGTAAATCTAATACAAATTTAGAATGTATTCGTTCGCTTCGTAGCCCATCGTTGTGCACAGTTTTGTTGAAGTTGTCTTATGAATTGAAATGGCTATGGCCGATAGCTAACTATTCGTTATTAATCCGAAGGAAAATGTTTCAAAAATATTACGATTACAATTGGAATAGCACTGAATTGATTAAGAGCATTTCGGCGATCAGCTTCACGAAATGAACCAATCAAAACATACAATAATATAATTTAATAGCAACAAAAGTATAATTGAGAAACAAAATTAACTAAATTTAAATGAATATGAAATTTGTTATTTTTCTTTTGTAATAAACGTAAATGTCGTTAGCAATCTAAATGTAAGAAAAACAGACCACCATTTAATTATAATGAAAACTTATGTCAAAACCGAAAAATAGAAATTTAACACTAAATAATATAATAAATAACAAACAAAAAATTTAAACTAGAATTAATTAAAGGTCTTATAATTTCATTGAAAATACAATTCGGCATCTTTTATAGTAATTTCAAGTTTTATAATTGCTAATATTTTGTTATAGAAATTCTTAAAAGAAGAATTTTAAATAATTTTGTATTTTACATATTATTTCTTTTTTTTCCCTTATAAATAATCATATTCGTTATGACTATTTTGTATCGTATCTACTCTGAAAGAAAGACATTACATCAAAATATTGAAAAGTTTTATTAATTTCATGCAATAAATATGATTATTATTATTGTTTATAGTGGGAATTGTGAAACACCAAACACTATTATTATTTCTATTTTTACAATTATAACTTACACTTTAATTTAGTACAAAACAAAAAACTAATTTAAAAATAGTACATATTTATTAAATTGTAACAAAATTGAAAAATCAATAAGTAAGCAAAAATGTAAGTGGTAACATTACGTGACTTCAAGAAAAATTTAAAAGAAAACTCCATCGTCAATCAACAAATTGTTATATTATTTAACTAAAAATGATCAAGTTGAAAGAGACCACAATAATTATTTAAAAGAAAAATACATAAACGTAAAAAAACACAACAAAAACTAAAGAATTAAAAACTTACTACTTAAGCACACAAAATAAAGAAAAAAGAAAATACTTTAAATTTCAAAACAAAATCAGAAAAAACAACTTCAAATAAAAATTATAAATTCTCATATAAAATTTAGAAAAAAATTGTTTTTTTTTATTGTTTTACTTAAGGAATATTATATTTATCTCCAATAAAAAAAAAAATATATTTAGATTTTTTCTTTAGACAAGTGAGTGTGGTTAATAATAAACAAGGATATTTTATTTATCATCGCTGATCTGTTAGTCTAGGCGGCCTTCATACTACACATTACTTTTTGTATCTGTGATCTTGACGATACATACAAGGAGGTCCAAAATGTATCACCCTGAGATGCTATAACTTTCGCGGCAACTGCCAATTTTATTTTGATATTTGTGAAGTAAACAGATATATAATACACAGCGACAAGCCATGGAACGCTCTACTCCACAAGAACGCGGAATAAATAAATATTTACCCATAACATCCCACGAGGGATAGGCAAAGAGTATGGAATTTTATATAGAGAAGAAAATTTAGTCATGGAGTGGAATGCCACCAAAGAAAACGAGTGAAGCGTCTCGGTTCTCTGCTCTCTCTCTCTCTTATTCTCTTCATTGAATGTTTCAATACACGAGCAGATTTTTGATTATGTAATCTCTACATATATAAAAATTACGTGTATGTTCGTGATCGCTAAACTAAAAACTACTGGACCGATTTTGACCAAATTGTATATGCATGATCTATGGACCGTGGGTAGTGTTTCTGTGTAGTTTGAAGTTCGTCCGACAGGTGGCGCAGTATTTAGTTTTTTTGTGTTTTTGCACCGTGATAAAATAGATGGCGCCCACGTCGAGATATTAATCATTGTTTACCATCTGATGTTATACATACTTTTGAAGGCAAGACGAAGTCTGCCGGGTCAGCTAGTAGTATATCTTTATATATATAATTCTCCTGCACGTGTGTTTGTGACTGAACTCCTCCTAAGCTTCTGGACCGATTTGAATAAATTTTTTTGTATGGTGTTTGGGTGGCGCCCTGGGTGGTTTAGATTTACTATTCGGTGCAATTGGACAAAGGGGCGTGGTACCTCCCATACAAATCGCTTGAAATCTTATGCAGGACAACGTCTGCCGGGTCAGCTAGTAACTATATAAATTCCAACCATGTTTAAATAAAATTTTTGACTAAAATTACATAAAGTATGTAAAAAGTATGGAATTATCAAGTTATGGCGAGAGAGAGAAATGCGATTGAGTGAATCACGTCGGCTTTTTTGGTTCTCTTCTACGAGAGTTGCCAAATTGCGCCGGTTTTTTCTTTTCTACTTGTAAATCCTTTTTGGGAAAGGGGAGAACGCGACATTCTTTGACTATTTGTAAAAAGGATGTACAAGTAGAGAAGAAAAAACCGGCGCAATTTGGCAACCAAAAGCCTACGCGATTCACTCAAACGCATCTCTCACGCGTCATAACTTGTTTGTTTCATACTTTTAGCATACTTTATGTAATTTTATTTAAACATGGTTGGAATTTCTATAGTTAGATTATGTAACATCAGAAAACTGGTCGTGTATTTGAAATAGTCAACGAAGAGAGTAAGAGAGAGAGTAGAGAAATCATGCGCTTCACTCGATGTTTTGTTCCCTTCTACGAGGGTTACTAAATTGAGCCGGTTTTTTCTTCTTTACTTGTATCGGGTTTTTCAATATGTTTTTAAATAAAACAAAACCGGTTTTAGATACCAAAGAAATTCTTTATTCCTGTGAAAGTACGTTCGATGCCATTATGTATGGAACTCGATTTCTTTTGCATGGCCACCACGGGCACGCTTGCAGAAGTCCAGACGCTGAACCCAATTTTCGACGGTTTTCAAGCATAAATCGGCCGATACTGCTGCAATTTCACGTTCGATATTCGTACGAAGTTCATCAATCGTCGCTGGCCTGTTGGCATAGACCATAGACTTGACGTAGCCCCACAGGAAATACTCTAACGGCGTCAAATCGCACGACCGAGGCGGCCAATCGACTGGGTCATTTCGTGAGATAACACGTTCACCAAACTTGGTTTCCAATAAATTGATTGTGGCATTCGCTGTGGCTTGTGGCGCCGTCCTGTTGGAACCACATGTCCTCCAAGTCCATATTATCCAATTGGGGCCAAAAATATTCGGTTATCATTGAACGCTAGCGATTCGCATTCAGAGTAATGTGCCGGTCTTGATCATCAAGGAAGAAGTACAGCCCAATGACGCCGCCGGCCCATAAACCGCACCAAACCGTAATTTTTTCTGGACGCAATGATGTGTGGATTGTTTTCTGACCAATAACGCATATTTTGCTTATTGACGAAGCCATTCAGCCAGAAATGAGTCTCATCGCTGAAGATGATTTTCCGATGAATTCCGCTCTTAAAGTTGAGGCCACTGACTCCAAATTTCGGTAGATAATTTTAATAATTTCGACTCGTTGTTGGCTCGTATATCTTTCCATGATGAAATGACAAACCTTACTGAAGAGAAATGTCAAAAGAGCGGGAAAAAATATTGCGCCGTTTGCTGTCCCTACCGATTTACTTTTGTAGCGTCTCTGTTGATAAACCCTTACATCCCCTTCGCTAATCAGTTAATCTTCTTTTGTTTTCTATTCGCAATAATCTAAACTTTTAAAAATTTGTGAACAATGGCCAATAAAATTGCAATTGTGTTTTTTTTTTAGAAAGAAACAAGAAATTGCTTCAAAACAATTTTTCGTCACTTTTTGTATACTGTTGCTTTTCCGCCATGTCAAAACACGAAATTCATCTTTGCACTGCATTTTATTTTTATCACATGTGGTATTACTTTTGTTTACTAAAATAATCGAAATGTGAAAATTAAATCAAATACACAGAAAAAAAAATAAATGGTTTCCCATTACATCCCATGCAGGGACAGGGGAGAACACAGAAAAAATAACCATCGGTAATATTGCCTAGTTTTGTTTTTTTTTTTGTATGAAGACAAGAAAAGGTGGCATGATTGCCTAAATCAAAGTGCAAAACACACTACCAACAGTAATGCTGAATTTGCATATGAATGTTGGCAAATTCACTGCTTCTTATTTGAATGCCAAGAACTGTGGCGAGATAGCAGCATTCTGACTAGACACCGTGTGTTAGAACGAGACGAATATAAACTTCTGGGAATTTGTATTACTACTTGTGATTTTAATTTGTGAAAAGAAAAATAAGAAAGGAGTTTTGTCAAATTGTCCTAGAATATTTTCATTCAATTTCTTAAATAGATGTGTGAATTTACAATTTCATAAAAATGTAAGAAATGTAAGAAAAATAAAAAAAGTACAATTTCATAAAGAAATGCAAGTAAATAAAGAAATGTAAGCAAGTGTTTTTAACAAAGAATACATTTCTATTGGCCGAGAGTCTATAATGTAGAACTTTTGTAAATAGAAAAGTGTCGAAAGCGACAGGAAAATGTACATCTTTTAGCCACTTTAAGAATAGAAATGTGTCCTTTGTAGAAACGAACGATCAACGATCAACAAGTGTTTAAAACATTTTGTATCTAATCTAATCATTAATATATTTCTTCGCAGGGAACGTGACTGGATTCTTCGGCAGTGTCAAACGACAGGTGATACATTGGTAGAGACTGGTAATTCGTGATTATAATGTTAGCATTCATTTAAATGTAATTATTGTAAGCAACCATGGAATATATACCTCTTTAATTAAAATCAAAACAAAAATATGAAAAAATGGGGTAAACATTTGGTAAGGTTGCACATTAAAATGAATCTAATTCATCTACAATAAATCCTGTACATTGGCCTTTTGCATTGGCTAAATCTACAAATATGCAAGGCAAATTTTCATATTATTGGTGAACGTAAAACTGCCTAAGTTTATTGGTAATATTTCCCAATTAAAAAGCTGCCCCTATGTTGCCCAGTGCATTGGCTAATATCAGACCATGAATGTGGGCAATATTGCACTAGGTTTTTTTCATGTGTAAATTAAGTCAATTAATGTCAAAAATATGTTTAGCGTCGTAACAACCATGAAGCACCGTAAGTCGTGACTCGTGTCCCAGCGTCGTAAGTATAAGATGTTTACTTTCTTTTGACGCTCACAGTACTGTTATACCACTCATACATGCGGATACCACATTTGCGTGACACACACACACACTTTATATTCACATGTATACTTTGTAGTAGCAAACCAGTGGTTGAGGATGACTGCTACGAACAAAACTGCGCGCCTGGTATTTCAGATAGAAATTAACTGAATTCATTGATTGAACAAAATCAGAAAGAATGTATGGAGGGGGGAGGGAGGGAGGCCTTTTCTCATTCCACTTTGTTGCAACTAACTAAAAACACATTAAATAAATGGGTGAAAACTCTAATCACTTTTTGCAATTTCCCTGTATTCATAATGATAATTTAGTTAGTCAGTCAACCGCCCCGTCCCGTACGAGTGTCCAACTAGAAGGGTTTTTTAGGCTTAGTCACTCGTTAGCCAAGAGTAGATTCATAGCAGATTCCTATCTATTATCTAACTCTAATATGAACATGTCTGTTTTATCCAAATGCAACCCCTGATTTTTGTCCAACTAGAAGGGTTTTTAGGCTTAGTCACTCGTTAGCCAAGAGTTGATTCATAGCAGATTCCTATCTATTGTCTAACTCTAATATGAACATGTCTGTTTTAGCCAAGTGCAACCCCTGATTGTGATCAATTGATGTCACTGGTGCAATGGCCGTCGGTGGTGCAATGGTTAGTGTGCGCTGCGCGGCTCTTGTACATGAGAACGTGGGTTCGATCCCTGATCAGACCACCTTACATTTTTTTCGACGGCGGTCACCTCGCTTGGTGATGGCGCCACTATCGAGAACTTAGCCATGAAAATGCTTCTCAAAATACCGTTCGGAACCGGTGTAAAACTGTAGGCCCCAATCAGTGAGTGTAAAACTAGAAAGCGCACATCTCACTGATTGTGAGAAGCTCTCCCCAATCCCTTCATGGGATGTTATGGGACACCAGTTTTTTAACCCCTGATTGTTGTTAGTAAAGCCCCGTATTCCGTTCGTGCGAAATTTTGTCATTTACATATCTCTAAATGGAAAATTTGGGAAAAAACCGTTTCCCATTACATCCTATGAAGGAATTGGCGAAAGCTACTCACGCGCTTTCTAATTTTTCATTCACTAATTGGGACTTGCAATTTTGCACCGGTTACGAACGGTATTTGGAGCTTTTTCATGGCTAAGCACCCGATAGTGTCGCCATCACTAAGCGAGGAGGCCGTCGTCGAAGGACATGTAAGGTAATCGAATCCACGTTCTCATGCACATCAGCCGCGCGCACACTAGCCATTGCACCAGCGACGGCAAATATTGATCAACCTGGCAAATATTTCACTTATATCCTCATCGTACTCCATTTTAACGCATGTGGTGTTACTTTTGTTTGTTAAAATAATCGAAATGCCAAAATTCCGGTCCCAAACAATTGTTTTCGTTCGAAATAACTTTGTCGTAACAATCCTGTACTTGATTTTGCTTAAGGAATGGTCGCAACAAGCTGAGTACCAGGGAAAGAAATGTGAGCGAAATTTTCGCTTCATGAAATTATGGAAACAAAAATTTCATAAAAACTGAATACCGGGCTTAAAACCATGGATGTTAGTCTGCTGTTATTTTTGGTATGAAGGAATATGTGGGTAAGATAATAAAGTAATTGAAAAAACTTCAATGTTCAAATAAAACTAACAAAATTTATTCTATTACATTTTGTTCATAATTAATAAATAATATAATGCAATAATAATTCCAAGTTAGAAGATGATCCGTAATGAAACAATTACTGGAATAAACATAGCTCCTTTGAATAGTATTCTATCCTGTATCCACATTCGACTGCAACAATAGCCGTTTTTTTTATCTCTGCTAAACTAGTTTATCGACCACTTTGTATGGAGAGTTAAGCAAGATTTTACATGTCTTCCTATACAAAATCGTCGAATAATTAGTTTAGCGCGAAATAAAACAAAACATGCTTAATATGTAGCTCTGGAACTGTATAACAATCACAATCTAAACTTATAGATCTGTAACAAATGACTTAAATATAAACAATTTTGACGATGTATTTCGCTAACACCCATGTGTTCTTGGCATTAATTTCCATATCCAGTAGTAATGGCATAATTACTTCTTTTCCTGTTCATCCAAAAACTGTTGCAACAACATCGAATCAATTGGTATGGTAAGTTGTTCGGAACCATCAACGCTACGCTTAGATTTAACCAATTTATGATCAAGAAATTCAGTTAATTGAGCTCTTAAAGCTAAATCTGAACTGACCAAAAATGCTTCACGACAACTCCAGTACAGCTCCTTGAAAGGCATGCCTAAGAGGTAAAAAAATAAAAATATTGTTGTTATACAAAATTCGTCAACTACTAGATGACTTTACCTTGGTAGTTAGCATTTCCTTTATTTTTCAGCTGATGCTTAACAATAACCATATAAATGCCTCTGGTATTGGTGGTTAATGACAGGAAAACACTACGCATGGATGACAAGGCTAACTCGCCGGAATTTTGTACCAACAATGAATTTTCGAAGGCTGTCTCATCGCTGTACGGTAGCATTGTGGTGCAATCCCACCAGGAAAAGTTATAATTACTTAATTTCGTTTGATCCCATACTAAAAAATAAAGAAAAAAAGATGAATGACAATTATATAAAAATAAATCTGTGAAAATGATAAACTAAAAATTCTCTAGTTTAGTTTGTGATTTAAAAAAAGAGGTTTCTGAAGTGACTGCGCATAAACTATTATAAACTATTTAACTTTGGACAAGTTTGTAAATGTGTATTATACAAATATTTGTTCAATATTAATATGTTAGTAACAGATAACAAAAATTACAGCAGACAGTTGTCCGAGGCCGAGGCCTATAACAATAAATTCATTTGCTTATATTATTTATCATTTATTGTTATATATGTTTTCTGTCTTATCGGATGGCGTATTCTACGTTAAACTTAATGGCCGTGTCTCTGACACAGCCTGCAGGGACAGTCCGTGGCCGAAGGCCTCGGACAACTGTCTGCTGTAATTTGTATATTTACCAACGGCATTTGATTCAAGTCCGTTTAAAAAAAAAAATATTATGTTCAATTTTTTTAAACTTAATTTAATTTATGTATTTTAATTAATATTTTTATTGAAATAAGTTCTGCGAATGTTGAGAGGGCCGCCCTAATATTAAAAAAGGTTTACCTTATCGAGTCTTCGCATTAGCATTCGAGCGTTGTGTGAAAGCTTTACGCTTTACAATTCAAAATTAATGTTACAACAGCTTTATTGAAGCTTTCGCAAAAAAGCTTTATTACGTTAGCTTACTGTTTGTTTCACTTTTTACTAGATACATGTTCCTAAGCAATGTTGAGCAACCAAAAACACTCAACCAAACACCACACATATGTTTGAGTGTATGTGTTTAAACAATTTTCATTTGAGAAATTAAAATACTAGAAATATATCAACCAATATGAAATGTATATCAAACGAAAGATAACATCTTCATTTACCTACAAAAAAAATTTTAAAAAAATTCATCTAGTCGTTTCCTCAAATTCAATGAAATAAAGATTACAACAATAAAAACCTGACATGACTCCTCATACCGTAAGGTAAGACGTATTCTACGTCAAAAAGAGATGATGAAGGAACTTTGTTTACATACACTTCGGTTCACTTATTTAAAGGCACTACAAATTCCATATTCAGCAGCCTGTATCTTTTGCAATTTGTAACCGATTCCATAATTTTAAAATGGAAATGGAAGCTAGACATCTTGAGTTATAAAAAAAATCATGACAATAGTGATTTCTTAACCAAAGAACTTTTACTGAGCAATTTATAAAAAAAGTCCAAAAGTGTGCTATTTTTTTGGTTCACTTGAATAAAGGCACTTTAACTAATTTTAATGAAAAACAGTTTTTCTTGTTTTTTTTTTTAAATTTATTTTACTTTTATTAATAACTATTAGTAATGGGTACAACCCACTTTGTTTTTAATAACTTCAAATATACGGGTTTTCATTGAGAGATAAAGAGAATTTATGTAATCCAACGAAATTTGATTCCAAGCATCCTTAATGGCCTGAATTAGTGACTGCTTGTCATCAAATTTTGTACCTCCTTCATAGACCTTACGAGATAACCCACCCCAGACATTTTCCATAATGTTTAGATCTGGCGAATAGGGTGGCCAGTCAAGAATATTAACATTTTGGCTTGCAATGAAGTCCTTTACTACTCTGGCGTTGTGTATAGGGGCATTATCCAGTTGCAATATCCAAGATATGGGGCCAAATAGTTCACTGAACTTCGGAAAAGCCGATTAGAATAACGTTTTATAGATTGCACCAGTAATTTTTGCACTTTGAAATTCAAGATCGATGGTGCCATAGTACGTAATAGCACCCCACACCATAACGCCGCCCTCTCGGCTGTGATGTCGGTTCAAAAAACGCTTTTCCTTGCGCAGATCATGGAAATAATAGTTGTAGCCATCAGGCCCATCCAAATTAATCTTCTTCTCATTCGTAAATACAACGGTTCTCCTGTAATTTACATGACCTCTTGGCTGCACATCTCATACCATGTAGTCTGTTGCGAATTGAAGCCGCTTTTCCTTCCGAGGAGCATTAAGAGGCTTTTTTTTGTAATTTCAGGTATTTAAGATACTCACAACTCTTTTAATTAGTCTGCGTACTGATGAGTTGCTCGCTTCCACTCCAGCTTGAGCTCTTATTTTTGACAAGGATACGGCAGAATTAGAAGCAATTCTGTTGATTTTTCTTTTCTCATAAAGGGGTTTTCAATAAGAGCACTACAAAAGTTTTTTTAAATAAAACAAAACCAGTTTTAGATACCAATGAAATTGTTTATTCTTGTGAAAGTGCGTTCGATGCCATTATGTATTGAACTCGATTTCTTTTGCATGGCCACCACGGGCACGCTTGCAGAAGTCCAGACGCTGAACCCAATTTTCCACGGGTTTCAAGCATAAATCGGCCGATACTGCTGCAATTTCACGTTCGATATTCGTACGAAGTTCATCAATCGTCGCTGGCCTGTTGGCATAGACCATAGACTTGACGTAGCCCCACAGGAAATAATCTAACGGCGTCAAATCGCACGACCGAGGCGGCCAATCGACTGGGTCATTTCGTGAGATAACACGTTCACCAAACTTGGTTTCCAATAAATTGATTGTGGCATTCGCTGTGTGGCTTGTGGCGTCGTCCTGTTGGAACCACATGTCCTCCAAGTCCATATTATCCAATTGGGGCCAAAAATATTCGGTTATCATGGAACGGTAGCGATTCGCTTGCACAGTAATGTGCCGGTCTTGATCATCATGGAAGAAGTACGGCCCAATGACGCCGCCGGCCCATAAACCGCACCAAACCGTAATTTTTTCGGGATACAATGATAACTCACGGGATTACGTGTGGATTGCTGTCTGACCAATAACGCATATTTTGCTTATTGACGAAGCCATTCAGCCAGAAATGAGCCTCATCGCTGAAGATGATTTTCCGATGAAAATCCGAATCATTTTCAAGTTGTTGCTCAGCCCAATTCACGAACATACGACGCTTATGGTGGTCAAGCGGCTTCAGTTCTTGCGTCAATTTGATCTTATAAGGATGTAGGCCAAGATCTTTTCGCAAAATTCGCCACAACGACGTCACAGAGAGGCCCAACGCTTGAGAACGACGTGTGAGAGACACATTTGGGCTTTCTTGAACTGAAGCCTCAGCGGCAGCACTATTCTCGACACTACGGGCACTTCTTTGTCTCACTGGCACGGGAACATTTTGTACTGTGCCTGTGGATTCAAATTTTTCCACTAGACGCTCAATTGTTGATCTGGTAGGACGATTATGACGACCATTAATTGGACGTAGCGCTCTTAAAGTTGAGGCCACTGACTCCAAATTTCTGTAGTTAATAATTTCGACTCGTTGTTGGCTCGTATATCTTTCCATGATGGAATGGCAAACCTTACTGAAGAAAAATGTCAAAAGAGCGGGAAAAAATATGGCGTCGTTTGCTGTCCCTATCGATTTACTTTTGTAGCGTCTCTGTTGAAAACCCCGTTACGTAGATAAAGACAATGAAACCCTTCCTTTAAAATTTTTTCCATGCCCCTCGGGGTCCTTGATGTAATTGTGGACAACTGTTGGGCTCCGTCCAATTTTTTTAGCTATTGCGCGGTTAGAATATCCTTCAGAACGGTAAACATCGATTGTAGATTTTTCCGATAGAAATTTTTAAATGAAATAAATTTGTTTGTTTTGACATTTTGACTCGTAAAATGATTAAGATGTAATAAACAAACGCTCCCTACAAAAAATCATCGCTTACTTTAAAAATAATAAAGTGCCTTTATTCAAGTGAACCAAAAAAAATAGCACATTTTTGGCCTTATTTTATAAATTGCTCAAACAAAGTCCTTTAGTTAAGAAACCACCATTGTCATGATTTTTTTTTATATCTCAAGATGTCTAACTTCCATTTCCATTTTAAAATTCTGCAATCGGTTACAAATTGCAAAAGATACAGGCTGCTGAATATGGAATTTTTAGTGCCTTTAAATAAGTGAACCGGAGTGTAAATAACCAGTTTAAAAATACATATTTTTCTGTTTTTGTTTTCTTTCTTTAGGACTCTTTATTTCGACAAACTTACACAATGGCGTATTAATGTGATCCACCGATGCCAACATATGAATATTTGGTATTTTAGCCAATCTCGCCAAAATCGCCTGGGCCTTTATATTCCTTAACATAGCACCATCTAAATTATGAACAATCAGATACAAATGTGTTTGTGGTATCAAAGCAAATTCATCCTCAATCATATCAACGGCTTCATGGGGGTTTGCGGGACTAATACCAGCATCCAATATATCATTTGTAATACTATCCAAGATGTCTTTCAAAGTCAGACTGGGAAAGAAACCATTTATAACCAATACCGGTTGTTGTGATAGCAACTCACGATGGAATGATTGCAATAGCTGACGTTTAGAACCCAAGCCATACAGCAAAAGATTATAACCTTCATTTAGAATATATAACCACTTGGGAAAATACGATTTATACTCCTCCATTATGGCATTGATGGAAGCCTCGTGTTCGTCAGAAAGTTTCATTTCAGCCAGCAATGTAAACAAACGATCGGCTGGTAAGCGTGGATTTTTTAAACGATCCAAAGTGTGGTCGGATGTTAGTATTTTGGCACTAGAATGCGATTGGAAGTAACCATCACTTTCGGGTACATAATCGGTTGATTTTTTAACACGTGCCGATTGTCGGAGGCGAGCTGCAGATGGTGTTTTTGGCAGTACTGGGACCACAATTGATCGTCGACTTTTGCAGGGTGATTTGGGCTCATCGTCGGCTTCATTGTCGGGACCCGAAGATTCAGTGGCACTTGATGAACTTTCACTACCGGAAGGTTGAAAGTCACTCTCTTCATCGGCGGAGAAATCAGAATCGGAGGTGGTCTTTACGAGTTTAGCAATTTCTGTAAAAAAAAAGGAGCAAACAAATATTATGTTATAAGTTGGGGTTTAATAGATTTTGTTAATATAAAAGCAATAGCATCTAAAAATATATCTTTACGTTTTAGTTTAAGGATGGATTAGTAAAGTATTGCCTCTAAAGAAAAAGTCTATAAAATTGCTTCTCTTCCTGAATAGTGGTATAGAAAACAATTTTTTCCATAAAATTGTATGATTGAAGTGTTGTTTGTGTTATACAATTACTACGGGGGCGGATCAATAAGTCCGTGACTTTTTGAATGAAACACAGTTTTTTTTGGAAAAAAAAAATATTTTTCAAAAAAATGTCCTTTTAGCTCAATACACTTAGTCCAACATTTCTCCAATTTTTGTATGCCTTCCAAAAAATAGGATTTTTCGGGCTCTCGATGAGTTTGGGTGCGAATTGTAGTGGCGATTATGAGAGCTGCAACTGAGATAATGGATTCATGCTTGTACCCAGCGGGTGAAATCGTTATCTGCCTTGATGTAAGCCAGCCCTCAGTGCGATCAGGTCACACATGTGTAAATCCAAATTGGTTAGGGATTGCAAGAGGATCTTGAAAAGTATAGTGCCCGGCAAAGCTATGACTCTGCTGGGTTCCGGAACATAGTGATGTCACAGGAAATGTTGAAGCAGACTGTCTTTCTAGAGCAGGATGCACTTCTGCTGATTTGAGATTGACCGCCTCTGCAAATCCACCGATCTGTTACTCGCTGGTCGCTGGCGGGCCAGAGTAGATTTCAGAACTTCCAGGGATATATGACCAGCAGTGGACTCAGGGAGAACTAAGTCCCTTCTTCGACTGGACAATGCTGACTTGCGACACCTCACTGGGGTAATCACGGGTCACTGTGATGCCGGAGGCTTCACTCCCAACTGGATTGTGAACGGAGCTGATTACTGCCGTGCTTGTGGTGATGAAGAAGAGGTGGAAACCATTGAGCACCTTCTATGACAGTGCCCAGCCTTCCAGCGTAGGCGTTGCCGTTTTTTTTTTTTGGTTTCAGGCAGAGGGCCTGGCCTCTTTGTGCGATGTGGAAGACTTGATGGAATTCTCGCGGGGTCTGCCATGGATCCAGGCAGGCGATACCATCATCTGATGATTTGTCTATTGGTTCTTTCTACCCCACTGCGAATTTGGAATGGTAAACCTTTATCAGGGCTTATCAGGTAATGTACAGGGTGTTTCAAAAGTGACCACACTATTGGAAGATGCTCTTATTTTTGCAAATGGGCACCAATGTCAAATCTGTTTTGACATTTGTGGACAAGACAGATGTAGAATACAAGTAAACAAGCCATGGAGCGATACACTCCCCAAGAACGCGGAATAATCGTGTCTATTTTTTTGCGTAACAATTCGTCTGTGGTGTTGGCGCAGCGCGAATACCGTCGCCGATTCCCAGCCGTCCGACACCGACTGCGCAAACACTGCGCCGTTTGGCCACTAACCTTGCAGAGTATGGGACCACACGAGACGTTGCCAGGACTGGTGGGCCCCGGAGCGCCCGTTCTGCCGAGAATATCGCCGCTGTTGCGGAGGATGTCGAGCTGTTCCTCCAAAATCATAATGAGCCATGAGGCTCATTTCCACCTCAGCGGGTAAGTGAACAAGCAAAACTATCGCTTCTGGGGCACCGAAAATCCACGAGTGATGCACGAGGAGCCATTACACCCGCTCAAAGTGACTGCATGGTGCGCTGTTCACGCTAGAGGAGTCATCGGGCCAATTTTTTCGAGAACGCTGCTAGTCAAACGACAACAGTGGGCCATGTTAACCGAGTTTTTTTCTGCCGCAATTCGACGAATTAGGACTGGAGGACATGTGGTTCCAACAGGACGGAGCAACGGCACACACTGCGCGATCCACAACCGATATTCTGAAGGCGGCGTTCCCGGGTCGCCTCATCTCTCGTTTTGGCGATTTGCACTGGCCCGCAAGATCGCCCGATTTAACCGTTCCAGACTTTTTGTGGGGTTTTTTGAAGTCCCGTGTTTACGTGAGCAAGCCCGAGAGCCTGGAACCCCTCAAGGTCAACTTTCGACACGAGTGCGAGAATCTGTCGCCCGAATTTCTCGCCGAAGTGATGAAAAATGCCATAAAACAAGCCCGTATGATAATCAATTGTGACGGCGCCCATTCAATCGATATCATCTTCTCAACTTAACTAATAAAATTCTAAAGGTTCAAATAAACATAATCAAAAAACAGAATGGAAGTTTTTCATTTAGAAAAAAAAGAGAGCCATACAACATCGGATGACTTCTTTTGAAACACCTTGTATGTATATATACACTGGGAACATTGAGTGGTTTTTCTGTCTTTGTCTGTCTAACTTTTAAAATTTTCACTATCAGCCCTCTCTTCTCTCCTTCTTTATCTCCTCTTCATATATGTGGACAATCACAATGGGTCAACCGACCTCCGAATGTAGTGACAATAAGTTGTATACTTACATATCGTCACCTAAAATGCCCAAAGACGTAACCCTCATTTTCAAACTTTTTCAGGAGAAGCAAAAACCTTATAAAATTCAAGGTGTTTCAGTTTTAAACGCGTTCATTCCACAGCTAGCCTTAGGAACTTGGAAGTCTACTATTTTGCACATACATGTATATTTTAGCGTGGAGTATTATATTCAATCAAAAAAACAGTTTTTACTTTTTGAGGGTTACGCCTTTGGGCATTTCAGGTGACGATATACTCTCTCTTGTTGTCACGTGTCATACACCTAACCTAACATAAATAGGATTTTTTCGTGGTCCATAAAATAGGCATTTGTTTGATCAATAATTTCATCGTTGGAGAAAAATCTCTTTCCACCGAGCCATTTCTGTAGGTTTGGAAATAGGAAATAGTCACTGGGGGCTAAATCCCGAGAATATGGCGGATGAGGTACCCATTCGTAGCCCAATTAAACAACTCCAAACAATCCTTTGAAGTTGTCACACGATTACGTTTATAGTCAATTGAGAGCAAACGCGGCACCCATCTTGCAGACAACTTTCTTAAACCCAACTGATCATTTAAAATCGAAACCACACTGCCATATGAAATGCATATGGCATCAACAATCTAACACACTTTTACTCTTCGATCGGCCAACACCATATTGTGGATTTTTACGACATTTTCGTTTGTATTGTCCAGAACGTTCAGCGTCATTTGTACTTGTGCGACCACAACGAAAGTCAATAACCCACGTTTTTACCATTGAAATCGATGGTGCAGAGTCCCCATAGTATTTATCAAGCTTTTCCTTGGTTTGATTGATGGTTTTTTTCGCAAAAAATAATGTTGAATGAGAACTCGAAATTCACTTTTTTCGATTTTTAAAAAAATGCACGAGGTTGTATGTTTTGAACAGCTGTTAAACGCAAAGTAAATGACCGAACTTACTCAAAAGTTGCCAGTAGTCTATTAACAGGTGGTACTTGATGGAAGCAGTGTTGCATTTCATATAACTACAAGGGAGGTTGGAAAAGTCACGGACTTATTGATCCGCTCTCGTAGTGTTATACAAATAATGATTATAATTTACCAATTCTAATTCTGATTCACCTTCAGTAGAGTACAGAAATAATAATGTGCATTTGGAAATTGGCTTAGGTAAATATTCATTTGCGAGCTACCGAACGCCATCTACATTCCAAGTTAGTGCATATACTTGCGAGCCGCGGAAAATATTTTAGGAGTCAGTGAAAAAAGAGTGAATAATTGTGTTGTGGAATTGACAGCGGTCAGATTCATATCAGTGGCAGTTTGGCGATAACAAAAAAAAATGGGGCAGATACCCAGCAAACCCAATGGTCCTACAATGTCAGAATTTGGTGTTGCCAATAGCAAATTTTTAGTTGGCGTAGTTTATTTACCTAAAGGTGACGTTGAAATTTTTGAGGAACTGCACGAAAATGTTTTCCTTAGTTATAATAATATTATTATTTTTGGCTACTTTAATAACAATCTTTTTGATATTGCAAAGGCCAGTAATTTAAGAAACGTTTGTAATCGTCTGAGACTTAATACAAATCACAATAATATTCCCACTCACTTTGATATTGTATTAACGTCTTGGGACAATTTCAATGTCCCTCTATTTCTCATCATGCTTTTTGATGTGTTAACATCTATACGCGCGCCTCTAGGGCAGTAAACTATAAATTTAATACATACGCAAGTGTTAGGTTTGTAAGAGTAAATCATCGTTTGTTTGTTCGTTGCTTGGCAGTCGGTATTGAAAGTGATTATTGGGCGATTTTCATATAATTTTCCCACGCGATTTTCTCCGGAAATTCATAGCCGATTTTATTAATTTTTGGATTAAAAAGCTAGTGCGGGTTTCGACGAAGAGTTTTGGCCAAAAATTAAGGCGATCCGATATCGGCGAGCCGAGAGTTAAGTGTTTTAATTTGGAGTATTAATTTGGAGTAATATTAAAAAAGTGTTTTGTTGATCTTCGGTTTTGTCTTATCATCGTTTGTTTGTTCGTTGCTTGGCAGTCTGTATTGAAAGTGATTATTGGACGATTTTCATATAATTTTCCCACGCGATTTTCTCCGGAAATTCATAGCCGATTTTATTAATTTTTGGATTAAAAAGCTAGTGCGGGTTTCGACGAAGAGTTTAGGCCAAAAATTAAGGCGATCCGATATGGGCGAGCCGAGATTGAAGTGTTTTAATTTGGAGTATTAATTTGGAGTAATATTAAAAAAATATTTTATGTTATCTTCGGTTATATCGTACGAATATAACAATGTATGTATGTATGTACAAGTGTCTGTGGCTTTGCATTCTTTGACTTTTGTGGGAATAAAACAAAAAGTATTGAGCAAGAAAATAATGACACATGTGCTTGCACTGGGTCTTTAAATAATTTTAAGTATTAATATTATTTAACTGTAACGTCATCATATGATTGAACGCTGTTTTTTATTTTCCAATGTAACATTTACGAATGTGTTCATAGAAATCGAACAGGTACCGTGTAGCAAAAAGGTGTTAACACATCGCCCGTGAGTTCGAACACTCATTGGATTTTTTATATGCGGGATTTGCCATTAATATAAACAGGGAGAATAATCTGATTGAATATAGGGATTTTGATAATATTAACTGAGATGGTCTGTATAATTATTATAGCTCTTTTGAATTCGATTTAATTCGTGCAACAAATGAAGTTGATTTGCAGGTGGAGGTTTTAATTACGTTTTTAAATGGCGCATTTTCATACGTTCTCATCATTTGCAGGACAAAGGGAGAGAGTAAGTTAAATTGGATGAATTCAAGAGAAATCTTACACGATGTCTTTAAGAGATCTTGCTTATAAAGCTTCTCTTCAAAACCCGACAATTGTTCGTTGGCGTATCTTCTGCAAATATCGTAACAAGGCTAAAACTATAATTAGAAAATTTAAAAGAAGGAATTGTATTGTCATTTGAAGGAAGGAACAACGCTGTAGTGTGCCGAAAGTTATGTAATGTTGGCTATTTAGATCGTGATGAGATTATTTTGGACTACAATGTGAATGAGGTAAATAATTTTTTTGTTGATATATCTAGTGCTGCTCCTAGCTATTTTGATTTCAGTTATGAGGATAATGATTCATGTTTCTTCTTCAGTAAGGTGACAGAGATGGAGCTTTTAGAAGTTGATGGTATTCCGATGAGATTTGTCAAGCTGTTGCTCCCTGCAATTAGCGGATATATTTTACATATTGTTAATACGTGTAATATGTACTATTATTACAACATCTTCCTTTCCAACTTCTTGGAGAGTAGTTTCAATTCCAGAAGCTGGAGGTGGTTCAAGCTTGGAGGGCTTAAGGCCTATAAATATGTATATTGCCAGTTCTGTCTAAAGCGGTAGAACACTTGTTAAAGTTAAGGATTGTCAACTATTTAAATGAGAACAGCTTATTAGACAATTGTCAATACGCATTCCGAAAAGGTTACAGTACTACCTCATTGCTGGTGGAGATGACTGAAAAGATTAGGAGTAATGTTACTCTTAATCTCTCGCGATTTATCCAGAGCATTTGATTGCATAGACCACTGTACTCTTCTAATGAAGCTTCGCGACGAGTTCAAGGTCGGTAAAACCGCATGCAAGCTTATGTCATCGTACTTATATGATCGTAAACAATTTGTTGATATTATGTAGTGGAAAAACTTCAGATATCCGTAGTGTTTATTCTGGTGTCCTGTTATTGGATCACTTTTTATTGTTTTATATTTGAATAAAATTACTGATATTGCAGTTTCTGGTGGATGTACGCCTTATATTTATGCGGATGATGTCCAATTACACTGTGTGTGATTTTTGCACTTTAAAAATCTGTATTGAGTGAAACATAGCGAACCTGCATAATTTTGATACGCTGAATCTAATGGCATTTCCCGTTTTTCTCTACCACGTCAAAATTTCGAGATATTTGACCCCAAAGTTTGCTGGGATGTCAACAACTGTAATATTTTTGAGACTGAATTAGAGGCAGAACGCTTCAAAATTGAAGTTTGACTTCTGAGTAAGAAATGTAGAGGACCTTAAGTAGAATACCAACTTCAAGTTTGTACCCCCTCTCCTCCCCCCTTACTCCTAATAACTCGACAAAAACATTATTATTAGGGGTAAGGGGGGAGGAGAGGGGGTACAAACTTGAAGTTGGTATTCTTCTTACGTCCAATATTTTCCAATATTTTTTTTAGATGTAATGGTGGGTATTCTTCATTGTTGTATGGAAAAATATGTATGGTGATGGAGGAAAATTTTCGAGTTATGCCAATTTTTTCCTTCAGAAAGATATTGTCATTTAATCGTATACGCTACATTTTGTGAGACATTGTTCAAAATGTGGGATATACGTGGCAATTAACTAAAAGAAACATGTTAAAAAATGGTTACTTTTACATTTGTTTTTAAAAACACTAAGATTCATATTTATATTGTTGCCATTTCAATTGTTTTATTATTCGGTGGTACAATGGGTAGTGTGGTATGTCGGTGGTACAATGGGTAGTGTGCGCGCCTCTTATACTTGAGATTCTGGGTTCGATTCCTGCTCTGACCACCTTAAAATTTCTTTCGACGGCGGTTACCTCGCATAGTGAAGGCGACACTACCATGAAAATTCTTCTCAAAAATACCGGTCGGAACCGGTGTAGAACTGTAGGTCCCAATCAGTGAGTATAAAGCGCACAGCTCACTGGTTGTGAGAAGCTCTCCCCGATTCCTACATGGGATGTAATGGGAAAATGTAAGTACTGACGTTACAGTGTTTGGGGTAAGATATGACCCAGTAGTAGAATCTTACTAAAAATTACTGAATAGATGATTAGTGTGATGATTAATAATATTATTTCAAAAATACATATGTATATATAAACAAGTAATTAAAGGTCAATATACATCGCCTATTTGCTGAAAAACAATCAATCAAACCAAACAATCTTTTTGAAATTGAGTTCGATAATTCAGTCCGAAATAACAGTTCATCAGAGAAACAAAAACATTGAATGCCTATAACTTTATTTATCTTCCGGAAGAAGATGTTCAATACTTTTCTAACTTAACATCTGGTTAATAATAGAAAAAGTAGCTTTTTTTATTATTTACATTCAGCCGAATTTGCAGAATGAAAACTTGTGTTCGAGTGATATAAATTTGTCTTTATATTTTGATTTTTATAAATATTTTAGTTTATAACAATTACTGTTCTATGGAGTATTGAAATTGAAAAATTATTTGCTTTACTATTTAAGTTTATGATTAGAATTCAGTTTTTTTTTAAATTTACAATAAATTTGTTAAAATAATACTTACCACGCTTTTCTTTCATGAGTAATATACGTATTATTTGCACATACGTGGAGATAACGTAACAATTTTTGAATTCGCAAATTTTATATATTTTTCATTGTATATCCACCAAATTGTTATATACGTTGTTATAACGCGTTTTATTTTTTGTTTTTATGGATATACAATTAAAAAACGGTTAAATATTTCATAATCTATAAGAGGTAGCGACCTGGGGACTAGACAGATTGATAGATCTTGAAAAATTACATTAGAAAGTGTTCTTATCTCAATTTTTTGGATTTTGTGATATACGTGCAGATAACTCCGGTACGACGAAATGGCAATTCCTACACATTGCCACATAACGGAACGATCATTCACTTTTTCATTCCATTTTATTTATTGTAATATAAAAGCCAACTTTGGCTAAATTAAAATATTACATAGTTCATTCGTTACATATCAAATTAAAAGGTAATAGTATGTTAATAAGACAGTGCAACACGAAAAAATATAACCATATACGGACACCACTACGTGATAAAAGACTACAAAAAAGACCCATGTCTCCCAATTTTTCCCAAAGTCATGCACTTTTTTTTTTTGGGCCGCCAAAGATTTGGGGCCTCGGTATCATTTTCGTAAAAATGTGATCATTTTCTCAGGCTCATATCTTGCAAACCGTTCAGAATTTCGATTTACTCTCTGAGGCAAAGTTGTAGCTCTTGTCATAAAGAACATATAAAATCAAAAAAACTTCACCTTCCAGATCAAAATCGCAAAAAACTTAAAAAAATTCTATTTTTTTTTACCTTACACAAGTTACACAAGTCTAAATCGACATTCTGAGAAGAACAAAATTTATAAAGCAACTGCAACAGCCACACTACCAGTGCTTGCACCTGAAAATTTTGTATCATGGGTCGTTTTCCACAGGGATGAGGGGCAGGAGAGCACTCTCCTTGTGATCGGAATAGAGCCGGCATCCATGGCTAGTCTTGCCAAGACTAAAGGTATGGTGATCTTTGTGACCAAAGCTGTCTACATTAAAGTTGGCAAAGTGCCAATTGGCATGACGACCAACTCCCAAAAAGACCGGCTACTGGAGGACCAATGCCAGAGGTCATCCAGATAAACCTCCACTGTAGCGAGACGGCAACCCACGCTCTGTTGGATAAAATTAATAAAGGTAAAATACACATTGCTTTAATACAAGAACCTTGGACCACTAGAGACAAGGTTATTGGATTAAATCATATTAACTACCAACTATTCTATACGAAGACGGGTTCCCGTCCGAGGACATGTATCTTGTGCCATACAAACCTTTGTTTTCTCTTCTCCCCAGAGTTGTCAACATCGGATACAACTGTGCTGAAACAGGGAGATGGAAATATATACCGACACCACCACCTTCGTCGGAATTACAGCGTCTGGTAGAGAAGGTCATACCCTAGTAGAATATGAGGAGGTGTTAGATATCACAATCTGTTCTGAACACCTTATAGATGAGATTCAAGAATGGAGGGTTTCAAATGAGCACTCATCCTCGGATCACAGATACATTAGATTCAGGATAACACGCCCACCGCCGAAACCGATAAGTTTCCGAAATAGGACCAAGACAGACTGGACAAAGTTCGGAAGCCTACTTAGGAATCGACTAGATCACCCTCAACTCGAATACTCTAACAGGGACGAACTAGACGATAAGGTGACAAAGACAACGCAAGCACTAGTAAAGTCTTTCGAGGACAGCTGCCCATTTTGGGAAAGGAAAAAATATGTCTATTCACAAGGAAGACGAAAATATCAGAATATGAAGAGCCACGATTCCTGGAAAGACGATTAAAAATCCGATAAGGTTAAATACTTAGGAGTAATCTTAGATCGGAAACTGCATTGGAAGCACCACATAGAAGAAAGGGCCAATAAGCCCTACAGATGCTGGTCGCTATGCAGAAGGGCCTCAAATCGAATATAATACACTGGCTCTACAGAACCGTAATCAGGCCCGTACTAACATATGCTTCTGTAGTATGGTGGACAGCAGTTGAGAGAAAATGTAACATCGCAATACTGCAGAGGGTTCAGAGAATGTGCTGCATTGGTGTTAGCGGTGCAATAAGGACAACCTCGACAAGAGCCATGGAGACTATTTTATGTATCCAGTCAATCGAGATTAGAGTCAAATACGAGGCCTCCCTTGTGGCAAAACGCTTACAGGCAACAGGTGAATGGATCAACAGGGATCTTACGTCAAAACACCAACGGATAATTGGGGCCTTAGTCGGGTACACGCAAGATACGAGTGAATCTGACCGAATACCTGAGATAAGGGTTAAGGCGAATTGCGTGACCTTAACGCCAACTAGAGACGCCTGGCAGAATGGGACCCTGGCACAAATGCCAAATGGGACTTGCTGCTACACGGATGGCTCAAAGCTAGGAGAAAGAACGGGTCTAGGATTCTTCATTGAAAATCCAGCAACCGAATCCCATCTACGCCTCCCGGAGCATAATACAAACTTTCAGGCGGATAATTCAATCCTAGCCGAGGCAAATATCTTCACGGATAGCCAAATGGCAATCAAGGCAATATCATCGGAAACTGTCAAATCTAGAACGGTCCTTGTCTGTAAGGTAATAAACGATTATTCTATGCACGGCAGACACAACTTCATCTGGGTGCCGGGGCACAGAGGAGTATTCGGCAACGAGAGAGCGAACCTCCAGGAAACTCCAAACGGTGAGCCTAGATGGAGCGAAACCCTTTGGGGTGACGAAGGCTGAGTTGTAGGCAGGATGACAAAGATCCTATGGGGAGACCCATATGTATTGAGGACAAAAGGTTTGCGGAAACTGGGAAAATCTGAAATGAGCAAGATGATGGGAGTCTTAACGGGGCATTCGGGATTACGGGCCCACCTGTACCGAATTGGACTAGTAGCGAATAGTGAGTGCAGGGCATGCATGGAGGACGATGGAGCATTTCTTATGCCACTGCCCGGCCTTCACACAAGCTAGATCCAGATATCTTTTGGATAGTACGATACCGGACGTGACCAAACTTGTGGGTATGGACTGGAACAATTTAAGGAATTTCGTGAATAGCACCGAATTCCTATAAGGGATATGGTAAATTAGTAGGGTAAACTTAGAGCGCACAACAGGTCGAATCAGCGGCTTAAGTGTATGTCTTACTGACATAGGAAGGTTTAGAGTGCGCCTTTTGAACACTCAACACCGCACCCCTCTTTTCAAACTAGTTAGTTAGTTAGTTAGTTCGAAAAGAGGGGCGTGGTGTTGAGTGTTCAGAACTAAGTAACTAACTATATCCTTTCCATCATAAACTACTCGGACATCTACATCAACATGTGTAGAAAGCAACATTGCTTCTGATTTCGATGCATTAATGTTAAGTCTGTTTTCAACCATCCAATCTCTAAGTTTAGCTAGAGTATATTCAATTTTCTCCTCAAGGGTATCCACAAAATCATAACATCCCTTAAACAACAATTGAATATCACCAGCAAACGCATACGGAACACAAAAACTGTCCAATTTCAGAAAAAGATCATTGATATACATTGCAAAAAGAACCGGCCCTAAGACCGAACCTTGAGAAACTCCACTCTTAACAGAAAGAATATTGCTACATATATCCTCAACACAGACCAGTTGACTCCTACCTGTCAGATATGAACCAATTAATTTGCATGCACTACTCGCAAATACATACAATTTGTATAATTTACAGACCAAGGATGTGTAATCCACTCGGTCAAATGCTTTCTCCAAGTCAAATGAAACCAGCGCACACAATTTGTCACCACCAAAGTTGTTTCGAATAGTATCAGTCATACCTAGAAGTAACGACGTAGTGCTTCTATTACTCCTAAAGCCACACTGGCAATCATGTAGCAATGAATTTTACTCCAAATAATCGGACAACTGTCCCTTTACAACATGTTCAACAACCTTCGATAATATAGGCAAAAGTGAAATGGGCCTGTAGCTGGTTAGTAATTGTGAAGAATCTTTCGCAACTGGGACCACTATGGCAGCTATCCAACTAGCTGGAAATAATGAAGTAATTAAAATAGTATTTACATTATGCAACAAATGATTTGAAACAAACGGACATACTATTTTTAAAAACTTCAACGAAACTCCATCTAATCCAGCTGCATTGGGACTTAATTGCCAAGAACGCCCTTTCCAATTCACAAATACTAATATGTACATTGAAACGAGAAAGCATTTTCTCTATGTGGCATATCCAAAGTATGATGACTGGAATTTGCCACCTTCACATTTCAAAACAGCGATTATGGTATTAAATATTGTACCATGTCCTAACGGACGGATTTATTTCTGAAAAACAAATTAATGGAAAAAAGTAGTTTCTAAGAAATATTTATAACGTTTATACCTTCTCCTGTAAAAAACTAAAAAGTGTAGTTACTGCCTTTTGCATTTTAGGTGACGATATATCGTTGTCCTGAAATTCCTCTGAAATATGGGAGTGGTGAATTTGAAAAGGACTTTAATATAGTACGCCAAGAATCCTTAGTTTGGGCACGGGGGGTCAAAATGTTAGGACACGGGACAATATTAAATTCCATATATCGCTGTTCTCAAATTCCGCGAACCTCGAAAGCTCGTAATGTGTTTTATACGATTTGTAACTTATGTTTTTTTTTATTAATTACTTCAGAATTTATCTGAAATCAGAATTTATCTGGAATGCGCACTAAAACCAAACTTGTTTTTGATTTTCAATCTAAAAGTGACTTTGATGTAATTGTGTTGGTTGAAACATGGCTGAATACTGACTTCTATGATGGCGAATTATTCGATACTAAGCAATACAAAGTCTATTATAAAGACAGAAATGTTTATATTACTGGCTGTACCAGAGGCGGTGGTGTTTTAAATCTGAATTTAAATCGGAGTTATGACCAATTGACAACAAAGATGGTTTATTGGATCAGCTTATAATTTCTATTTCCCGCTTTGATATGTGTGTGTATCTTACATCCACCTGATGGTTCTGACGATCTTTATAATTCGCATGTTTCTAATATATTGGCTTTATTTAGAAGATAAAATGGCAGTATATTCTCGTATTTGTGTTTTGGGTGATTTTAACCTTAAAAATGTTAACTGGTCGCGGCTTTCTGATAATGATGTATTATTACCTCACAATACTTACAAATTTATTCAAGCTCAAGACCTTTTTAAATAATATAAAGCTATTAGCTTTATACTACTTTCAAAAAACTCGAGCATAAAAATGTTCCAATGATACCAAGGCTGTCTGTATAGCTATTTCGGATCTTGCCAAGATCTTCATCAGCAGACGTTTTTGGTATGTTTTTGGTGAATTCTTCAAAAATATATATCTAGAAACACTCATCATATTAATGAGAATTCCTTTATATACACGTTTGAAGAATACCAAGCACTACCATTGGAACACTTTCATGACATGATAAAAAAGAGTTGTGCTTCTATGCTTCTATGTCCGCTGGGATACCCGTATGGGCTGGAATCCATATAATTCTAATCTTATCGGAGAGTTGGAGATAAAGACAAATAATCAGTCTCCTTTACGATTTTTCTGAATTGCCTTGGTGACACTGAGGCTATCAGAACATATAATAGTTATACCCTGTTGATTTATGACAAAATCAACAGCTGTCTGTATTGCCGTCAGCTCGGCGATAAAAATTCCTGTATTATCAGGAAGCCTTGATTTCAACACCGTCTCAAACCCGGATTCTGAAATTTGTCTAATTATCGAGTAGGAATTAGATCCCTTATCGAAAGAACCATCTGTGTAGAGAATGTTGCTCGGTTTGTACATGGACAACTTATTGGCCAACAGAGTTTTAAAGCAGGTAGGATTTATTCCATCCTTTTTGTGCGCAATCAAGCAACATCTGTATGGACTGGTACTCGTTTACCGACATGGGCATAGGGTTTGTTCGGAAAGGATATTCCAAACTTGCTAAAGAGCTTTATTATTTGACTAATAGAGGACTTAGGTGACCTCGAGTGTATATCTATGTGACTCCAAAAACGTTATGGAGACCATCTGATGGGTTTGTTATAGCTTTTGATGCCATTTTTATTGAACTATTTTCAAGTAGAGTATCAAAATCTTGAAAACTAGCTTCGACTCTCAATAACTCAATAGGCGTTGCACGTAAAAGACCTGAAGCAGTTCTAAGCTTTTATTAATAGCGGTGTTTAGTTTGCCAACATTTGCCTTCGAGGTCTACCCGTAAATTGTAATACCATGCATAAGAATACCCATTGTTAATGATCTACATATGTCTAGAGCAGTGTCGATATGTGGTCCCTTGGTCTTAGAGCATGAGTTTTATCAGATTATTAATTTTCCCCAGTTTCGTAGTTAAGTGCTTAACATGTTCGTGCCATAGAAGCTGTGAATATGTTTGCAAACTTTTTTAAGTCCAGCTTCAACTCTTTAACGGGTAGTGCATTAAATTTGTCTCAATCATTCACATACGTAATATAGGTAATATGGTGGTCACTGAAGACGAGGTTTTTGACGGAATAATGCAAGTCAAAAATTGTTTCAAATGAGATGCTGATGGTCTATGTGCATATTTGTTGAAAAAGTGCGCATCTTCTATTACGGCGGCACTCACGTATATATCTAATTTATCCCTTAGTGAAGGAGTTTTTATTGAGCGATGGAAGTCTGCTACAATCACACCAATTTTTAAGGATGGGGAAGGGATGATGGATGACAGAACGATCTCAAAGTTAACCTGTGTGTCCAAAATTTTTTAACATGTTGTTTATAAACGTTTGTATTTTGTCACAGTCATTTATTTCCCTGAATCAGCATGGGTTTTTACTGGTAGATCAACTTTAACAAATGTAACTACAGGGTGTCTGGTAGCAGATTTATATTTTCAAATTTAAATAAAAAACATAATAATTGACGCAAAGTTTTATTAAGAGCATTGAACGATAGAATGGAAATGCGGATTTTATTTGTTAAAGAGTATGTCAATAAGATGTATTTCGTCGAGTTGAACACACTGTTCAAAAGGGAGCCTTGTGTTCTGCGCCACACGCTGCAGTAAACTTGGTACAATTGAGCTGATTTCTCGAAGAATATTTTCATTTAAAGCCACAATAGATTGGGGATTGTCATTATAAAACTTCTCTTTGAGGTAGCCCCATAAAAAAATCCATTGGAGTAAGATCGGGCGACCTCGGTGGCCATAGGATGTCCCCAACGCGACTGATCAGTTTTTGGGGGAAATTTTCCCGAAGCAAATTCATCGAAGCTCTGGCTGTGTGTGCAGTCGCCCCATCCTGTTGAAACCACGTGTGTGAAGAGTACGATGGATGAGCTCGCACATTCAGCAAAAAGAATTCCGTAATCATGCGTCGATAATTTTCACCGTTGACATTCGTCGCCTGGCCTCGAGAATTTTCGAAAAAAAATGGTCCAATTATCTCATGGCACACCAAACAGTTACCCTGGGGCAATGCAATGGTTTTTGATGTTTCAATCGAGGGTAGCGGGTTCTTGGAGACCAGTAACGTAAGTTTTGCTTGTTGACGTGGACGTTTAAGTGAAAATGAGCCTCGTCGCTGCAATAAATGGGATTCAATCATCGTTTCACAAAATTTTTTCCGTAAATCAAAGTCACTTTCTTTCAGTTCTTGAACGATTTGAATTTTAAAAGGATGGAACTTGTCATGCTGATTCAGACTCTTATTGGAAGCAGGCGCTTTCCTTAAAATCTGTGCATGGAACCCGAACGGTGTTATTAAACACAGACTTGAAATAGTTAATTACCTTGCTCGGGAAGATATGGATATAATGCTCTTATCGGAGACTCACCTTACAGATATGTATAACTTAATCATCCTGATAGTAGGGCCCATGGAGGTACAGGTATTCTTATACGCAACAGAATGAGGCATGATGTCCTAGAGGGCACCTCAGAACTATATATGCAGGCAACTACAATTCGTGTCCCAATTTCATATGGTCCAATGACAATATCGGCAATATATTGGCCCCCACAATTTTCGATATCGAGTGATGCATTTTTTAACTTTTTTCATAGTCTCGGACATACTTTTTTAGCTGCCGGAGAATACAATGCGAAACATACTCATTGGGGCTCCCGTCTCGTGAATCCAAAAGGTAAACAGTTGTACAATTGCATCATGTCTCGACAAAACGGGCTCGATTACGTATCGCCCTGTCAGCCTACGTATTGGCCGCATGATTGCAACAAACAGCCTGATCTAATTGATTTCGGTATAATTGCAAGGTCAAACGTCTCCCAGACTACGTGCCTAGGACTGTCTTCAGACCATTCCCCAGTTATACTTTCAATTAATGGGCACCACGAGATCGAAGCCCCTAGGAGGCTAACATCCAAAAATACAAATTGGTTGAAATATAACAAATTTATAAGCAAACATGTCCCAGTTTTGAACAAAAGTATTGTCAATGAACTTGATATTGAAAACCAAGTCAATAATTTTAATTCCTTGCTTGAGGAAGCAGCTTGCCACGCAACTCCATCTCCGAAAGAGCGGCTAGGGTACACTCACACGAATAGGGAAATTGAACATCTGGTAAATGAGAAGAGAAAAGCTCGACGGGATTGGCAAAGATATACATAGATCACCAGCTGCAAGTCTTCGACTTACCGTTGCAACGAACGGTCTACGAGTTGCCCTCAGAAAATATGATGGCCATCAACATGCCTGTTACGTTGGGGGGCTAAGAACGACAAATGCGACCAATTTTTCCATATGGGTGCCCATAAGAAATATAAGTAAGCCAGCTGAGTCTATTTTTCCCTTACGGAATGAAAGAGGAGAGTGGGTGACAGCAGGTGAGGAAAAAGCCAACCTCTATGCGAATCATTTAAGTCAGGTCTGCCGCCCCAACCCATGCACTAATAATTTTAATCTCTCGAACTTAGTTTGTATTAAGGAGTCCTCTACCATACCACTGGAGATAACGATTGAAGAAGTTGTTGCCATTATAAAGGAAACTGTTAACCCGAAAAAAGCACCAGGTTTCGATCTCATATCACAGAAAATGATCTCTGAACTACCATCCGTGAGAGTAAAGTTTATCGTAAATGTGTTCAAACACATAATAAAACATAGTTACTTCCCTAAAGCGTGGAAATTTTCCTTAGTGAAAATGAAGAACGCTCCCATCGTCTTACAGACCTATAAGCTTATTACCTTGCTTGTCAAAACTCTTTGAGAGAGTCTTTCTATTGAAGCTTAAAGGTTTTATATCGTTCCATAATTTCATCCCTGATCGTCAATTTGGGTTTAGGGAGGGTCATAGTACACTACAACAGGTAAACCGTCTTGGAAATATATACCGACACCACCACCTTCGTCGGAATTACAGCGTCTGGTAGAGAAGGTCATACCCTAGTAGAATATGAGGAGGTGTTAGATATCACAATCTGTTCTGAACACCTTATAGATGAGATTCAAGAATGGAGGGTTTCAAATGAGCACTCATCCTCGGATCACAGATAACACGCCCACCGCCGAAACCGATAAGTTTCCGAATTAGGACCAAGAAAGACTGGACAAAGTTCGGAAGCCTACTTAGGAATCGACTAGATCACCCTCAACTCGAATACTCTAAGAGGGACGAACTAGACGATAAGGTGACAAAGACAACGCAAGCACTAGTAAAGTCTTTCGAGGACAGCTGCCCATTTTGGGAAAGGAAAAAATATGTCTATTCACAAGGAAGACGAAAATATCAGAATATGAAGAGCCACGATACCTGGAAAGACGATTAAAATCCGATAAGGTTAAATACTTAGGAGTAATCTTAGATCGGAAACTGCATTGGAAGCACCACATAGAAGAAAGGGCCAATAAGCCCTACAGATGCTGGTCGCTATGCAGAAGGGCCTCAAATCGAATATAATACACTGGCTCTACAGAACCGTAATCAGGCCCGTACTAACATATGCTTCTGTAGTATGGTGGACAGCAGTTGAGAGAAAATGTAACATCGCAATACTGCAGAGGGTTCAGAGAATGTGCTGCATTGGTGTTAGCGGTGCAATAAGGACAACCTCGACAAGAGCCATGGAGACTATTTTATGTATCCAGTCAATCGAGATTAGAGTCAAATACGAGGCCTCCCTTGTGGCAAAACGCTTACAGGCAACAGGTGAATGGATCAACAGGGATCTTACGTCAAAACACCAACGGATAATTGGGGCCTTAGTCGGGTACACGCAAGATACGAGTGAATCTGACCGAATACCTGAGATAAGGGTTAAGGCGAATTGCGTGACCTTAACGCCAACTAGAGACGCCTGGCAGAATGGGACCCTGGCACAAATGCCAAATGGGACTTGCTGCTACACGGATTGCTCAAAGCTAGGAGAAAGAACGGGTCTAGGATTCTTCATTGAAAATCCAGCAACCGAATCCCATCTACGCCTCCCGGATCATAATACAAACTTTCAGGCGGATAATTCAATCCTAGCCGAGGCAAATATCTTCACGGATAGCCAAATGGCAATCAAGGCAATATCATCGGAAACTGTCAAATCTAGAACGGTCCTTGTCTGTAAGGTAATAAACGATTATTCTATGCACGGCAGACACAACTTCATCTGGGTGCCGGGGCACAGAGGAGTATTCGGCAACAAGAGATCGAACCTCCTGGCAACGAAACCCAGGAAACTCCAAACGGTGAGCCTAGATGGAGCGAAACCCTTTGGGGTGACGAAGGCTGAGTTGTAGGCAGGATGACAAAGATCCTATGGGGAGACCCATATGTATTGAGGACAAAAGGTTTGCGGAAACTGGGAAAATCTGAAATGAGCAAGATGATGGGAGTCTTAACGGGGCATTCGGGATTACGGGCCCACCTGTACCGAATTGGACTAGTAGCGAATAGTGAGTGCAGGGCATGCATGGAGGACGATGGAGCATTTCTTATGCCACTGCTCGGCCTTCACACAAGCTAGATCCAGATATCTTTTGGATAGTACGATACCGGACGTGACCAAACTTGTGGGTATGGACTGGAACAATTTAAGGAATTTCGTGAATAGCACCGAATTCCTATAAGGGATATGGTAAATTAGTAGGGTAAACTTAGAGCGCACAACAGGTCGAATCAGCGGCTTAAGTGTATGTCTTACTGACATAGGAAGGTTTAGAGTGCTCCTTTTGAACACTCAACACCGCACCCCTCTTTTCAAACTAAGTAACTAACTATATCCTTTCCATCATAAACTACTCGGACATCTACATCAACATGTGTAGAAAGCAACATTGCTTCTGATTTCGATGCATTAATGTTAAGTCTGTTTTCAACCATCCAATCTCTAAGTAAAGCTAGAGTATATTCAATTTTCTCCTCAAGGGTATCCACAAAATCATAACATCCCTTAAACAACAATTGAATATCACCAGCAAACGCATACGGAACACAAAAACTGTCCAATTTCAGAAAAAGATCATTGATATACATTGCAAAAAGAACCGGCCCTAAGACCGAACCTTGAGAAACTCCACTCTTAACAGAAAGAATATTGCTACATATATCCTCAACACAGACCAGTTGACTCCTACCTGTCAGATATGAACCAATTAATTTGCATGCACTACTCGCAAATACATACAATTTGTATAATTTACAGACCAAGGATGTGTAATCCACTCGGTCAAATGCTTTCTCCAAGTCAAATGAAACCAGCGCACACAATTTGTCACCACCAAAGTTGTTTCGAATAGTATCAGTCATACCTAGAAGTAACGACGTAGTGCTTCTATTACTCCTAAAGCCACACTGGCAATCATGTAGCAATGAATTTTACGCCAAATAATCGGACAACTGTCCCTTTACAACATGTTCAACAACCTTCGATAATATAGGCAAAAGTGAAATGGGCCTGTAGCTGGTTAGTAATTGTGAAGAATCTTTCGCAACTGGGACCACTATGGCAGCTATCCAACTAGCTGGAAATAATGAAGTAATTAAAATAGTATTTACATTATGCAACAAATGATTTGAAACAAACGGACATACTATTTTTAAAAACTTCAACGAAACTCCATCTAATCCAGCTGCATTGGGACTTAATTGCCAAGAACGCCCTTTCCAATTCACAAATACTAATATGTACATTGAAACGAGAAAGCATTTTCTCTATGTGGCATATCCAAAGTATGATGACTGGAATTTGCCACCTTCACATTTCAAAACAGCGATTATGGTATTAAATATTGTACCATGTCCTAACGGACGGATTTATTTCTGAAAAACAAATGAATGGAAAAAAGTAGTTTCTAAGAAATATTTATAACGTTTATACCTTCTCCTGTAAAAAACTAAAAAGTGTAGTTACTGCCTTTTGCATTTTAGGTGACGATATATCGTTGTCCTGAAATTCCTCTGAAATATGGGAGTGGTGAATTTGAAAAGGACTTTAATATAGTACGCCAAGAATCCTTAGTTTGGGCACGGGGGGTCAAAATGTTAGGACACGGGACAATATTAAATTCCATATATCGCTGTTCTCAAATTCCGCGAACCTCTAAAGCTCGTAATGTGTTTTATACGATTTGTAACTTTTGTTTTATTAATTACTTCAGAATTTATCTGAAATCAGAATTTATCTGGAATGCGCACTAAAACCAAACTTGTTTTTGATTTTCAATCTAAAAGTGACTTTGATGTAATTGTGTTGGTTGAAACATGGCTGAATACTGACTTCTATGATGGCGAATTATTCGATACTAAGCAATACAAAGTCTATTATAAAGACAGAAATGTTTATATTACTGGCTGTACCAGAGGCGGTAGTGTTTTAAATCTGAATTTAAATCGGAGTTATGACCAATTGACAACAAAGATGGTTTATTGGATCAGCTTATAATTTCTATTTCCCGCTTTGATATGTGTGTGTATCTTACATCCACCTGATGGTTCTGACGATCTTTATAATTCGCATGTTTCTAATATATTGGCTTTATTTAGAAGATAAAATGGCAGTATATTCTCGTATTTGTGTTTTGGGTGATTTTAACCTTAAAAATGTTAACTGGTCGCGGCTTTCTGATAATGATGTATTATTACCTCATAATACTTACAAATTTATTCAAGCTCAAGACCTTTTTAAATAATATAAAGCTATTAGCTTTATACTACTATCAAAAAACTCGAGCATAAAAATGTTCCAATGATACCAAGGCTGTCTGTATAGCTATTTCGGATCTTGCCAAGATCTTCATCAGCAGACGTTTTTGGTATGTTTTTGGAGAATTCTTCAAAAATATATATCTACAAACACTCATCATATTAATGAGAATTCCTTTATATACACGTTTGAAGAATACCAAGCACTACCATTGGAACACTTTCATGACATGATAAAAAAAGAGTTGTGCTTCTATGCTTCTATGTCCGCTGGGATACCCGTATGGGCTGGAATCCATATAATTCTAATCTTATCGGAGAGTTGGAGATAAAGACAAATAATCAGTCTCCTTTACGATTTTTCTGAATTGCCTTGGTGACACTGAGGCTATCAGAACATATAATAGTTATACCCTGTTGATTTATGACAAAATCAACAGCTGTCTGTATTGCCGTCAGCTCGGCGATAAAAATTCCTGTATTATCAGGAAGCCTTGATTTCAACACCGTCTCAAACCCGGATTCTGAAATTTGTCTAATTATCGAGTAGGAATTAGATCCCTTATCGAAAGAACCATCTGTGTAGAGAATGTTGCTCGGTTTGTACATGGACAACTTATTGGCCAACAGAGTTTTAAAGCAGGTAGGATTTATTCCATCCTTTTTGTGCGCAATCAAGCAACATCTGTATGGACTGGTACTCGTTTACCGACATGGGCATAAGGTTTGTTCGGAAAGGATATTCCAAACTTGCTAAAGAGCTTTATTATTTGACTTAGGTGACCTCGAGTGTATATCTATGTGACTCCAAAAACGTTATGGAGACCATCTGATGGGTTTGTTATAGCTTTTGATGCCATTTTTATTGAACTATTTTCAAGTAGAGTATCAAAATCTTGAAAACTAGCTTCGACTCTCAATAACTCAATAGGCGTTGCACGTAAAAGACCTGAAGCAGTTCTAAGCTTTTATTAATAGCGGTGTTTAGTTTGCCAACATTTGCCTTCGAGGTCTACCCGTAAATTGTAATACCATGCATAAGAATACCCATTGTTAATGATCTACATATGTCTAGAGCAGTGTCGATATGTGGTCCCTTGGTCTTAGAGCATGAGTTTTATCAGATTATTAATTTTCCCCAGTTTCGTAGTTAAGTGCTTAACATGTTCGTGCCATAGAAGCTGTGAATATGTTTGCAAACTTTTTTAAGTCCAGCTTCAACTCTTTAACGGGTAGTGCATTAAATTTGTCTCAATCATTCACATACGTAATATAGGTAATATGGTGGTCACTGAAGACGAGGTTTTTGACGGAATAATGCAAGTCAAAAATTGTTTCAAATGAGATGCTGATGGTCTATGTGCATATTTGTTGAAAAAGTGCGCATCTTCTATTACGGCGGCACTCACGTATATATCTAATTTATCCCTTAGTGAAGGAGTTTTTATTGAGCGATGGAAGTCTGCTACAATCACACCAATTTTTAAGGATGGGGAAGGGATGATGGATGACAGAACGATCTCAAAGTTAACCTGTGTGTCCAAAATTTTTTAACATGTTGTTTATAAACGTTTGTATTTTGTCACAGTCATTTATTTCCCTGAATCAGCATGGGTTTTTACTGGTAGATCAACTTTAACAAATGTAACTACAGGGTGTCTGGTAGCAGATTTATATTTTCAAATTTAAATAAAAAACATAATAATTGACGCAAAGTTTTATTAAGAGCATTGAACGATAGAATGGAAATGCGGATTTTATTTGTTAAAGAGTATGTCAATAAGATGTATTTCGTCGAGTTGAACACACTGTTCAAAAGGGAGCCTTGTGTTCTGCGCCACACGCTGCAGTAAACTTGGTACAATTGAGCTGATTTCTCGAAGAATATTTTCATTTAAAGCCACAATAGATTGGGGATTGTCATTATAAAACTTCTCTTTGAGGTAGCCCCATAAAAAAATCCATTGGAGTAAGATCGGGCGACCTCGGTGGCCATAGGATGTCCCCAACGCGACTGATCAGTTTTTGGGGGAAATTTTCCCGAAGCAAATTCATCGAAGCTCTGGCTGTGTGTGCAGTCGCCCCATCCTGTTGAAACCACGTGTGTGAAGAGTACGATGGATGAGCTCGCACATTCAGCAAAAAGAATTCCGTAATCATGCGTCGATAATTTTCACCGTTGACATTCGTCGCCTGGCCTCGAGAATTTTCGAAAAAAAATGGTCCAATTATCTCATGGCACACCAAACAGTTACCCTGGGGCAATGCAATGGTTTTTGATGTTTCAATCGAGGGTAGCGGGTTCTTGGAGACCAGTAACGTAAGTTTTGCTTGTTGACGTGGACGTTTAAGTGAAAATGAGCCTCGTCGCTGCAATAAATGGGATTCAATCATCGTTTCACAAAATTTTTTCCGTAAATCAAAGTCACTTTCTTTCAGTTCTTGAACGATTTGAATTTTAAAAGGATGGAACTTGTCATGCTGATTCAGACTCTTATTGGAAGCAGGCGCTTTCCTTAAAATCTGTGCATGGAACCCGAACGGTGTTATTAAACACAGACTTGAAATAGTTAATTACCTTGCTCGGGAAGATATGGATATAATGCTCTTATCGGAGACTCACCTTACAGATATGTATAACTTAATCATCCTGATAGTAGGGCCCATGGAGGTACAGGTATTCTTATACGCAACAGAATGAGGCATGATGTCCTAGAGGGCACCTCAGAACTATATATGCAGGCAACTACAATTCGTGTCCCAATTTCATATGGTCCAATGACAATATCGGCAATATATTGGCCCCCACAATTTTCGATATCGAGTGATGCATTTTTTAACTTTTTTCATAGTCTCGGACATACTTTTTTAGCTGCCGGAGAATACAATGCGAAACATACTCATTGGGGCTCCCGTCTCGTGAATCCAAAAGGTAAACAGTTGTACAATTGCATCATGTCTCGACAAAACGGGCTCGATTGCGTATCGCCCTGTCAGCCTACGTATTGGCCGCATGATTGCAACAAACAGCCTGATCTAATTGATTTCGGTATAATTGCAAGGTCAAACGTCTCCCAGACTACGTGCCTAGGACTGTCTTCAGACCATTCCCCAGTTATACTTTCAATTAATGGGCACCACGAGATCGAAGCCCCTAGGAGGCTAACATCCAAAAATACAAATTGGTTGAAATATAACAAATTTATAAGCAAACATGTCCCAGTTTTGAACAAAAGTATTGTCAATGAACTTGATATTGAAAACCAAGTCAATAATTTTAATTCCTTGCTTGAGGAAGCAGCTTGCCACGCAACTCCATCTCCGAAAGAGCGGCTAGGGTACACTCACACGAATAGGGAAATTGAACATCTGGTAAATGAGAAGAGAAAAGCTCGACGGGATTGGCAAAGATATACATAGATCACCAGCTGCAAGTCTTCGACTTACCGTTGCAACGAACGGTCTACGAGTTGCCCTCAGAAAATATGATGGCCATCAACATGCCTGTTACGTTGGGGGGCTAAGAACGACAAATGCGACCAATTTTTCCATATGGGTGCCCATAAGAAATATAAGTAAGCCAGCTGAGTCTATTTTTCCCTTACGGAATGAAAGAGGAGAGTGGGTGACAGCAGGTGAGGAAAAAGCCAACCTCTATGCGAATCATTTAAGCCAGGTCTGCCGCCCCAACCCATGCACTAATAATTTTAATCTCTCGAACTTAGTTTGTATTAAGGAGTCCTCTACCATACCACTGGAGATAACGATTGAAGAAGTTGTTGCCATTATAAAGGAAACTGTTAACCCGAAAAAAGCACCAGGTTTCGATCTCATATCACAGAAAATGATCTCTGAACTACCATCCGTGAGAGTAAAGTTTATCGTAAATGTGTTCAAACACATAATAAAACATAGTTACTTCCCTAAAGCGTGGAAATTTTCCTTAGTGAAAATGATATTGAAGCCTGGAAAAGATAGAACGCTCCCATCGTCTTACAGACCTATAAGCTTATTACCTTGCTTGTCAAAACTCTTTGAGAGAGTCTTTCTATTGAAGCTTAAAGGTTTTATATCGTTCCATAATTTCATCCCTGATCGTCAATTTGGGTTTAGGGAGGGTCATAGTACACTACAACAGGTAAACCGTCTTACTAACGAGATTAGAAAAACTTTTGAAAAAAGGCAGTATTGATGTGCAATATTTTTGGATGTTGCTCAGGCATTTGACAAGGTCTGGCACGAGGGCTTAATATATAAAATTAGGAAATACCTTCCTGCAAACACTCATTGCCTCCTTGAAAGCTACTTGAAAAATATAAGTTTTAGGGTCAAATATGGAGTGTATTTCAGATGAACGTGAAATAAATGCTGGGGTTCAGCAAGGAAGTGTTCTCGGCCCTTTTCTTTATCTTATCTTTACAGCTGACATCCCAACTAGTACGGGCTTACTCACGTCCACTTTTGCAGATGATACTGCAATACTGAGCCCCAAAAATTCTTAGCGACCATCTCCAAACACTAAAAACTTGGATGGCTAACTGTAGAATAAGAGTAAACGAAACAAAGAGTAAACAAGTTACGTTTACTCTAAACACAAAAAACCTGTCCACAAATAAAACTAAACGACATGCCGATTCCCTTATGTGACGAAATTACTTACTTAGGTATACACCTTGATCGCAGGATGACGTGGAGAAGACGTCTTGAAGCTAAGAAAACTCAGATTAAATTCATCAACTTCATTGGCTACTCAATTCGAACTCGAAACTTAAACTAGATTACAAAGTTCAAATATACAACAGTGTAATTAAGCCAATTTGGGCATACGGCTGTCAACTATGATGCAATGCTAGTAAAAGTAACATCGAAGTTATCCAAAGAGTTCAGTCAAAAATACTACGAGTAATTACCGGCGCACCATGTTATATGCGAAATGAGAATATACATAGAGATTTAAAAATACCTGTAATAAAGGACGAAATCCACCGCATCAAACAAATTCACCAACAAAAACTTTCACAACGCACAAACGCTCTAGCAAGAAATCTAAGAATAACAACAAGTTCATCCCGTCTACGTAGAGGGGATTTCCCAACACTGTAATTAACCAAGAAATCCCAAGCGCAATGATACAGAGGCCCGCTTCAACATCAATGTAATTGTTAATAATTATATTAACCCCGTTTAGAATATTAGATTCAAATACTTATTGTTAGGCTCCTTAGGAGCAGATTCAATAAATCATAATAAAGTCTTAAAAACAAAAAAAAAAGGATGGAACTTCAGATCCTTTTTTAAAATTACATGAATAATCGCTCTTGGAAGTCCCAGTGAGGCTGCTCTTTTTTGTATTGAAAATCGCGGATTTTCACGTAAACTGCTTTCAACCAGTTCAATGTTTTCGGGAGTCCTTGAAGATCGACTGGGCAATGGTCGTGGGACAAGCAGTTGCGCAGAATATATGCGCAGACGAACGAATTAGATTTACACTCGGTCCATCACTTATTAGCCGAATACTGAACTTTGAACAAAATTGTCGACGAGCAATTACGTAAGAATCATTACTCTTAAAAAATTTCTCCACAGCGAACGCACGATGCTCTCTCGACCACTGCGACATCGTGACTGACAAATCTGCACAATCGATAATTCCAACGGCGGCACCCTCTCTCCGCACCGTTTATTATTTTTTAAAATAATCGTATTTAAAACTATGAACAAGGAAGCCAAGTAGAGGCACCCTAAACAGAAATTTGGCTAAACCTTTCGACAAAGTGTCCCATAGTATTCTATTTTCTAAAGTAGAGCATATGGGTTTTCATTCTACTTTGTTATTGTGGTTAAAGTCATATTTTTCTGGTAGGATCTGTAGAGTAGCTATGGAAGGGATTCAATCTACTACATATTTGCAAACATATGGTGTTCCTCAGGGTAGCATCTTAGGACCACTCCTATTTATAAACGACATTTCTTTATGTTTCACTAAATCCAAATTTCTTTTATATGCTGATGATTTAAAAATATTTCTAAACACGGCCTCCCTGCGGGATGCTCTTGATCTGTAAATTGTCTTACAACACTTAAATGAGTGGTGTCTTTTGAATGAACTTCCTTTAAATATCTCTAAGTGTGTACATGTTTCTTATTCTAGGTCTCATTATCCAATTCAGTTTGATTTCAAAATAGGTAACTATATCTTGAAATCTGTGAAATCTACCCTTGATAGGTGTTGTTTTTGACTCATCCCTATCTTTCATTCAGCATATAGATTATATTATTCCTAAAGCATATAGAGTGCTTGGAATCATTAGAAGAAATTGTTCTGAATTTGTCGATCCTAACACACTCAAATTGATTTATGCCTCATTTGTCAGATCGAAGTTAGAATATGCTTTTGTTATTTGGTGTCCACATAGTGACATTCATGTTGCTCGTGTGGAAAAGGTTCACAGAAACAATTTATGAAATTTGTTGTTTCTTTAGTACGGATGGTAAATCCATTACATACTTATGAAATAAAATGTTCATGGTTGGTGTTGGCTTCTTTAAAATTTCGGAGGAAATTCCAGTCTGTTATACTGGTTTTTGATATTATTAATGGTGGTATTGACTGTCCAGATCTAAAATAAATAAATGGTTTCCCATTACATCCCATGAAGGGACTGGGGAGAACTTCTCACAATCACTGAGCTGTGCGCTTTCCAGTTTTCACTCACTGATTGGGACCTACAGTTTTACACCGATTCCGAACGGTAATTTGAGAAGCTTTTTCATGGCTAGATACTCGATAGTGTCGCCGTCACTATGCGAGGTGACCGCCGCCGAAAGAAAATTTGAAGGTGGTCAGAGCCGGGTTCGAACCCAGGATCTCATGTACAAGAGCCGCGCACACTAACCATTGCACCACCGACGGCCACAGATCTGCTTTCTTTAATTTCATTTAATGTTCCTCCTAGAAGTCTTAGATATAATGACATTTTTAATGTGCCTTGCCACCATACTAATTATGGGCTTAATAGTACATTGACACAAGCTTTAATCTTTCTTAATGCTATTAATGTTAATCAACAGAAGAAATTAAACCCACAAATAGAGTTTTACATATCCAAATATTGTTTCAAAAAACGGGTGCTTCAAATTTTAAATTGAATTGTTATAAGAACACATTGTATAAATATATAAGTATATATACATCGATATTGACATTATTGGTTTTAATTTTATATAAAATATTTTATTGTACAATTTGTTACTAAATCGTAGTCTGTAAGGAATTTGTATTTCCACTGACTAATAAATGAAATGAAAACGTTGTTCATTACAATATACATAAGTACATACTTTCCTTTCTAGTACTTTAACAGATGCCTGTTAACGTAATAACAGCGCGCTAAGCAGTGGTTTGTGTCTTCGCTAGCTAAATTCGAATTTATCTTCACGCACATCCCTTTCATACGTTATTCGATAGTTGCAACTAATCTTTCAGTTCATTTACATTATTAGCTCAATTCTAAATATTCCCAGGAAATTATTTTTTCCCGGGAATAAAATCCTCATATTCTAAACAGACGGGGAATAGAATAATAAAGGAGAGAGAATTGCGAATTTTCGAAGTCAGCTGTTTTGCTTTATGACGTTTGGTTTTGGTTGTTAAATGCAAATCATTTTAAGCAAATAAAACTTAATTAATAATCAAAATAAGTGAAAATGTACACCATAGCCTTTAGAATGGCAGCAGAAGAACGACCGGAAGCAGGAGAAGCAACAACAAACGTTTGCAAGGAGATAGTATCTGCCGCAAACTTTGTAAGTAAATAAGGGAACGTACATATTTACTTGGCTTAACTCTAGTTCAGGGGCATTTCTTGGAATGGAATCAAAATTTTATCATCAATATAGATTTTTAAGCTGAGCTGAAATATATATATTTTTTGAACGATCGGCCCATCTTCTTGAGATATGGGCTTGCAAAGCTTGAGTGTATAGTTGGCTATATCTCTGAAACTAATTTTCTGATCTTGTTTCTGATTTATGTCATTAGAAAGGTCTTTTTAAACTCTACAAATACGGTTAAAAATATTTTACTTTTTATTAACCCATTGTGGAATAGTTTTAAAAAAATGATTTTATAACCTCACTTTTTTGTTTAAAATCATTATTTTTCAAAAATAAACCGTAGTGTTGCTACATTTTTTCTACACACCGGATATAGAAAAGATTTCCGACTTTCTTTCAAGGTATAATACGGCTCAGTAGCCCTTGAAAGACCGGGGATATAAAAAGTAAAAATTTTGTTATCAAACTTTCAACATAATATGAGGACCCGTTTTCATTAAAATATCAAAAATTATTTTAAAACAATCGCGCGATTTTACTGATTTTGCCACACATCGACTTAAGGTACAGAGAGAATTTGTACCCCCCCAAGGTGAAATATAAATATAACGATTTTCAAAAATTTATTTTCATTTCGACGTTACGGAAATTTTACTCGAACCGAACATGTTACATATCGTCACCTAAAATGCAAAATGACGTAACAACAAAATTGCAAAATTTTCTTTCTGATTGATTACGATATGTTTGACTAAAATACACGATTTGACAAAGTTGTAAACACCTAAGTTCATAATCCACGATTTTCTTAAAAAGATAAAATAGATGAAGTTTTTGATAAATCCACATTTTTTCTTTGAATTGTAATTTTATATAAAATTTCGATGCCCCTATACTTACAATTGACTACACTACATATTCCCACAAACTTTTAGACATCTACCGCCCAAAATGGTAATTTTATTCACAAAATTCCGATTCTATATCTAACTATTTTTTGCCTCTTCTGTAAAGTGATGAAAATGTTGTTACGTCTTTTTGCATTTTAGGTGACGATATGTGTCTGAACTTTGAAGGGCCATAACTCGGGAAGTAAGAGCCTCTGGGAAAATTGTTTGTTTTTTCTTATTTAAAAATAAATTCTATACACCCTTTAAAAAATGAAAAACAAAAATTGCTCAATTGCCCCTAAAATAGAGTTGTTCCAAAAAGGGGGCTGGTCCATATTTTCCGAAATTTAGACCTCCAAAGCTTGAATATATAATCGGGCATAAGTCAGCCATTTATTATCCCATCTAGTTGGAATCAGTACCATTACAAAGGCCTTTTTAAACCCTATAATTCTGTGTATAAACATTTTTTTAACCAATTGGGGGCTAATTAAAAAAAAACATTTTTAACCTCACTTTTTTGATATATTTTTTTTTCAAAAAAAAAATGCCCTATTATACTTCTTTTTTGGTAGGCTCCGATAATAGACAAGACCTTAACTTTATTTAGGGTATAATATTCTCCTATAACCCATCAAAGACCGGAGATATTAAAGTTCAAGTTGAAGTTCATAGTATTATTGTGTTCTAAAGCTTTCTGCGTGGCTTAGGGATTTTCTCGTCTGGTGCGAGTCCAACACCCGCTTCGTGGCTTTGGCATAGTATTTTTGTGTTAAATTGCACAATTTTTTAGAAATCATTTTTTAATTTTGGTGAAAAAAGTGGCAAATGTATTCAAAACTTTGAACTTACATGTCTCCGGTCTTTGATGGGTTATTGGTGAGAATTATAAATTAAAAAATGCAAAAGTCTTGTCTTTTATCGGAGTTTACCAAAAAAAACTACCAATTTTTTGAAAATAATAAATTTTTATTAAAAAAGGGAGGTTCATTTATAGAATTTAGAAAGGTCTTTGTAATGATACCCATTTCTACTAACTTTGATAACCTCTTTTAAAACTTTTGAACTCAGTGCAGACGCATTTCTCGATGGTGACATTTTGGTGTAGATCGGAGAGTTGGTGCTAAAGTAAATTTATTCCGAAGAATAATGGCCATAATATTGATGAAAATAAAAGTAATTATTTAATTTTTTAAAGAAAATATTAAATACTTACATTTTTACGCAGCACTCCCTAGCAATTTGTTGGCGGAATTACTCCCATTCTCCATTTTATTGACATTTAGAATACCTACTTTTTCCCCGGGGAAAATTACCCTTTTTCGAAGTTCGTTTAGAATAAGGGAATAGGGAAAACCTCCCAGGGAGATTTTATTAAGAATAGGGGAATAGGGAATACGGAAAAAACTCCCAGGGAATTGCCATTGAGAATTGGGCTGTATATATCCACAAAACTTCATAAAATTCGTGATAAAATGGATTGGTTTAATCGCGAAAGGGCTTCTTGGTAAATATTAAATTATTCTATTTAAAAATAAAGACATAAAAGTAAAGATTGTAAACGACTAACACCCATTATCATCATGTTAGGTTATTCTACAGTTAAAGCTAACTAAAAGATTTAGTTGTCAGTTTGTATGAAATTTTCAAATTAGAACTGTTGGTTAGCTCTAACCAGATATTGTGATAATGACCCTTAAACTTACACATTGTGTTTTCGTCAGCGGTCTTTAACAGATTAGGTTCTTTTTTATTGCTCACGAATTACAACACCTTCAACGGCTATAACCTGAATGAATAAATCTTAGGGTTTACCTTGTATCAGGATTTTGACGAGCAGGCGGAAAAAGAGCGTTCTTCTTGCTCTGCTTAGAAATGAGATAGATTCGAGCGATTTAATGTTAGAAAGGAAGTAAATGACCAGTTATCTTCTGTAAGAGGTTGGCGAAATTATTAGCGTGAGTGATTCTTTCGTCGACCGTCACCTCGTATAGTGGTGGCGACACTATCGAATGATTAGCCATGAAGAAACTGCTAAAAACAGTCACTTACACAAATAGGTTCAAAAGGTTCCAATCAGAAGAAACCACTATTTGTGAAGAGCTCCCTCCTATCAGTCCATGGAAAAATAAGTTGTTTTTTTTTACCATCTCTTTTGGAATATACAAGTATTCAATTAACTCTACTTACGATTCTTAACCCTTTTCCGCACATGCGACGGTGTCTTGGGCTCTGCCGTTGATTTTCGCGACTTTTTGGTATCTGGTGTTTTACCCAAACGCCCCGGTGTCTTTGGCGTTGACGGTGTTTTTGGAGTATTCATGACAGCCAATGCCATGGCACCCTTCTTTTTAGGTGTATTAAAGCCAAACATAATTTTGCCAGCCACATCAGCATCATCTTGCAATAATTCGAAATCAACTGGTTTTGGCCTGGCAACAGGAACAAAATCTTCATCCTCTTCAATTTCCTCCACCTCCTCGTCGTCATCGGTAACTTCGTAATTTTTAGCCACCCTTTTACGCAGTGACTTTGACTTGGAACCACCACTACCCAGTGTAGTATCCAATACAAAATCACCACTCGTGTATTTTTTTGTTGGACTTAATACACGTCGTGATCTACGTCGCACCATCGAAACATCATGAACATTCTCTTCGGCAGAATCCTCGACCACCACATCAACGATGGGTTCGGTATCTGTTGTTGTATCACTACCTTCCGCGGCTTTAGAACTACGATGGGCCATAATATTCTCGACAGCTTTAAGGCTGGGAGTCTTTGGTTTCTTTATTGAATTTGTCGTTTCGGATTTTTTTGGTGTTTTATAAACTTTTTCTACTGCACTACGAACAGGTTTAGTAGGGGTTGACATGTTCTCATGTACGTATAAACCGCTTAAAATTTGTTTAAATAAATTTATATCAATTATTACCGCACATTTGTTTACAATTAGCGAAAAATGATCAAGGAAAGGTTTGGCAGATGTTTTGTTTTGTTTTCACAGCAAATTTTGCGCCATCTTTGAGACAGGGTTGTTACCCTCACAGGGTGTTACAGAAGTGTGTAATAGCAACAAACCAAAAAAAAAAAAAACCACAGGGTACCTAGATAGTCAATATTTTTATTGACTGGACCGCCAATAAAAGAGTGAATCGTTATGGTGCCCACACACGATGCAACATTGTTTGAAACATGGCCATGTTTCAAACCATGTTGCATCGTGTGTAGCAATGTTTCATGTTTACAATCGTGTTTCATTGTTTACAATCGTTTCATGTTTACAATCGTGTTTCATATTCTGTGTTTCAAACACAATGTTGCATCGTGTGTGGCGATGTTTACTGTTTTTGCTCTATCATTCTTTGCGAGCAGTTGTGCTGGAGGTTCTTTTTTATAATTCGCGGAGTAAAGGAAAGCGAAGAGAGACAAAAATGACGACAATTGGAAATAATGAAAACTCGAGAAATTTTATAAAAGAATTTACCAGAATTACGGAACGTAAAATGTGATAGTTATAAAAATAAAACTAAAAAAACAGCAGTATATTAATTAATATTTTTTTCCCTCCGCGTATGTTTGTTTAGCAGAAAAACTCACCGACTGAAGTTTCATTTATGGTTTCAATTTTGGTTGCATCGTCTATGGTAAAAAATGAAACCAGGTTTCAAACACATGTTGCAAACAATGTAGCATGGTGTGTGGGCAGCATTACGATTATCTGCTCTCTCTCACTCTCTTCATAGAATATTTCAAAGCACGTGCAGTTTTTTGACGATATTATTGTATATAACTATACAAATTGCCTCCATGTCTATGTAAAATTACATAAAGTATGTAAAAAGTATGAAATAATCAAGATATTCGCTAGAGTGAAGAGAAATGTTGACTGTATATTTCAGTACATCGTTTTTGTATAAGTTGTGCAAAGACTATAAAGAGGTAGACGACTAATATTGGTGAGCAATTTCGCAACTCTCGCAAGAGACACAAAATGTCGACACGATTCAATAACAATAACAAAAAACTGTTAATTTATAGAAATGTTCAATGAAGAGAGTAACAAAAACCATTCATCCAGTTGACAGCCAAAATTTCTCTTGTGTGGAATGCCAACAACAAAGAAATTATGCCTAAATGATAATGCATGGTATCTAGGTGTGATTCACGACTGAAAGTTTAGTTTCAATTCAAACAAAATTAATAGTATCAGTTGAGTCACAATGGTCATTTATTCGTATTTCAGGACCATCGGAGGATGATAGGGCCTTTTCCGACAATACTTTTCTGGATATACACAGCTGTTGTTCGATAGTTGTCTACGACATGATCAGTACTGGAAAAATCAATTTGCATAGACGATCAGAAATTAGACGACCAGAAGATGTGTGCAGTTTGCCAACCCTCGTAAAAGAGAACGAAAAAGTGGTAACAATTCACGCATACGAGAAATGTGTATCATACATATCTTGATTATTTCATAATTACATGATTTATGTAATTTTACTTCAACATGGATGGAATCTGTATAGTTATGTACAATAACACTATCAAAAAGCTGTTCGTGTATTGAAATATTCAATGACGAGAGTAAGGCCCAATTTTTGACTGGTCAATCATCTTTGATCAACGATCAAACATTATTTAAACTCTGAATTCATTTTTTGGTTAATAGTTAATTGCTGTTTAAACAGCCAAAGTCGTTCATTTAAACTATGATAAAGTGACCATATGATTTTGACAGAAAACAACAAGAAGAACAAACACAGTGTCTTTAATTGTTAATGTGAACAATTATAATCACCAACCCAGTTGAAATAACAATAAAAACGTATCATTTAACTTGCAGTGCAGTTAGAACTGTATTTCTGCTCAAATATGCTCCAATTTCATTAAATATTTTGTATTTTCTCACTTCACTTTTGTTTTGCAAATGACGATAAATGTATGAATACCGGTTATTTTTCGTAGCATTTGCCACTGTTGCCACATGGTAGGCAGCAAGATTATTTGACAAAGCACTGAAAAACTCTTTTCGTATTTAAAGTCAGATCAAACATAAATCAAAATCAACTGATTACCAATTTAAATAACCAGTCAAAAATTGGGCCTAAGAGAGAGAGAGAGAGAGAGAGAGAGAGCAGAGAATGGTTAAGGTTTCACTCGTTTTGTATGTTGGCAGTGAGTGAAGAGAAATTTTGATTGTCTACTTGTACAATCTAACAATAGAAATTCCAACCATGTTTAAATAAAACAAAAACGATGTACAAGTAGACAGTCAAAATTTCTCTTCACTCAAATGCCAACAAACAAATCGAGTGAAACCCTAGTACTTCTCTACTCTCTCTCTTACTCTCTTCATTGAATATTTCAATACACGAGCAGCTTTTTGATATTGTTACTGTATATAACTATACAAATTCCAACCATGTTGAAGTAAAATTACATAAACTATGCAAGAAGTATGAAATAAGCAAGATATGACGCGAGAGAGAAATGCGTTTGAGTGAACTCCTAGTACTTTTTGGTTCTCTTTTAACAGGGTTGCCAAGTTGCGCACATCTTCTGGTCGTCTAATTGTAAATCGTCTTTGAATAAAACAAGTTGCGCACATCTTCTGGTCGTCTAATTGTAAATCGTCTTTGAATAAAACAAAGACGATTTACAATTAGACGACCAGAAGATGTGCGCAACTTGGCAACCCTGGTAAAAGAGAACCAAAAAGTGCTAGGAGTTCACTCAAACGCATTTCTCTCTCGCGTCATATCTTGCTTATTTCATTCTTTTTCCATAGTTTATGTAATTTTACTTCAATTCTGTGCGCAATTTACTTCAAAGATGTGCGCAATTTGGCAACCCTGGTAAAAGAGAACCAAAAAGTGATAGAAATTCACTCTAACGTATTTCTCTCTCGCGTCAGATCTTGATTATTTCATACTTTTTGCATAGTTTATGTAATTTTACTTCAACATGCTTGGAATTTGCATAGTTATATACAAAAACACTATCAAAAAGCTGCTCGTGTATTGAACTATTCAATGAAGAGGGTAAGAGAGAGAGAGAGAGAGCAGAGAATGGCTAGGATTTCACTCGTTTTGTTTGTTGGCATTTGAGTGAAGAGAAATTTTGGCTGTCTACCTGTACATCATTTTTGCCACAACGCTACCCATAGACGAATTTGAAATTCGACGAAAATTAACTTACACCGGGTGGAGTTACAAGAACTGTTGACTTAGCTTTTTCATGTCGGTTTGTATAGAATTGTGGAATTTAAATGAATTTTGCAATTTTTTTTACTTTTATCATTGGTATACATTTGTATTGTACATATTTAACACAACTATTTTGCCACAAAAACACGAAATGCGATTGTTGTTGCTTTGTTGAACGTTGTGCCTCTATCTAGTATTATTGAACCCACCATCCAATGTTAACGTGCAACAATAGGTCTGTCTGCGTACACATATTTTGCATCATTTTGTGCGAAATGTTGCAAAATCTTGCAAAATGTTGTCTGCGTACTCCAAATCTCTTGCAGCGAGAGAGCGTAAAAGAGAATTTTTTGACAGTTGGAAGTTAGAGAACTTGCAAAATGTTGCTGGAGAAATTTCTTCTTGCAAGATTTTGCAACTAGTTTGAACAGCTGTTTCTGTTTACTTTTTGAATGAAATAATTTTTATGAAATGAGGTAAGTAGTTAGAATTGTGTTGATTTTTAACGTTTATAACAAATTATAATAAACAAAACATTTTACTTCATGCTAGAAACGTGCAAATATACAGTGCGACCGTGCGACACATATGCTAAAATTATTTTGCTTTGCTATTTCAATTGTTTACACACCGATCAGCTGTTCTCTTGCAAGATTTCACTGGATGCTGTCTGCGTACTTTTTGATATATTTTCAACGAGAGAGTAAAATTGTTCTTACTCTCCCAAAAAAAATGACTGAGTATTTGCTACTGGAAAAGTACGCAGACATACCTAATACCTATGACGTTTAATTTATTGAGAGAAATAATGTGTCTATACTAAATTCCCTATGACCCTACCGAGTATTTGGGGGTTATCCTACACCTGATTTGCTGGGAAGGAAAATGGCTGCAACGTCATAAATCCACCTATGACATTCCTCGCGATAGATCACCAGCCCATATTGTCATGGAATAATTTTAAGGCATCTCCGACAAACCACAATATAAGTGAGTTACATGACACCGACATCCTTTGGGAGAAAGTTCTCCACTTATAACCCTGACAGCCAACACTAAAGATATTTAGTCTTATACACTTACGGGTCAAAATTACATGGAAAAGTAGTCAGACTGCTATAAACTCGTTGCAATCTGTATTCCTGACTCCAATGACTGCGCACTACTGCCGCGCATCTCTAAATGAGATGGCCAAGCGGTTCGATGTCCGCCTTATATGCGAACATTCCAGGGAATCATACAGCGGATGAGCTGGCGAGATGATGGACTAATTTACCTGTTCCACTGAGTATAAAGTACCCACATGCTTCTGCATTTAAGTTCATGCTTAACATCGAAGCTCTTAAACTAGCGAATGATAGACGGACTGGAGGTACAAAATACAGGACCACTAGGAATGCATGGCGAAGTTATGACCTAAATCGTACTCTAAACTTGATAAGCAGTCCCAGACAGGATATCTTTACGCTAGCAGCTGTTAACATTGGACACAGTGTAATAGCATTGTAGTCTAAGGCCCAATTTTTGACTGGTTACTTAAATTGGTAATCAGTTGATTTTGATTTAAATTTAATCCGACTTCAAATACGAAAAGCGTTTTTAAGTGCTTTGTCAAATACTATATGAAAACAGTAGCAAATGCTACGAAAAATAACCGGTATTCATACATTTATCGGCTGACGCCACTGGCAAAAGAAAAGTGAAGTGATTAAATACAAAATATTTAATGAAATTGGAAAGTATTCCAGCAGAAAGGAAGTTCTGTCTGCACTACGAGTTAAATAAAACGTTTTTATTGTTATTTCAGCTATGATGCTGATTATAATTATTCACATAAACAATTAAAGAAGCTTTGAGCTTGTTCTTATTCGTGTTGTCTCTCAAAATCATATAGTCACTTGATCATAGTTTAAACTTGTTTAAACAGCAATTAACTATTAACCTAAAACACGAATTCAGAGTTTAAATTATGTTTGATCGTTTATCAACGACGATTTTCCACTTAAAAGTTAGGACTAAGTTCATAATTACTACAAAAGCTGTAGGGATGAAGAGAAGGCGCCAAATATCTCATATGCTACTGCCAGTCCTTTCGTGAAGTAGAAAACAATCATCCTTATTACGCTTGTAGTCGTCGATACAAAACGATGTTGTCTTGTGTCGACGGCTGAAAATTGGTATTTGTGTAATCGTTATCGATCACTAACTACGACACTCGATACATATTTGGTATTTTGTAACTAGAATTGACGTACATGTTGATTTGAAACGACTCCATTTCCATCGAAAATTTGCAAATTTTTTTTCTTTTTCTTCTTCAAAATCATTTACCGAGTTTTATTTTTGAATTGAAAAAAAAAAAAAAATGGTCCCATGAAGGAATCGGGGAAAACTTTTCACAACCAGTGAGCTGTGCGCTTTCTAGTTTTATACTCACTGATTGGGACCTACAGTTTTACACCGGTTCCGAACGGTATTGTTGAGAAGCATTTTCATGGCTAAATACTCGATAGTGTCGCCGTCACTATGCGAGGTGACCGTCGTCGAAAGACATTTTTTAAGGTGGTCAGAGCAGGGATCGAACCCAGGATCTCACGTACAAGAGGCGCGCACGCACCACCGACTTTTGAATTATCGATTTAAAAAATTAGAATTTTGAAGGTGGACGGAAACCTCCAACGAGGTCGTGCAGGAGCCGCTTCATAAGTATGACGAGTATGTAAATGAAATTCTCTGACAGTAAATACAATGAACACAGAGTTCGTTTTAATGCTAATTTGTTGTTTTTAATAATTTTAACTTATACGAATAGTATTTTTTTTAAATTAAATTCATTTTACTTACAATCTGTTTTACAACATTTAGCAAATTTGTTCATACAATGGTAAATATTAGTGTATTGAAAACAGAAACCAGTTAACCGAATTCCGGCCGGTTAACTGTACGTCGGTTTTTTTAAAATAGCTATTTTCGAAGAAGTCAAATAACCGGTTTTCAGTTTTTACAAAACTGATATAACAACGCAGAAATACAAACCTAAGGCCCAATTTTTGACTGGTTATTTAAATTGGTAATCACTGGATTTTGATTTAGTGCTTTGTCAAATAATCTTCCTACCTATATGGCAACAGTGGCAAATGCTACGAAAAATAACCAGTATTCATACATTTATCGGCTAGTCGTTACAATGCACCAAGTTGACGCCATTTGCAAAACAAAAGTGAAGTGATAAAATACAAAATGTTTAATGAAATTGGAAAATATTTGAGCAGAAATAAAGTTCTAACTGCACTACGAGTTAAATGATACGGTTTTATTGATATTTCAACTAGAATTGTTCACATTTGTAATTAAAGAAGCTTTATTGTTTGTTATTCTTCTTCTTTTCCGCCAAATTCATATGGTCACTTGATCGTAGTTTAAATGCCCAACTTTGGCTGTTTAACCAGCAATCAACAATTAACCTAAAAAATTAATTAAGAATTTAAATTTCGTATGTTTGACCGTTGAACAAAGATGATTTTCCTCTCAAAAATTAGGCCTTATTCTGCCATGGACCTCAAGCTCGAAAAATTTCGATTATTTAGTTCTGTTAATATTTTCAAAACTCATATACTTATACTTATATACCTATACGTATGTAGATTTACTTGTTTAAACAAGAAGAAGATAAGTAGATGTCAGGTTCTTTAAAAAAAAACTAAGTTGTTTGTTTTTTGTTTCCAAACTATATTCAAAATTATTATAAAAAAAATCAATAATGGGTTAAATAGTATGTATGTATGTATAAGTATATCATTATTATCACATTTATTTATGCCTCAACCCCGTCCTTAGGTACACCCATAAAAGATAAACGTGATTGTAGCAGAGATTTCAGATACTGGACATTATTTTCAATCCACTTAATATTAAAATGAATTGTTTCCAATGCGGATTGAACATTATTTTGAGATTCCGAGAAATACTCGTTGTGAGTATCGATGACATTGCTGAGTTTATTGAGATCTTCGGAAGATATAATTTGGCTAGCCAAGGGCTCCAAAAATTGACTCAGTAGAGTGAAGTGAGGTGCAAAGCTTAAAGGGGAACAAAAAACCAGAACTTAAAAACTATTTCTTGACAGTTACCAAATATCTTACAATTCATGCAAATCACTGATGTGTTCTGCATAGTAATCCAGAGCCAAGGAGGCTCCCGCTGCATTGCGCGCTACGGAACTGAAGCCATTTTCTGCAAGTTCTATTTCTATATCTTCCTCCTCATCGAATAAAATGTCGATATACTCTCTCAATATCGTACCATTACGGGAGCAACCCAATGCTTTAAGTTTATTTCCCATCTCGGTGTAATCATTCGGTTCTTTGGAACGTTGCAACAAGAACTGCCAATCATCATTGTCACCATGACGTATGGCCGTACAGTAAATGGGTAGTCTTAAGTCAATGGGAATTACACACTCTGCATTGGGGTTTTCAGAAGCTTTCCATTGATGGAAATACTTAACGGCCGATTTCACACAGTCCCCAATTTCCAATCGACAGGCCCAACCGGCTATCAGAGATTTGTGCAAGAGACGGGTATGCATGTTGCTCGAATCGTCGACAGTATCATTTAGGCCATCAAAGTAGTTGTATATCGGTTCAATAATGTAGCGCATATAAGCCTGAAAAATAGAAATAGCAAGTAAAATAACAGTAAAAATGTGGTTTAAAATTTGAATATTTAACAGAAAACAAGATTTCAAGATAAAATGTGTTTTAACAAGGAGATTTAAACAAGCTTTTTCTAACAGAAAAAATGTAAGCCGACTTTTTTGACAGTTCTTATACTGCATTCACACTGCAGCAGGATTATTTAATTTAGAGATTTCAAGTATATTAACAGCTGATTATTGTATAGAAATACAGATGTTTGGTTAAACGAAATCTCGAAACATGCAATTTCGATTACCGAACTTTCATGTATCAAAAAAGTTCTTAATTAACTTTTTTTTCATAAAAAAGCTCTGATCGAATGAGTGTCAATCAATAAAGTTATCATCGAACTTTTTTGCAAACAAACAAAATTTGTAGCGAATATTTTTTTAGCAAACAAATTTTTTAGCAAAAGATTTTGTTGCTACAAAAGTTCTTAGCGAATTTTTTGTTAGAGGTAAAGAATTTTAACTTGGCTTGCAACTTTTCAGTTGTAGCTATTTTGATAGCTCTCACGTGATTTGTTTTGGTTGGTATATCATTTCATCATGAATGGACTGACGCCGAACAACGTTCACAAATTGTGCAAATATTTGTCTTTTCGTGCAAGGCACAATAAATTTGTCCTCAAGCCATTGTTGAGATGCCGTTGCATCCAAATCAAAAAAGAACCAAAAGCTCATTATAAACCTTTGGAACAAAAACACACTCGCAGCCCACTGTACTTTAACTGGTCAAAAACCAAGATTTATTCATTTAGGTTATAGGTCTGTTTGAGAACTTTTCCAGTAAAAAATATCAAGTAACTTTTACTGGGAGAGTAAGGCTGATTTTACTCTCTAAGTAAAAAATATCGCAAAAAGTAAACGAACGACATCCAGTAAAAAGTATCAAGTAATCAACATTTGTTTGTAAACAGCTGATTCATGTTTTCTTTTTTGCTTTTCGTTTCATTGTTTTCCCTATGTTCAGAGTAATTTGTTGACTTGTTAACACTGCACTTTGTTGGGAATCTAGTTTATTAACAAATTCTATTAAAATGTTCCAACAAATGTATTTTCTTACTTACCTCTGCCATTGTTAAATTTCTTCTTTGTTTTCAAAGTTTTGTTTATTTAAATAAAACAGCTGTTTAAAAACATATGTTCGTACTTGATAATTCTTACTGGCAAAAATTTCTCCAGTAAAAACTTGCAAGTTCTCTATCATTCAACTGTCAAAAATATTCACTCTCTGGCTCTCTCGTTGTTGATTTTATCGAGTAAACGAACACTATCAAGTAAGAAATGTGATAAATTGTACAAATTATCACGTTCTCAAACAGACCTTATATCAGTAATACAGCTGATTCCATTGTTTTAATTTTGTTCGTGCGTAATATGTATGTCAGCGTTTGTTTACATTTCTGTTTTTGTTTACATTACTAGTTTGTTCATATAGTTTCAAAGAATTTGTAATAAAAAGATGGATATATTTTTGCGAAAAAAGTTTGTTAAATACTAAAGGGCTTTACAAAAATCCACTTGCATCTTCATTATGAGCACTAAATTTAACACATTTGAAACTAAATTGCAATGTTTACATTGTGTTTACATCAGCTGCCTTTGACATATAAGACACTTTAATTTCATCAACAGTTGCTGCTATAACCCGAATAAATAAATATTGAACCAAACTATGACGAAGTAAAAATTATAACGGTGGAGATAATTTACTTACGACGCATCTTTAAGGAAATGCTGCATATTATTGACGTACCATCCGAGAAGAGACTCAATTCCAAGCGCGATTTAGACCAATATGCGCAAGTTTACAGACATATACATAAGACCAGTCGTACATTAACTCACAAAGTAATTATATACATATTGGAAATTCCTGTTCAATAATTTCTAATAGAGAAAATTGTAAGTTAAAAAATGATTTGTGTTCACTATTTTACTCAGGGGTTTTCGATGACACAGCTGATTGACCTCCTACATAGCTGTAAATTTGATACAGTACAGAATTTCGAAGACAATGAGCGTGAATGAGAGATCTTCTGGTTGCCAAATTTCGCCGGTGTTTTCTTCTCTACTTGTACATCCTTTCTGTCGACCTCTCCACTCTTTGTCGACCTCCTACATAGCTGCAAATTTTTTATTTAATTATTTCATAGTTTTTTCATACCTTATGTAATTTTATTTAAACATGGTTGGAATTCCTATAGTTAGTTCAATTTCCCACTTAAATTCCGACTTGAGCAATGACAATGTTGCCACATATTAAATTTCAAGTAATGACACCAAAAAGTTATCTCATAAATATTATCAAGAAGGAGAGAGTCAAAAACAGAAATTAACAAAGTGGCTTACACATGGTAAGTTCTTTCAAATTATTTTATTTAATGGAAGACTGCGTAGGTTTTTATATCTCTAAACTTGGACGCTAGATTTTTATTTCCTATTGAAAACAAAATTGGAATTAAACTGTTCATAACAATGCCCTGTAAATGTTATACATATTGATCACGGTACAATATCTACCAGGTATAGTCATTTAAACAGTTGATTTAATTTTTCCATGCTATTTGTCGTTTCACTTTTCAAACTTATATATATTTTGTTTTTATACTTTTTTGTATTCTTGTATTGTTGGTATATGTAAGTATTTGTCATAGAATAACACATACATAGATAAACTTATTCTCTCATCTGACGTTTCATTTTACACTCTTCATCGTAGGTTTGTGGAAATGAGAGCAATTAAATTTAAAATTAACTTACACCAGGTGGAGTTACAAAATATGTATGTTCACTTAACTTTTTCCTGTCGTTTTGGTGTAGAACTGACAAATTTAAATATATTTTGCACTTTTTTGTTGACTTTTATCGTTGGTATGTATACATTTGTATTGTATTTAACACAACTAGTTTTCCACAAAAACACGAAATTCGGTTGTTGTTCCTTTGTTGATCGCTGTATACTATTGCCACTATCTGGTATTATTGAACCCATATTTTCCACCATCCAATGTTTACTTTCCATCGTACCTATGACGTTTAATTTATTGAATAAAAGCTTCTATGGTATTTGTGAAGAGTTTGACAACTGAAATGAATGCAGGAAAATAAAATGCCTGTTTGTTACTGCCTAAAACTACAACAACATCTGCTGTTACCATATAGTAGTTGGAACTGGCTACAAACGTGTTGCCGGATCGATTTTTCCACCCATTGCAGCAAATGTTGCCACATTTCGCAGTATTAAGTGTGGATCGTAAGTGGCAATAGCTTAATGGAATAAAAAACAGCCCTTTATACGGTATTTACACCGACCAAGATTAACCCTGCTGTTAGATTAGAAAAAACTTACGAATCTTAGATTGAGGGACCATTTGGTCCATACTGCAATTTTCATCCAAAATAATAATTTTATCTTATTCTTTGTAACTATTTTGGTTCAAAAATTTCTAAAGCAAGTATTTGACATATCAAAAACATCCGCTAACATATCAAAAACATCTTCTAAATATTTGACATGAATTTACATTCGCTTGGTAATGAAAAAATTTACGAATCTTAGGTTGAGGGACCATTTGGTCCATACTGGAATTTTCATCCAAAATAATAATTTTATCTTATCCTTTGTAACTATTTTGGTTCAATAATTTCTAAAGCAAGTATTTGACATATCAAAAACATCTTCTAAATATTTGACATGAATTTACATTCGCTTGGTAATGAAAAAATGTACTATTGACCAAATGGTCCTCTAACCTAAGATTCGTCATTTTGTATTTTTCTCAGTCCTGAATAAAGTTAGAAAATTTAATTTTCGCACATAACATTGTTTTATTAAAAGACCCCATTAGCAGAAAAATTTAGTCAGTATATATCACCGTTCCAAAGTTACAAGGGAAAACAGAAAAAATTTGGACCAAATGGTCCTAATCTAACAGCAGGGTTAACGCATTTCGAAGGTTAACGCCGTTAACCCACGCTAACCCAGAAGACTACTCATACAATTTTAATCTGTAGAAACTAAAGTATAATTTTTAACCTCATTTTAAACTGGTGTCCATTTCGATGCAACACTGTTTGTTACTAAAAAATGCAACCATAATAAAAACATACACAAAAAATCAACTGTTTGTCAGATGGAAGCCGATCGAAAATTTTCTGAAGCGTCGCCGCCACCAAAACTTTTTTGAAGCTCACGCCGCCGCCGATATAAATGTCTTTTATTGGTTTAAACTGTTAACCGATGTGATCGACCAGCCCGATTTAACTCACGGATCCAATTTTAAAGGTTCAGTTAGTTCGAAAACATCCCAAATATGTACAAAACTGGGAAAACCAATATCCACCAACTTAATTTTTATATTGTGCCGCCGTCTTCGATAAATTTGTCTCGGCGCGGAGTTTGGCTAAGCACGGAGTTGCCAACTAAAATGTCAATTTAATCTTATATTGGGTGCTGAAAATGGCAAAGATGAGAGAACAAGGTTATCCCTAACCTACTTGCAATAAACGGCGGTCTAAATGCCACATTAGGCGAATTGAAAAAAACGTATCAAAACTGTCGTTAGCCCAGTGCCTTACGACGAGAATTTGGTGGAACTGAAACACATATGGTACAGAATGATTCAGTGAAGTCTTCCACTGCTGATTTGGTGTTGGTCAGCGTCATTCTACAGAGGCGGATCAGTTTTGCCGGAATCCCAAGTTCAGACATAGTTTCATACAGTTTTCCCCGTATGGGGCTATCGAAAGCAGCTTTGTAATCGACAAAAAGGTGGTATGTATGTATCGATTTGCTTTTCGTGGGTCTTTTCCAGGATTGCGAGACCGTCTTTGACCAATACGTAATTTTGGTTGCTTCATCTTTAGCGGCTTTCCACCTTTGGCCCTATCTACTTATTTACAACGAAAGAAGTGATTTTAAATTTGTCATACCTTGAAATAATCATGATGTTTTTTAAAAGGTTTCAGCATTATGTCAACACTATCAAGGCCTTTCAATGCTGATACCCATGGCAAATATTCCCGTTCCCGAATCAAGTAATCCAAAATATCAAAGGTGATCTTATAATCAAGATGGCCGCTCCATGCCAACCATATGGCATCTTCGATCAGCTGGACACGATTCATTACATGAATGCTCGTAAACTTATCACTATTTAAAGTTTCTTTCAATAGTCTCCAATTTTCCGGGTCATACATGACTCTATAAACACCAGACAGCTGCATATTGAACAAAATCCATTCACTAGCATTGGCCACATTATCCAAATTCAAGGCGATACTTCTGTCCGATTTATCACACTCTAACCAAGTCTTAGGCGTTGTTGTCATAAAGTCCGACTTGGAGGCAGTGGTGTAACTTAAAGGAACCCACCAACATTTGTTGGCTTCTTCTTCGGTAATATCGGAACTTTCCAAATATCGATGTTGGATTATTTCGACGGAACCGGTTTTGTAGTCACGGTTGACTTTTACTAAAGGATAACCGCTTTGCAGGGTCCATGAATCCATTATAACCTTCATATCATATTGGGGTTCAATGCGGTTATATTTGTGAGCCTTCTCTGTGAAAGCAGCCCATAGATCATCTTGTTCGGCATTTTTGTATTCATGATTTTTCAGATAGTCCCGGACAGCCTCGAAGAAACAATCTTGGCCCAAAAGCATATGCACCATTCTCAAGATTACCGATCCTTTATCATAGGAAATCGAATCAAATATCTCGTTAATCTGACTGGTATTGAATACAGGCTGTGATACGGGATGACTACTCAGTTGAGCATCTTTGCGGAATATGATCATCATACTCTCCAGACAATATTCATTATATGAATCCCATTCAGGCCACAGGTTGTGAACAGCCAAACTAGCGATGTAGGTGGCAAAACCTTCATTTAACCATAGGTCAGTCCACCATTTCATTGTGACCAAATTACCAAACCACTGATGTGCCAATTCATGAGCTAAAAGAGAAGGTATACGCTGCTTACTGTATTCAGATGATGAATTGGGGGCGAAGAGCAGCTCCGTTTCGAAATAAGTAATCAGTCCCCAGTTTTCCATAGCGTCATAGCATAAATCGAGTATACCTATTACATCGACTTTCGGTAATGGAAAGGGAATGCCGAAAATATCTTCATAGTATTTCAATACCTTATGACCCACTTCGGTGGCATAGTCACACTGGTCGATGTGGTCTCTACTGCACCATGTCCGGAATGCAACCCCAGATCCTTTTTCTTGCTTAGAAGATTTATAAGAGAAGTCATTAACGGTATAGGCCACCAAATAGGTGGACATTGGCACGGATTCTTCAAATATACTCCAAATGTAATTGTCGGCCCCCTCTCTGAAAGAACATTAAATTTAAGTGGTTAAGAAATATAACGGTATCAGAGTTTTTATATCAAAACATAATTAATTTAGGCTCAAAAATAATCTCTAGCGTATTAGAAGAGAAGAAAACATGTTCAAAAAAATTTTTTTCCAATAGAACTTAACCAAATTCATGCAGACATCAAAAATACATTTTGTCAAAAATTCAAAAAGTCAAGTTTTGTTCTGCGACTCCTCATATATTTGACAGTTACGTATGGACTCCTATATTTTTAGCACAACTTTTAGTTGAATTGATTTAAGAACCGACATTTATTGAACTTTACAATTAAATTTGAATTTATTGCGTCTGTTTTTAGAAGTGATCAGTTGTTATTCTAGCACGAAAAAGGCTGCAGACAATTTTATTGCCTGTATGAATTGTATTGTCTTTCAGGCACCAATAAAAATCATGTCTAATAAAGACTTAAGGATATTTCTGATGACTGTCAGTCACGTGTGAACTATGCTCACGCAGTGTTGCCAGAGCGGTATTTTTTTGATGTGTTAACATCTATAGGGACTTAACTCACAAAGTGAACACATCCAAACACAGTTTGTCCGACTGCGATCAGACAGCTTATTTGGCGTTAAACTCCTCCGAAATGGCTGAACCGATTTGTATGAAATTTTGTATGCACATCGGGTAGGTCTCAGAATCGACCAACATATATTTTTCATACCACTAAATGATAAGGATGCCCCACCCCTATATATAACACAGATTTGCCCGACTGCGAAACACATATTGTCAGACTGAAAAAAACACACTGATGTAGCGGCAGCGAACAGCTGTTTTGTGTGGGTGCGGAACACTCACAGAGCAAAGAAAATAATGACGTGGTTTTACGTATATACAAAGGCGATATTAAGAGAGCAACGAAAATTGTGTGAACTTGTGTAGCGTATGTACGAACATAACAATGGATGTATACATGTGTCTGTTGCTTTGCATTCTCTTTGTTTTTTGTGGGAATGAAACAAAAAGTATTTAGCAAGGAAATAATGAAACTTGTCTTTAAATATTTTTAACAGCCTGTTTCTCTATCTCAAACGAAAGTTTTCGTTCGTGTTCTATACGAAAGACAGTTGGGTTGGGTTTCGCAATCTTGTTTAAAGTCGAATGAAAACATAAAATGTTTCAGTGCAAATGTTGGTTTCTCAATTTCGAATGTGCTGTCACTCAGGAACAAACTTGAAGTCAGGCGAACGAAAATTTCGATTTAGAGAAACCAAATTTGAGCTGAATGTGAGTGATTGATTTTCGTTCGCTTAGTTATTAATTCGAGATAGATAAACAGGCTGTAAATGTTATTAAGTATTAATATTATTTAAATGAAACGTCATCATATGATTGAACGCTGTTTTTTATTTTCCAATGTAACATTTACTAATGTGTTCATAGCCAGTGGTCGGATTTTTTTGTTTTTGGGCTTGTTGGAAAGGTCTTTAAGAGGCCTTTTAGAATCAATAAAGGCCACTGGCTCAGAAGTTAGCAACTTTACCCTACTACCCTCAGACCGCCAATCCGAAAATTTTGAACCCGCTGCCATTTCGCACCCCTTGCATTTTCGGACATGGTCCTAGTGGACTTTTCTTCATGAAATGAGCCAAGGAATACGCTGGAGAAATTTGTCCGGAACTTCCTGAATCACCCTGTATAATAATAAATAATAATAATAATAATAAATAAATTATATAATTTAATATAATAAATACGTAATAGCAGTTTTTCGATTGTCATGATATATTGTAAAAGAGGATTATCTTGGTCCATACATTTACGCATTTTAATTCATTTTAAATACAACATTTAATTCGTGAGATGAATACCTTTCAGTTGAGTTCCCGCACTTGCCTACTGGTAGATGTCCCTAGGTGGACCGGTTTTTTGACCCTGTGACCCCGATGGGTCCGACCGCCTGAAATTTTTTCATTTTTCGGGTTCTTATAATTTACTCTTTTTGCCCGGCGTAGGTTTTGCCCGGCGTGGTGCGCCATTTACGCCGGAGATGTCATTTGACATTATTTTTTCAAGTACACCGTAAATAATACAGTTATTGTGACTAGTGAGTTATGCAGAACGAGTTTTTATTAACGCAGACTGGAGAATATGTGGTTCTAACAGGACGGTGTAACAGTACACACAGCTGGCCCCATCGTTGAACCTTTAAATGGGCCTACACGGTACCTCGGCCGGATATTCCACAGGAGGCGTACGTTAGTCCCTGGCGAATCAATTAATACTCTGCAAAAATGTCCTAAGACCAGTCTGCTAATCTCCCTGAATGTCTTTAGATCCAGTAGTATATGAGATGTACAACGCTCTCGTCCACCTCTTTATCCCCACAGCTTCCGCAATAATCGTGAGCTGAGATTCCAAGTCTAGACGCAATCCTGAATTGTGTGCCTTCGAACCTCTATTATTCCCATGTCTGAGAGCTTCGGTTTTAAGCAAGATCTTGTATGCAGAAAGGGGTATACCCACATGCCACATATCTAGTGGAACAGGTTAGGTAGTCGCTTAATCTCGCCAACTCATCCCGTCTATGGTTCCCCGGCCCGGTACCCATATAAGGTGAATATCGATCTGCTTGGTAACTTTTCTGGTTGTCATGACTTCTGGCTGAAAATTGCTACAGGGGACTGTTAGCCTTTATGCAAGCCCTAGACCCAGCTCTATGGAATATACTCCGAATCCTACTGTGCCATCTAGTTTGGAGCCGTCAGTGTAGAAGGCTAAATAGCTACTATAACCTGGTATGCATTCCTTCCAGTCTCTCTTGTCCAGGATATGAGTTTCTCTCAAAGGCAGAAGTGGGTGTCAGAGAAACAAGCCGGTAGAAAACTTTCGACGACGACGGAAAGCTGAAAAAAAGCTTCGCCCGTTGGCGTCGGGTTTTTATCGGTTCAAAAAAATTAGACTCTAGGTGTCATTTCTCTATGGTTTAGAAATCAGAACAATAACACTAGGGCTCTTGTTTTATTCCATTAAGCTATTGTCACTTATGACTTGAAAAAAACGATTCACACTTAATACTACGAAATGTGGCAACATTTGCTGTAATGGGTGAAAAAATGTGATACGGCAACACGTTTGTAGCTAAATAAATAAATAAATGGTTTCCCATTACATCCCATGAAGGGACCGGGGAGAACTTCTCACAATCACTGAGCTGTGCGCTTTCCAGTTTTCACTCATTGATTGGGACCTACAGTTTTACACCGATTCCGAACGGTATTTTGAGAAGCTTTTTCATGGCTATATACTCGATAGTGTCGCCGCCACTATGCGAGGTGACCACCGCCGAAAGAAATTTTTTTTGAAGGTGGTCAGAGCAGGGTTCGAAACCCAGGATCTCATGTACAAGAGCCGCGCACACTAACCATTGCACCACCGACGGCCAGCTAGTGCCAACAAATATATGGTAGCAGCTGATGTTGTTTTAGTTGTAGGCAACAACAATATGCATGTTAATTTTCTTCATTCGTTTCAGTTGTCAAACTCTACACAAATATATACCAACAATACAAAAAGGTATAAAAACAAAATACATATGAGGTTGATAAATGAAACGAAATTTGACGTTGAAAAGGTTAAATCACCTGTTTAAACGGCTACACCTGATAGACAATTCTACAATGGTCAATATTTATAACATTTACCGCGCGTAGTTGTGACCAATTTAATTACAACTTTGTTTTCAATCGGAAATAAAAATCTATCCTTCAAATTTAGAGATATAAAAATATACTTATGTAGTCTTCCATTAAATAAAATAATTTGAATGAATTTACCATTCATTGGCCATACTAAGCCAATTTGCAAATTTCTGATAAAATTTTCTTGATAAAATTTTCACTCATAGGGAATGATAACAAAATTTATATAAGATAACTTTTTGTTGCCATTTCTTGCCATTGATTGCCAACATTGTCATTGCTCAAGTCGGAATTTAAGTGGGGAATTGACATGAGGCTTAATATCGCTTAGCTATCCCGTACAAATTAAGCTATAATTATTAATTAGCGGGGTACACTTACGGCTTTATTCATAAAAAGTTGTCATAGGTTTGTTAAAGCTTTAAGAAGGTACAGCCCAAAATTTGTATTCATAATCGAAAAATTCGTCCGTTAAGAGTTCTCTAACGTCGCCATTTTTGTTGAACGTTTAACCCTTCTTTAAGACTATTTTATCCACATTAATACATAAAAGAAATAATTTTTTACATTTCACACGTGCCGCACTTAAATATTTATTCGTTATAAACAATTGTTTTTTTTTTGTGTATATTTGCAGCGTTTATAGTGTTACATTATCCTTCAAAGCAACCAAATTGTATCGTTCCAATTTTTAACATTTTTAACCAAAATGAAATTTTGTTTACATAGTGATGTATATAAAATCAAAATATTGAAAATACAACCTATTATCCGGTTTTATATTGGACTACAAAAAACTGAAATCGAATTCAACATGATTTTTTGACACTTCTTACAAATTTATTAATATAGTAAATATTAATTGATCTTTTTATTGAATAGTTCTTTCCATTAATGTTTAAAATTTTCCAAAAATGCATTTAAATAAAAAACATTTAATTCGGTCTATCGGTTATTGTTCATTTTGTTTTTACATCACAAGCACTGTGAGAATACATAAAACAGGGTTGTCATTCAATTATCTGTTCCCTAGTTAAAATAGTCATTATGAATTCGGTTCTAATAAAACCTTCGCCAAATCTTAAAGCTTTCAAGAACTGATGAATGATTTAAAGCTAATTTAATGATTTTTTATGAATAAGGCTGTTAATGTATAAGTCGACAATTGGATTAAATCAGGCAACCCTTAAGAACAAGCCGCATCAACTTCACATGCTTGTAGGGTGCGGATTTTGGATTGTAAACTAGACAAATTCACATTTATAATTTGATTTATTATTATATTGTTTTTACATTTAATGTTGTGAACTCCATGTCATAGTACAGTTTACAAATCAGAAACTTCAAAAGAGTTGCGGCCTTATTCATAAAAAATCATTAAATTACCTCTAAAGCAGTCATCAGTTATTGAAAGCTTTAAAATTTAGCGAAGGTTTTATTAGAACCGTATTCATAATGAGTATTTTAACTAGGAAACAGATAATTGACTGACAACCCTTTTTTATGTATTCTCACAGTGCTTGTGATGTAAAAACAAGATGAACAATAACCGATAGACCGAATTATTTTTTTTTATTTAAATGCGTGAATGTATTTTTGCAAAATTTTAAACATTAATGGAAAGAACTATTCAATAAAAAGATCAAATAATATTTGCTATATTCATAAATTTGGAAGACGTGTCAGGAAATCATATCTGTGGACTTTTGACAAATCAACCAACCTCTTTCTAAAACAGCAATTTTAAAGTGGAGCGAAAAAGCTCTATATAAATACCTCACAGCTATTTTTAAAAAATAACTGGCTAAAATTAAAAATAGTGTAGATTTCCATTTTAATATTAAATTTTTAGCAATTATTTTTTAAAAATAGTTTTGAGGTATTTAAAAAGCTTTTTCGCTCCCCTTTAAACTTGCTGTTTTAGAAAGAGGTTGTTTTGTCAAAAGTCCACAGATATTGAATTGGATTTCAGTTTTGTGTAGTCGAATATAAAACCGGATAATAGGTTGTAGTTTCAATGTTTTGATTTTATATACATCACTATGTAAACAAAAGTTAATTTTGGTTAAAAATGATAAATATTTGAACGAAACTATTTGGTTGCTTAGCAGGATAATGTGACACTATAAACGCTGCAAATATACACAGAATAATTCCACGTGTTTATATCGCATAAATATTTAAGTACGACACGCGTGAAATGTAAAAAAATTGTTTCATTTGTGTATTAATACGGATAAAATGGCCTTAAAGAATGGTTAAACGTTCAACAAAAATGGCGACGTTAAAGAACTCTTAACAGAGGAATTTTTCGATTATGAATACAATTTTTGGGCTTTACCTTCTTAAACCTTTAACAAACCTATGATAACTTTTTATGAATAAGGCCGGAAGACTGCAGGTGTGCAGAGCATATTGAGGAAATGGAGAAAACATTTATCAGCATTCCTTCTCCCAGGAGAATCCAATGCAGATGATGGAGTCGAGCAAATAGAAAACAATGGTGTCGCTTGCCTCCTCCTAACCAAGACGAAAATAGAATAGCAATGTCCTAACTTAAAAACAGCAAAGCCGCAGGTGCTGATAAACTATCGGCTGACCTGTTCCAACTGACGACGATAAGCTAGCAAGGTGTATGCATCAGCTCATATACAACAGTTGGTTAGACGAATGCATGCTCGGCGATTAGATTATTAGCATAGTATGCAATAAAATGCAATGTATTTTAAAATGTGCTTGATAACCGTTATAGGAAGTAGGAAATTGATAGAAAACAGAGTAGATAGGTGAGAAAGCGAGAAACAACCTGAAGCAAACTGAGTTTAAATAGTGTTTGATACTAATGACAGCTAAATTATGTTTTATTGGTTGCATCGAACGCAAATAGGCATTCTCTCCTATTTCTGTCCGTTTTATGACCAACCAGAGAAGAACATACAACCCCAAGAGAAAACTAAGACAGGGATGCAGACTCTTATCAATTGCATTATGGATCAAACGATGAAATCTGCTTGTGAGTAAGTGTTAATTCGGGCCAAGCAATCACTAAAGCTCTCTCTGACGCCGAATTCTTGGTCTTCGGGAGAAGCCCTTCCCTGTTTTTTCATGGGATGTATTGGCGAAACATTTAGTTATTTACTTTATAATAATAGACAACGGCAAGTAACGCCGTGGCGTGAACTACGAGCTGTATGAACTGTAGTATTCCAGTATCGACGTAGTTAAGTATTTCTTGAAAATGTGACGTGCTGAAGAAATTTGAAAGCCGGATTTGGTATCGAAATTCAACATACACATAATCCATATGTGACCTTGAATGGCACCTTCTATGTCTATGGCTATGTCAAAGAATGAATTTTCAGGTTTTGGCCGATTCTGACTTAGAAAAGTATGACGAATCGACTGGCATGGTTATCTCGAAACCCTGTTTTTCGCACACTAGATTCTTCTCTTGCGGAATGGTTAGTATGTGTCGGTGGTGCAAGGGTAGTGTGCGCGGCTCTTGTACATGAGAACGTCGATTCGATCCCTGCTCAGACCACCTTACATTTCTTTCGACGACGGTCACCTCGCTTGGTGATGGCGACACTATCGAGTACTTAGCCATGAAAAAGCTTCTCAAAATACCGTTCGGAACCTGTGTAAAACTATAGGTCCCAATCAGAGAGTGTAAAAACTAGAAAGCGCACATCTCACTGATTGTGAGAAGCTCTACTCAATTCCTTCATGGGACACCATGTTTTTAGGTAATTTTCTTCATTCCAGGTCACATATGATTTGATCTCAAGAAGCGGAAGTTACCATAAAATTGTTACCCAGTGTCATTTAACTGCTTTGGTTTTGGAAAAGTAATAAAAACTTACAATGGCATCTGTTTCTCCAAAGGCATATTACTTAAAGCCGTCAACGTGTTGTGATGACCCAGCCATATTTTGAATTTAGCCTTGTAAATAGGCTCGTCTAGGCAGGGAAAGGCGGCACGAGCAGAAGCAGGCTCAAATTGTGTCACCGAAAGCCATCTAAATTAAACATAACCAGCATTAAATGTGAAATTTATTAAAAATGCTAAATTTCTAAATAAGACGTCTACTTACCTAGTCTCATTGGTTTTCGTCACATAATAGGAACTACGATAGTAGCCGTATACCCCCTTACTCAAAATTCCCGAAAAATTCAGTGTTAACTTGTACATTTCACCCTTGTGCATGGGTTCACACAGTCGTATGATATAGTAATCTTGTTCCGGTACTGTGTCTACACCTCTTACACATAAACTGTGTCTGTTAGTACTGTAACTCGTGATTAGAATCCTGGTGCCATCAACAGTTAAATTTTGGACATGCAGAGTTATATTACTGGTAACTTCCAGCACTTTGAAATGTATTGAAACTTGGCCATTAAATGTAAAATTTGCAAGGTCTTCCAAATGAGTTATAACCTTCAGGTTATAACGATCCGGCTGTATGGATGTGGGTAGACGATAATAGGTGTATGATGTGGTGCTGGCAAGAACACAGCCCAAAAGAACGAGGGTCGTCACTACAGTGTCCAGTTGACGATGCATTTTGGTGGAAGATATATCGATAACGCTTTAAAAAAGATATATACATAAAGCATTTAGAATTATTATTATTGTTCATGTATCTATTTAAAGTTCAATGCGGTTAACAATAGTTCTGTCAAAGATCAAATCAATTAATCAATACTTTACTTCTATTGACTATATTACAACCTCATGAGGTCAGACGTCTTACACATATTAATTAAACAAACAAATTAAACAAATTTCAACATATTCTTCCAACTGGCTCTATCCTTTGCCTTTTCTCGCCAGTTGGTAACACCAAGGATACGGAGGGATTCTTCTGCCTGATCTTTCCAGCGGAGTCTTGGTCGTCCTCTTTTCCTGCTTCCATCGGGTACGTTATCAAAAATCTTTCGCGCTGGCTCATCTTCATCCATTCTGATAACATGGCCTAGCCAACGCAATTGACCCACTTTGATTTGTCTAGCTATGTCCACGTCAGAATAGAGACTATATAGCTCTGCGTTCCAGCGACGTCGGTACTCGCCGTTTTCCCTAACAGGCCCATATATTTTACGGAGAATTTTTCTCTCGAAAACTCCCAGGTGTTTTCATCCGCTTGTGATATGACCCAAGTTTCGGAGACATATGTCAAGACAGGTAATATGAGAGTCTGATATAGCTGGACTTTTGTCCGTCGAGAGAGGGCTTTGTTCCTAAACTGCTTGCTGAGCCCAAAATAACATCTATTTGCAAGCACAATTCTCCTATCTATCTCCAGGCTGACGTTGTTGTCCTTGTTCACTATCAATAATCAATATCAATGTAAAATTTAAAAAAATCTCAACGATATTCTTCTGTGTGTGCGTTGTTAAGGCAGGAATAATGCATTTTTTTATCAAGTGGATATGACCAAAATCGCTAAGTTGAAAGCAACCTTGGTTATATTTGGCGGAACCAGATTATACAACCGCCTACACTGCCATGTATCAGGACTTAAAGCCGACCCAAATTTGCCGGCGGCAGCGTTTTCTGAATTTGAGCGGCGGCAGCTGAATTTTCCACGCGTATAAATTCTTGTAGATATCTTTAAGGCTGTTTTTTTTATCCCATTAAGCTATCACCACTTACGTCTTTCCAAATAAAGCGATCCATACTTAATACTACGAAATGTGGCAACATTTGCTGTAATGGCTGAAAAATTGCGATACGGCAACACGTTTATAGCCAGTGCCAACAAATATATGGTAGCAGCAGATGTTGTTGTAGTTATAAGCTGCAACAACAGATATTTTATTTTCGTTCATTCTTTTCAATTGTCAAACTCTACACATATATATACCAACAATACAAGAATATAAAAAAGTATACAAACAAAATAAATATGACTTTGGTAAGTGAAACGAAAAATTACACGGAAATAATGTCATCACCTGTTTAAACAACTATACCTGATAGATAATTCTAACATGTATAACATTTACCGCGCGTTGTTGTGAAAAATTTATTGCCAATTTTGTTTTCAATCGCAAATAAAAATTTTCCTTTAAATAAAATAATTTTAATGAACTTAAAATGTGTAACCATTTTGCAAATCTCTGCTTTTGAGTTTCTTCTTGATAATATTTTCATTCGCAATAAATGATAACAAAATTTATCTAAGCTAACTTTTTGTTGCCATTTCTTCAAATTGAACATGTGGCAACATTGCCATTGCTCAAGTCGGAATTTAAGTGGGAAACTGAAATGCCACTTAATATAATATTTGTGTGATGATAATGTTTACTGATCTGATTTGTGCGCAAATAGACGTGTCCTTAATTTCGTCATCGTGGGGCCAACATATACCCCTTGGCATGCGTCTATTTTTTTACTATTGCATTTGACTTTGAATTGCCGTAACACCCATAAAACCACAACAATTCCTACCATGCTTCATTTATTTATATTCGTTATTAATCCTAAAAAAGGAAAGCATAACTAGACTTCCCAATATTTAATAACAAAAATAATATTTTGAGCCAATGTATTCACTTGTGCCCGCTTTGGTTTTTGGTGTCTGGTAACACTGGCGTATGAGTCAAAAGCAAACGCAATATTTACCGTTAATTGAATTATTGTGAAATTCAACACAGTAAGTACTTTTTGTACCACAGTTGATAGTTTCATTAGCTGGATACTAAATTTTTCGCAAAAATATCCAGTTCGTGACAAAATTAACCCGAATCATTGAAACGACAAAAAACGGTGTTTCAGCCCGTAGAATTGTTAAAGAAGAAGGTGTTTACCATAGAACAGTGCTAGAAGTTAGGACAAGACGTAATGTAGAGCCGCCAATTATGACCAAGATTACCTACCAATACAGAACAAGCATGTGACAGCACTAAACAACCCCGTTATTGAGTGGAAAGTACGTAGAGTGCTTCGGTGTATTAGCCTGACAACGGCAGAAAAACAGAAGAAACTAGCATTATCCGAGAAAAATATATCGGGGCGTCGCAAGTTTTCCAAAGAACACAACAATTGGAGCATCGACGACCGAAGTAAGCAATATTGCTGGCACCCACCGGCCATATGATACGTTGAAGAAGCACCAAGTCAAAGAAACAATGAAGCATGGAGGAGGTAATTTGATTGTGTGGGGTTGTTTTACTTGGTGGCATATCGCCCCAATCGCAAAATTTACCAGATTTTATGGACAAAAGTGCGTATCCCAAGGATGAAGTTAGGATGGAGATCCTAAGCATATGACCAAAATTGTCAAGCAATGGATCGCAAATTTATGGGGTTTGTTCAAAAACGACTGGCTAAATACTCGTACGAACAAAAGTCACACTATACGACTCTCATACAACATGTCTTGCTATATAGCGCAGAATCCTGGGTCTTATCGCAAGCAGATGAAACATCTGTAGGAGTCTTTGAGAGAAAAATACTCCGAAAAATGTATGGCCCTATAGTGCACTACGGCGAGTATCGGCGACGCATGAACCATGAGCTGTACATATAAGCTTTATCCCGACATTGACATAGTTAAGCGGTTTAAAATAACGCGATTCCGCTGGCTAGGCCAAGTTAGTAGAATGGATGAAGACGAACCAGCACGAAGGGTTTTCGAAACCGAACGTGATGGAAGACGAAAAATAGGAAGACCAAGACTCCGTTGGTGGGATCAGGTTGACGAATCCCTGCGTACACTTGGTATTGCCAACTGGAGAGATAAGGCAAAAGATCAAACTGGTTGGCGAAATATGTTATCTTCGCTTTGTAAGGTCCCTGACTCTCCGGGGTTGTTCGAGACCGGATAAGTAAGTAAATAAATACGAATGGTGGTGCAATGAGTAGTGTGCGCGGCTCTTGTACTTGATATCCTGGGTTCGATCCCTGCTCTGACCACCTTAAATTTCTTTCGACGGCGGTCACCTCGCATAGTGACGGTGACACTATCGAGTATTTGGCCACGAAAAAGCTTCTCAAAATACCGTTCGGAACCGGTGTAAAACTGTAGGTCCCAACCAGTGAGTATAAAACTAGAAAGCGCACAGCACACTGGTTGGCAGAAGCTCTCCCGATTCCTCCATGGGATGTAATGGGAAAACATTTCAAATACGAAAATGCACCACAGAACTTGAACGAACAATGGTCTCGGGTACATGCAGAGTGGGTCAATATTCCAACGGAACACATCGATAAACTGTTTGAAAACATGCCCAAGCGAGTAAAAAGCGTCATTAAAGCCAGAGGACGTTGGACACAATACTAAACAACGTGATTAAAAATATTCAAATTTCGAACAAGCATTAGTGGATACATTGGTTTATTTCGGTTTAAATTCCCAATGTTATTTTGTTTTCATTAAATATTAGAGAATCCAGTTATGTTTTATTTTTCTAGGGTTAATAAAGAAAATAAATAAAAAAACACTTGGTAGCCATGTAGTATTTTTTCGGATTTTACAACTGGTCAGAATCAAATGTGATTATGATGTAGCCACATCTGCTCGTCACTGTACGTCAGGGATCTGTAAACAACATTAAGTGTCTTACCCACTTCATTCCTCTTTAACAACAAATAAGTCGTCACACATACATTGTCAAAATTTCGGGCTTCACTTCCAACCTCGTCAAGTAGTTCCCCCATTCTCATGCCACCTATCAATGGTGAAGCTGGTGATCCCACATGCATACCTTTTCTCTACTCATAAAATTTGTCTTCGTATTCGAAATATCCCGTCTCTTCCATTCAAAATTCGAGCAACTCAGTGAATGAGTCTTGTGGTATTTGTATGAATTTTTCCGGTATAAAGAACCCAGAATTCCATATATCCAGAATTTTGTACAACATTAGCCGAGGAAGGTGTACAACATTTTCAAACTCTGTGGCGAAATACCTCCAAACACACTGAACATCTTGGGAGGACATACCCGTATAATCGATTTTGTCTCGAGATGCTGCACATAATTGACGTTCCCTTGGGGAAAGACTCAATTATAAGGTCGACATTGACCGATGCGCTCGAATATATCGACACACGATAGGCAGGTTCTGGGAAATCGAACTTTAAAAAAAAACTAAATATTGACAAGCTACATATAGCGGAGATGTCAATGTCCTGTCGACAGAAGCTCTCTCTCCTGTTAGGGCAGAATACCCCCCTCCCGAGGACCCAGATGCCCAGCGGAAGCACATCTCCCATTCCTTGGAAACCGCTGCAAGGACTGAACTTTGCTATCAAAAACCGCAGAAGGATAAGCCATGGTACGACGAAGAATGTCGCATTGCAACTGATGAAAAAGACGCTGCACGTATGGCAACGAAACAATCACGCGTGCTGCGTGTGAGCGTTACAAGAAGCTGAGAAGGGAGGAAAACCAACTATTTAGGCGGGAAAAATTGCAAATGAGCAAATAAAGCGAGACAAAGGAAGCATGAACTAGAAAACGGCGGAGAGAACTAGTTCATGAAAAAAACTGCTGAAAGTGAACTAAAGAAACAAAAGAGAGGAATAGTGTGAACTAGTTCAATTGAACAATTCCCCTTGTGAACTAGTTCACACTATTCCGCTCTTTTGCTTCAGTAGTTCACTTTCAACAGTTTTTTTCTGTTTCAGTTGTGTAGTTCTCTCCGCTTATACTTACGAAGTTGCCAATTTTGGCTGAAATGCAATCGACGGGCACAGCTCAAATTTAAAAAAAATCACATGAGATGGCAGGGAACACACGGTTGGAACAAAGTTCCTTTTGGTGCATATTATGTACTAGTTAGTTCCATCACGACAACGGCGCCCGTTGAAAAATACGATAATTTAAGTGGATTTTTAAGAAAAGAGACTTTTTGTAAAATGATAAACTTTTTTAAGAAAAAAATTTTTTTTATGGAATTTTTAAAAGCATATGTTTAGGTCCTTTTTGTAAGAATATGTATTATATTTTCCCGAAAAGGTAGTTTTTTAAAGAGACGTACTTCTTTTATTAAAAGGTAATGTTTTTTTTAAGAAAATGTACTATTTTTAAGAGGAAGTACTTTCTGTGAGAAAAAGCCAGAAAAGTATGAAGAAGAATTTTTTAACTTTTTTAAGAACAGGTACTTTGTAAAGATGTGGTACTCTTTTTAGGAAAAGGTTATTTTTTTAAGAAAATGTACTTATTTTCAAAAAGGCTACTTGTCATATTATTTTTAAGAAAAGGAATTTTTGTAAGAAAACGTATTTTTTTAAGAGAAGCTATTTTGAAGAAAAGGGTTTTTTTAAGAAATGGTATTTTTTTAGAATTGGTTCTTTTTTCAAGATTACTTATAGCGTTTTTGCTTCTTCAATCAATTTGCCAAAGATGTTAACATATACGCATACAAATTTGACACTTTGGAAGCTCAACATCTTTGGAAAATGTTCCTATCTCACTTTGTTTCAACCAACATTATACGATAATTTTAAGTCTATCACTAGAAAAAAGTGTCATAATTAGAAAAAATTACAAAAATTGAAACAACAAAACACAAGCAGTGATGCCAACACTGCAGGAACAAAATGCTCCGTCGAAGTACCCAAAAAGTGCTAAAATGCGCCAAATAACGAAAACGACCAGAAAAATCTCAAAAATGCTACACGCGCTTAATAAATAAGGGGATGCCCAATAAATACAGGCAGATTTTAACAATTCTAGTATGGTGTGTTATTTTTTTGTTGTTAATGTTCCTGTTAATTATATTTCCGACAATAGAGACAAATCACCATGGCAAGTTGCAGTGTCAAGCAACTTTAAGTAAAGATACGAGTACTTCTTTAACATAAGGTATTATTTTTAAGAAAGGGTACTTTGCTTAAGAATATGAATAGGCATTTTTTTTGAGAAAATTTAATTTTTTTAAGAAAAGGCACGAATTTAATAAAATATTCCTTTTTTTAAACTTCTTTCACTTTGGCCTTTTTAAATTTACTTTTTATTGGGTTCAAAACTACAATCTACATTACATATTGATTACAGTCTCCACCTAGAAAACTTCCCATTAAACAAGAAATTTCCCAACATATGTTAGTCTAGACACAAATCAAAGCAAAAGTATCCAATATAGTTGATAATACTGGGTTGTAGCATAATAGTGTTCAAAAAAGCCCTATAGCGGCGTATAGGGACTAAATCTATCAAAGTCAAAATCTGCTAAAACCAGATTTTATGCTGCTGCTAAAACCATCGCAGTCGACGTTATGCGACTTTTGTGGGAATAAAATAAAAAGTATAGAGCAAGAAAATAATGACACATGTGCTTGGACTAGGTCTTTAAATAATTGTAAGTATTAATATTATTTAACTGTAACGTCATCATATGATTGAACGCTGTTTTTTATTTTCCACTGTAACATTTACGAATGTGTTCATAGAAATCGAACAGGTACCGTGTAGCAAAAAGGTGTTAACACATCGCCCGTGAGTTTTTTCATTTAGCCCTCATCCAACAAATGAACTGCTATAATAAAAGAGCGGAACAGTGTGACCTAGTTCATCTAGTTTACAAGAGTGAATCGTTCAATTGAACTACATAGTTCGTTCATGAACTACACAACTCTAAAAAATATTCGAATTCACTGTTAATGCCACTTCACTGCACTGTGCATTCGATTGGTGTTTTGCTGTCGGCAAAACTCACTTTTGAAATGACTGCTACTGAAACTAGCTTACACCAACACACTATGGTTTTCTCATGGAAATTAAAAGAAATGAAACACAAACTAACCTTTTGTTTTCCGGACGAATGAAAGTGATGGATGAACCAGTGAAAATATCAAAAGGGTGCTGAGTTTGGATTTACCTGTAGTCTAAGAAAGGTTTTGGTCAACAGGTGTGAGCCAAGAATATTACATACAACCTTTGTAATAAGTTTCACAATAGTTAACTGAGAGAGAAATTTAACAAATAATTTAAGCGGATGCTTACCAAAATGAACAGGATGGTTTGAACTCAAAATAACAAGTGGGGCTCTATTTACATTTTTGGCATAAACCAATCGTAAAGTAAATAGTCAAAATTTCTCTCGACTCGAACAAAGAAAACGAGTGAAGCGTTACATCTCTCGGCTCTCTCTCTCTCTCTTCATAAAATATTTCAATATACTAACAGTTTTTGATAATGACCTCAAGCTTGATTTTTTTAACAAGAATAACAATATTAACGATACGAATATTAAAATCGAAAAAATTTATATAACTATGCAAATTCCAACATTGTTTATATAAAATTATATTAGGTATTTAAAGAGCGTGAAATAATCAAGGTATGACGCGAAAGAGAATAGTGTTTGAGTGAATGTTGATAAATTGCGCAGTAATATTGATTGTCTATCTACACCGCCTTTACACAGGCCGACATTTTTCTGATTTCTTTTGAACTTGACATTTGCGTTGACACAAGGGTAATTCTGTTTCGGAAATTCTTGTTTTCATTATTGCTTCTTCTGACATTCTTAAAACAAATTTGAGACATATGTACATGTCTGTATGGGTGCAGTCTAAAATAAATAAAGAATTAATTCAAAAAATGGAAATTAATTGATAAACTGGGACTTGTTTTAATCTTTTATTTACCAAAAATATGTACATTAGTCACTAACAACAACAAACAATATATTATTTTACACACAACGAACGAGTAAACGCAAAGAAACGTCAAAATATCTGCAGCCAACTTCACGTTGAAAAGTGCGAATGAAAAAACAAAAAGAAATGCCTTTACTGGCAAGTTTTCCCCCCTTTCCATTCTTCTTACCCCTTTCTTCTAAGAACCTCAAATTGCAGCATTTTAAATTGCCCATGTAAACGCACTCCTAGATTCAATGGTTTTTGTTTTTGGTAACGACAAAGTGACGGAGAGATTACGTAAGCCAGATAAGAGCAATATTTAGAACAATTTGTAACACACACAACCCAATCTATTAAAGCCTGTGTTTGTGTGTAAGTTACGCGCTCAGCCGTAAAGAAGTTACGGCGAATTAACGTTAGGGTGACTCGGAGTTGTGAATGCCAAAATTATCGGAAGGTGAAAGATATAATTGTGACCTTAACAAAAATTAATAAGAATAAACCAAATGTTTGACTTGTTATTTAAATTGGTAATCAGTTGATTATGACGTATGTATGTTTGATCCGACCTTAAATACGAAAAGAGTTTTTCAGTGATTTTGTCAAATAATCTTACTACAATGTGGTAACAGTGGCAAATGATACGAAAAATAACCGGTCTTCATTCATTGGGCGTTTTCACATTAACCAACAACGACAACGACACCGGCACGATTTTTGCAAAGTGGTTACACATTACACGACACGACACGATACCGAAATGCAGTTGCTGCTTGTTGATCGAAGAAATATCATCATCAATTAATTAAATCAATGTGTCAATATCATATTTGGCAATTTTATTACATTTTACTTAAAAAATTTTGCACGATAACAAAACACTCTGCACTGTTCATAAAAATATAAAAATGTCATCGACGACATGAGTGGAGTGTTTGCTTCTCGCCGACATGTCGTCGCCGGCAGCGACATAAAACCGTCGTGTCGGCAAGTGTGAAAGCATGCCCATATAATTGTAAAGGGTTTTTCAACAGAGACGCTACGAAAGTAAATCGATAGGGACAGTAAACGACGCCATATTTTTTCCCGCCCTTTTGACATTTCTCTTCAGTAAGGTTTGCCATTTCATCATGAAAAATATACGAGCCAACAACGAGTCGAAATTATTAAAATTTAACTACTACCGAAATTTGGAGTCAGTGGCCTCAACTTTAAGAGGCCTCAACAATCAGTGATGAGGCTCATTTCTGGCTGAATGGCTTCGTCAATAAGCAAAATATGCGTTATTGGTCAGACAGCAATCCACACGTAATCCATGAGTCATCATTGCATCCCGAAAAAATTACGGTTTGGCGCGGTTTATGAGACGGCGGCGTCATTGGGCCGTACTTCTTCCGTGATGATCAAGACCGGCACGTTACTGTGAATGCGAATCGCTACCGTTCAATGATAACCGAATATTTTTGTCCCCAATTGAATAATATGGACTTGGAGGACATGTTGTTTCAATAGGACGGCGCCACAAGCCAAACAGCGAATGCCACAATCAATTTATTGGAAACCAAGTTTGGTGAACGTGTTATCTCACGAAATGGCCCAGTCGATTGGCCGCCTCGGTCGTGCGATTTGACGCCGTTAGATTATTTCCTGTGGGGCTACGTCAAGTCTATGGTCTATGCCAACAAGCCAGCGACGATTGATGAACTTCGTACGAATATCGAACGTGAAATTTCAGCAGTATCGGCCGCTTTATGCTTGAAAACCGTCAAAAATTGGGTTCAGCGTCTGGACTTCTGCAAGCGTGCCCGTGGTGGCCATGCAAAAGAAATCGGGTTCCATACATAATGGCATCGAACGTACTTTCACAGAAATAAAGAATTTCATTGGTATCTAAATCGGTTTTGTTTTATTTAAAAAAACTTTTGTAGTGCTCTTATTGAAAAACCCGTTATGAGTTTCCGCTCCCACTGATGTCGGTGTCGTGTCGGCTAGTGTGAAAACGCTCATTTACAGTAAAAGCTCTCCTCGCGGACAGTTCCGATGACCGGACAAATCTTGGTTTTCAAGTTCCAATCTTGTAAACAGAAAGCAAAATCCATTCTAATGGGCGGACGCTCCCATGACCGGCCGCGGACACATAATTTGCAAACTTTTGGTCAAAAAATCTCTAACAAGCGAACACTAATTCCACTGAAACACAAAAAATTTTAATTTATATTCCTTTGTAGAATTTAGGGCTGTACAAGTAATTACTGGCAACCGTAATTACTTTCAGCACTTTATAGTATGCTACGTTACGTTACGTCAGATTCACTAATCAGTCCTTAAGAGATGAAAAAATCGTTAAGAAAATAAAAGTCAAAGACGATTTACAATTAGACGACCAGAAGATGTGCGCAACTTGCCAACCCTGGTAAAAGAGAACCAAAAAGTGCTAGGAGTTCGCTCAAACGCATTTCTCTCCCGCGTCATAACTTACTTATATCATACTTTTTGCATAGTTTATGTAATTTTACTTCAACATGGTTGGAATTTGTATAGTTATATACAATAACACTATCAAAAAGCTGCTCGTGTATTGAAATATTCAATGAAGAGAGTAAGAGAGAGAGTAGAAAAGTACTAGGGTTTCACCCGTTTTGTTTGTTGGCATTTGAGTGAAGAGAAGTTTTGACTGTCTACTTGTACATCGTTTTTGACAAAATGCAAAGTTAACCTCAAATTAACTTTCAATTACGATTAGTTAATTACGCGCTTAAAAACTGGCCATTAGGAACAAACATGAAGTCAGGCGAACGAAAATTTCGACTTAGAGATTCGTTCGAGATAGGGAAACAGGCTGTAAATTTCATAAGAGAGGAAGACAGACTAAATTGTGGGAGAGTAATTTTAGTTATTCTCTTTTAGGTATTGCCCGGCCATAATGATGTTCCATTAACTTAATTAGGTGGTATCACCGTGGTTCCATAAGAATTGCCTTTTAAATTTATGTTTTCCGTAAAATTAATAAATATGGTAGCACAATTAGATTTTGACATTTCTTTACCAATAATTCCGAATATTATCTTAGAGCCATAGCGTGCAATGGTTAGTGTGCGCGCCTCTTGTACAGGAGATCCTGGGTTCGATCCCTGCTCCGACCACCTTAAAAAATTTCTTTCGACGACGGTCACCTCGCTTAGTGACGGCGACACTATCGAGTATTTAGCCATGAAAAAGCTTCTCAAAATATCGTTCGGAACCGGTGTAAAACTGTAGGTCCCAACCAGTGAGTATAAAACTATAAAATCGCACAGCTCACTGGTTGTGAGAAGCTCTCCCCAATTCCTTCATGGGATGTAATGGGAAACCATTTATTTATGTTTTAGCCATAGCGTGAAGTTAACAAACCAATGTGAACAATATAGAAATGTAAACATATGTGGAATTATTTAAATAAAATGAGTAAAACATACCACAGAACCTAAATAAATAACTATTTGATAATAAAAAACGTATTTAATGTGTTTTATTTCATTGACAGACTTACATTCTCTGTGTTTCTACGGCTAAGTATTTAGTGCATTGCACAACAATGTTTTGGACATAGTTAACAATATTGGTGGACTGACGGGAAATTCCTGGACAGTTGTGGCCCAGACCTGGCAAAATGGTAATGATTGGGATTGGAAGCGCCCGTGCCCGTAGAATATGGGAAAAGTTTCTAGAACAAAAACTTTTGCCCTAGGTATAGTGAAAAAATATGTGGGATGAATTTGGAAATTCCTGGACACTTGTTTCCCAGGCCAACTATACAGGTTTAATGTTTCGGGAGTGGGCCACATTTGAGTATATTTCATCTAGTATCCAGAGAAATTGTGAAAAAGTCCATAGAACAAAAACTTTTTCCATATGGTGAAAAAAAATGTGGGATAACTTTGGAAATTCATGGACACATGTTTTCCAGACCTGACAAAGTGGAAATTATACAGATTTTAAGCTTCAAGCGTGGGCTATATTTGGGTGTATTCCATGTAGTATCCGGAGAATTTGGGAAGAAGTGTCTACAGCAAAAACTTTTTCCATACAGTGACAAAAGAAAATTTGTTATGACTGTAAAGTCCTGTACACTTGCTTCACAGACCTGACAAAATTGTAATGATTGGGATTGGCAGCGACCGATCTGGGCCACATTTGGGTATATTCCATGTAGTTCGCTGAGAATTTGGGAAAAATTTGTAGAGCAATCACTTTTGCCCTATAGTGAAAAAAAGAATGTGGGATGACTTTCGAAATTCCTGGACACTTGTTTCGCAGACCTGGCAGAAAGGTAATTATACAGATTTAAAGCTTCAGTTCTGAGCCACATTTGGTATGTCCATGTGGTGTCCGGAGAATTTGGGAAAAGGTTTGTAGGACAAAAACTTTTTCCATATAGTGAAAATTAAAATTGTGGTGTGTTTTGGAAATTCCTTCAAACCTTCCTTCCTTTGAAGATTTAAAGCTTCAGGTCTACACCAGTTTTGGGTATATTCCGTGTAGTGTGCGGAGAACTTAGGAAAAAAGGTTTTTGGAACAAAAACTTTCCACACAGTGAACAAACAATTGTAGGATGACTTTAGAAATACCTGGACACTTGTTTCCCAGACCTGACAAAATGGTAATGATTGGGATTAGAAGCGACGGGTCTGGGCCACATTTTGTATATTCCGGGTAGTGTCCGGAGAATTTGAGAAAAAGTTTATAGAACAAAAAATTTGTTCATATACATAGTTAAAAAATATGAGATGACTTTGGAAATTCCTGGACATTTGTTTTCCAGACCTGACAAAATGGTAGTTACACAGATTTAAAGGGTCTGGGGCACATGTTTTCCTGTTGCTTTTCCTCCACATAAAAACACGAAATGGGTGAAAGAGAAATTCAAAATGCCTACTGAGTTTCCATTTCGTGACTCTTTTGCTACCCCTCTTGCTTCTCTTTCCGCTTTACCATGAAGCACCGTAAGTGGTGACTCAAACCCCAGGGTCGTAAGTCACAGTATAAACATTACCAAATGAGGATAACATGCATGATACAAATACGAGGTAGTAGCGTCAGCCCATATGGTTTCTTTTGTTTACATTTCATCGTACCCAGTAAATGCCAAAGTTGTTTGTGTGAGTGGGTTCTCCTTTGATTTCATCTATCTATGTTCACAATTGCACATGTATGTGTACATTTTTATCAGCTGATTTTGACAATAACTGGGTATGGAAATTACAACAATGGTAATGCCACTACCTTGTATTTGTATCATGATAACATGTTTCCACAACCGGCTCGATCTTCAGTTTAATACACCAAGCTCTCGCAGGCAATATTACACCTGGTCTTTCCAGTGAAGTCTTGGTCGTCCTATTTTTCGATATCCTTCGAGTATGTCTTACAATACCTTTCAAACTGGATCATTCAGATCCATTCTACTGGCATGGGCTAGCCATCGTGAACGCGATATTTTGATATGTATTACAACGTCGATGTCGGGATACAGATTATACAGACCGTGATTCATCCGTCGTTGTTTTCTATTATAGGACCATATATTTTTCGGGGCATTTTTCTCTCCAAGACTCCTCCATGCGATATGGCATATGGGACCAGCATGTGACTTTTACTGCTGATAGTTTTAATGGTTTTGGCTGCAGCTCTTTCACGATGATCTCAATTAATATGTTGACGAGATCGCATCATATAGTGTCGCCTGCCTGAGGCCTCGCCTCATATTAAATGGTTCGGTGAGATCTTTACTTAAATTTCGGATCGGTCAGTGTCAGGCGTGTCAGCTTAGATGGAATACCAAGCTCCGAAATAGCGTGGTACAGTTTCCCCCGTATCAGGCTGTAAAAGGCAGCCTTATAATATACAAAGAGGTGGTAGGTCTCGATTTTTTTTCCGTGGGATTTCTCCAGGATTTATCGTAATGTGAATATCTTTTCGATAGTTGACTTTCCATGCCCAAAGCCACACTGATAAGGTCCAATCAAGTCTGCAACAAAAGACTAGTCTTTCGCACATTACGCTCGAGAGGACTTTGTATGCGATGGATAAATGCTTATTCCACGACAGTGTGTACATAATCTTGGATCGCCTTTTTTGACAACAGAACAGAGAATGCTAAGGCTCCAATTGTCGGACATGCATTCGTCTAGCCAGATTTTGCATATGAGCTGATGCATGCATCTTTCCAACTCATAGCCGCCAGTCTTAAACAGCTCAGCCGGTAGTCCATCAGCACCAGCGGCTTTGTTGTTCTTAAGCCGAGAAATTGCAGTTCTAACTTCGCTTTGGCTAGGAGGGGCAGTCGACGACATCGTCCTGTATTTGCTCAAGTAAAACAGAGAAGTTATCCCAGCATACTCTGCACATCTGTGACAAGTTTCCCGTCCTTATGTCTACAAAAGTGGGTCCTGATCCATTTTCGTTGGTTGTTTTTTTCGGTAGAATGTCTAGGCCTCATTAAGATACAATTTTCTCACAATCACGCTGGGTGTTTATACCAACGGTATAGGGTGTTTATACCAACGATAAAAGTCAACAAAAAAGTGCAAAATACATTTAAATTTTTCAGTTCTACACCAAAACGACATGAAAAAGTTAAGTGAACATATTTTGTAACTCCACTTGGTGTAAGTTAATTTTAAATTTAATTGCTCTCATTTCCACAAACCTACGACAAAGAGTGTGAAATGAAACGTCAGATGAGAGAATAAATGTGTCTATACTATATTTGTCTATGCTCTCACCTATATACTCTGTTGTCTATCAATTTTCTAATTCACAGTCGATCAGCTGTATTATGGACAGAGAACACTGAGTAAGTGATAAGAGTTTAAATTTCTCTCTTATCGTTCTCTTGCGATCACCGACAAATAGTATCAAATTCCAACTACCATGCCGATTAATTGTGTCGCGTATATAAGTACCCACTGGTTAGAATGAGAGGTCACGAATTTTAAAGTCCCGTATTCAGTTGTTGTGAAATTTTCGTAAGGAATATTGTCGTTTATCTCTAACCGAAAAATTTTGTTGCGGAGAGTTATCACCTATCTTTGAGTTACCATGCAAATATTCCACTTATAATTCCTCTACGGACTCTATTTTAGTTTTTTTTTTTGTAAATATGTGGTGTTACTTTTGGTCATTAAAATTATCGAAATGTCAAAATTTCGGTCCCACACAATTATCAAACAATTGTTTTCGCACGAAATAACTTTGGTGTAACAACCGTGTACTTTATTTACCAAGAAATTTTCGCAAAGAGCTAAGTACAAAGCAAATGAAATGAGACCGAAATTTTCTGTTCATGAAATTTTCGTTATTTTTTATACACGTACTTACTTCTTATGGAATCGAAAATTTCATAAAAACTAAATTCCTGCCTTAAAATTGCAATGTGTATTGTGAATGTTGCTTATTCAAATTTATTAACCGGTGCCTCAGACTATTTAATTAACATAATTATTCTCGGAAGTCCCGTTGAAATTTCCCATGAAAGCTGGAGCGAAAAATTACTGGGTTCACCATAATTCCCTGGACCCAACCCCTAACAGTGACCGTCATACCGGTTTTTTCATTTAATGGCAAAAAGACATAACTATTTATTTATATATCTGCTGTTTGAATTTAATACAAACAATTAATCAACTTAAAAACAAAAAACATTGAGTAATGACGTATAGAGTAGCGATTTGTCTCAGTAAATTTACGTTGGATGTTGGAAAACATTGCATTAATAACGCCAGATAGAGGCATTGGCTCAAACCAACCAAGCGCGTTAAATTTGTGGACCAAATACACCACAAATATACTATAATAACAATAAAATAGAACAAAAAAGTCCAAAATGAAGGGTTATCCATTTCGTGGTTTCAAAAGTATAGGACTGGAATTCGACATCTGTCAAACTAAGTTGTTAAACCAATTTTTTTCTTTTCAGTTCAAAGTCAGACATTGACGAAAATGGATCGCTTAACTATCACACAACGCATAAAATTATTAAAACCGACTACAAAAATGGTGATTCTGGCACAGCCACATATCGTGCCTTAAGAGGAGATTATGGTTTATATAATCATCGAACTACGCAAGCAATTGGCAAAATTGTGAAGAAATTTGAAGAGACTGGAGCGGTTGCAGATATTGTAAGGCCTGTGCATCATCGTTTCGCTCGTTCCGCTGAAAATATCGCTGCTGTAAGTGAAAGTGTTGCCGAAGACCCGAATGTGTCGACTCCTCGTCGTTCTCAGGAATTAGGACTGTCTTATGGCACATTATGGCTTATTTTGCATTTGGATCTACACCTTCATCCATATATAGTCCAGCTCACACAACAACTGAAGCCAGCTGACCATTCACAACGTCGTAGATACGTGAAATGGGTGCTTGAACAACAGGCGGTGGACGGCGATTTTTCGAACAAAATTTTCTTCAGCGATGAAGCACATTTCTCATTTTTTCACATTTTTATATTTCACATTTTTATATGTCTTTTATTTACGTTTACTTTTGAAACCGCAAAATGGATAACCCTTTGCGTTTAAATATCACAGGTTTTCATCAAAACGACATGACAAATTTAAGTAAAAAAATTTTGTAATTTCACCTGGTGTAACTTAATTTACGTCAAATAACTCTCTATCGCACCACGAATAGTGTGAAATGAAATGTCAGATGAGAAGAATGACAGCTATATATGACATTACTCTATGCTAAAAAATAATACATACATACATGTGTTTTTGTAATACATACATAGAGTAATGTCATATAGAGCTTCCATTTTTCTCATCTGACGTTTCGGTTCGCACTCTTCGTGGTGCTTAAAGTTTTCATGTCGTTTTGATGAAAAACTGAAAAATTTAAACGTATTTTGGACTTTTTTGTTATATTTTATTGTTAGTATATATTTGCGATGAATTTACAAAAAAAAATTAACGCATAAAACGAAACTCCGTTGCCATTTTCTTGTTAGTTGGTTTGAGCCATTGCCTCTATCTGGTATTATTAAAACAATACTTTCCAGCATGGAATGTTCATATGCAACTACATCACAGTTCGTAAATTTACTGAGACAAATCGCTACTCTATACGTCATTACTCTATGAGTTAAATATAGATTTTTTTTGTTGAATAAATTTATAATTTGCGTTTAAAAAAATGCAAAATTTTGATGTGCTTGTCATTCAAGCGAGTATGTTAAATATCATCGTTCGGTATCATTCTATTGTTCGTAAGAGAGCTTGATAGATATATCCAGTAACATTTTCAATCTTCCATGACCACACGATGCCAAAGAGCGTAAACAATAGAGGTGCTACGGCTACATTGTATTATACAAACATATTGATAGAACGGCAACCAAGGTGTACATATTTAGAATGAGGAAACAAAAGAGTAAAAATGGTACACAGGCCCGGTTGACAAAATGAAGGTTACGCAAAGAAGTGTGCAACTTATTTTCTCTCTCTGCGCAAGTCGTCAAAGTTTCAGTTTCGTGCACGTGGCCATTAAAAAATAAATAAATGGTTTCCATTACATCCCATGAAGGAATCGGGAGAGCTTCTCACAACCAGTGAGCTGTGCGCTTTCTAGTTTTATACTCACTGATTGGGACCTACACTTTTACACCGGTTCCGAACGGTATTTTTGATAAGCATTTTTATGGCTAAATACTCGATAGTGTACTATCGCCGTCACTATGCGAGGTGACCGCCGTCGAAAGAAATTTTTAAGGTGGTCTGAGTAGGGATCGAACCCAGGATCTCAAGTACAAGAGGTGCGCACACTAACCATTCCACCACCGACGGCCATTGCTTATCGTAATTTTTATAATTTATTTACAAGAAAATAAACAAGAAAATTTGAAACTGTGACGTATTTGTCACAATACGAATAACGAACCTGCGCCATGCGTAACCTTTGATCCTCGCAACAGTGGTACACAAGGGACCACTTCTCTCATTAAATTTCATAGTACGGAGAGCGCTCTTTTTCCGCTCGCTCGCTAATAAATAAATAGATAGATATCATGCTACACACATAGAGTAATGACGTATAGAGTAGCCAACTTGCAGACATTTCGTGTGTTGCAGATGGGCGAAAGTATTGCATTAATAACACCAGGTAGAGGTAATAGCTCAAACTAACCAACAAAAAAACAGCAACGGCTTTTCGTTTTGTGCGTTAAAATTATTGACTAAATACACCACAAAGGACAAGGGACTGTCCGTGGATGTGGAAAGTTTCTGATAGCCATTCACTTGGGAGTGGCCAGAAATGATTCCTTCATTGGGCTGTCCAAGCAGCTCACTACTTCCACGCAGTACGTCCTGGGCAATGGCATTTCGGAAACCTCCGTTAGCTAGCTAGATTGAGAAGTCGAAACAAATGAGCAGCAAATCAGGTTTAGTAGCTGACTGATGTCACTGAACCTCTTCCAGCTATCAGGCATATTCTTTTGTTCTTTAGAAGGCGGATGAGCCAAACATATGGGCCAACGGCGGATAAAAACCAAAAGAAGAAAATTCAGGTTCGACATATCGCATCCTGGTCAGCGTCTGATCCATAATGGGCGGCTGCAATCAAATATCCTGGCAGTAGCTAAAATGCGAAATCCCGGTGGACTGGGTTTGCCTCTCGCCACCGTTCATAATGGCAGTGAATATACAGAAACGAAAAAGAAAACATAAAGAACCCCTATTTGTTGATGACCCCCGCAAACGTTATAAGGACCATGATTTACGGATATGCACCTGGAATGTGAGAACTCTATATAGATCCGGTGCAAGTATCCAACCGGCAGATTTCCTCGAAAGTTATAAGGCTGACATTACAGCAATCTAGGAAATGCGATGCATAGGACATGGCTGCACAAGAAAAAGAAACTTCGATATATACTACAGTTGTCATGAGTAAAAACCTGAATTTGGTTGCGGATTTGTAGTTGGCCAAAGACTGCGACATCTAGTCTCTATGTTCAATCCTGTGAGTGAACGTACAGCCACAATCCGCATAATAGCGAATTATTTGTATATTTCCCTAATTTGTGTGCATGCGCCGACAGAAGAAAAAGATGATGATGCCAATGTCATATTCTATGAGCTCCTAGAGGAAACGTATAACGTATGACTAGAGGAAACGTAGGACAAGTAGGAAGGGAGAATGTGTTTCATCCAACTATTGGCAATTTCAGTCTACATGCTGACGGTATGAGACTGATTGACTTTGCCGCGGCAAAAAACATGGTCATTAGTGGTACAATGACCATTAATGGTGTCCATTAATTTAGGCGATTTGAAATTGTTTGTCACGTGTTCCTATATTCCGCCATCATCATGCTTTGAGGTATATCAAGTGCATATTGACGCTATTGCAAAAGTTATTGCGTTAGCCAGTAGAAAGGACCGTATTTTAGTATTGGGTGACTTTAACTTGCCGTCTGTGACATGGGTGTCTTTACCCGATACTAATTCTCTGACTCCATTGACACCATATGATTGGTCATCTGATTTTGTTACGCATATTTCCGAACTTGGGTTGATTCAATTGAACGACATTCCCAATTCTATGAATCGAGTCCTTGATCTAGTTTTAGTGGATGATTCTAACAACTTTGATATTTCTCGAATTGATCCGTTAATTTCTCCTGAGGATAGTTACCATCCAACGCTGGGAATTAATTATACATATGATACCATGCAGGTTGGTTGCAATTACTCTTCGTCCTATGTTGGCCTATGCTTTTCGCGTGCGAACTTTATACTTTTGAATAATCTTATCTTTGATACCGACTGGCATAGTATATGTCAGTGTGATAATTCTTTTGAATTTGAAATCGCCCTGGATGATTTCTATAATATTATTAATGGCTATATTTCTAAGTCTGTACCCAAGAGGCCAATAAGGGGTAATACTGGTCCCCCATGGTCCTCAAGGGCTCTAAATAGTCTCAAGAATGTAAGGAATAGATGTTCGAACAAGTATAAAAAATCTGGACTGCTAGCAGACTATGCTAGGTATATTGTTGCTAGGAGTAGATACAACTCTAAATCTCGTGAGAGTTACAGATTATATTTGGATAGGTTGAAGGCTAATTTTAAACGGAACCCCAAATCATTCTTTAGATTTGTTAACTTGAAGCGTAATTCGTCTTCCACACCTTGTAGGATCAAAATGAACGGTATTGAATATTCAGATGAAGAGTCTATTGCTAATTGTTTCGCCGATTTTTTCGCATCTATTTATTCCACCCGAGCCTATGATGTTTCCAAATCATACCCGTACACTGTCCGCTCTACCATTCCGTTTGATGCACCTGTCGTAAATTCTTCGTGGTTGCTAGATAACTTAATCAGCTTGAAAGCCTCGAATAAAGCTGGTCCTGATGGTATCCCGGACTCTATGTTGAAATACTGCTCGAATTCTCTCAGCTTACCGTTGACTCTCTTATTTAACGCTTCGTTGAAGTTCGGCCATTTTCCTGCAAAGTGGAAGAGCTCTTATATAATCCCTCTCCACAAATCTGGTAGTTTAGTAAATGTTGCAAATTATAGGGGAATTGCAAAATTGAGTGCCATTCCTAAACTTTTTGAGAAGTTAGTCACAGAGGTAATTTCTCATCAGGTTTCCTCTATTTTAGATCGATGTCAACATGGCTTTCGGAAGGGTCGTTCCACCGTGACTAATTTGCTTCAGTTTTCCTCTTCTATTATTGACGGCTTTATTAATGGAGATCAAACTGATGTGATTTTTACCGATTTTAGTAAGGCTTTTGATAAAGTTAACCACAATTTGTTATTATATAAATTAGGGGCAATGGGTTTTAATTGTAACATGCTGAATTGGATTAGTTCTTATTTAATGAACAGAGAACAGATGGTATCATTTGGTCGATCATTCTCAAGATCTATTTTTGTGTCATCTGGGGTGCCTCAGGGCAGTCATCTTGGGCCGGTTCTATTTTTGTTATTCATTAACGACTTACCCGCCACCATAATGCACTCTAAATTGTTAATGTACGCTGATGACGTGAAGATCTATTTTTCTTACAAGGATCCTTGTCAATATGCTTTACTTCAGAGGGATTTGTCTACTTTCCAGACGTGGTGCGAGACCAATTTGATGGAGCTTAATTTTACGAAATGTAAGCATATGCTGTTCTCTAGGTCATCATTATTTTCGGCAAAATACATTTTAGGTGGCAATGTTCTTGAATCGGTGGATTCATTTGTTGATCTTGGTGTTCTCTTGGACAGAAAATTGAATTTCAACTCCCACATAATTACGATGGTGAACAAGGCTTATGGCGTTCTGAACTTTATTAAACGTTGGGCAAAGGAATTTTCAGATCCCTACGTTACGAAAAATCTTTTTACTTCACTAGTCCGCCCTATTCTCGAATATGGATCAGTTGTTTGGGACCCCCAGTACAATTTGTATGTTAATATGATTGAATCGGTCCAGAAACAGTTTCTCATTTTTTGTCTGAGAAATCTTCAATGGAACCCGAACCATAATCTTCCTTCGTATAGCAGTAGACTAGCATTGATCAGATTGCCGACTCTTAGTAGTAGACGTACCATGATAAACTCTATTACAGTTTTGAAGATAATTGATGGATGTATATGTTCTGAATTTCTGTTATCTAAGATTTTCATAAATGTCCCATTGAGACCCACGAGGTACTATAAACTCGTAAACATCGAGTTTCAGCGTTCGAATTATGCGTCCTTTGATCCAGTTAGGAGAATGTGTCGTGACTATAGTGAGCTATATCAGTTTATTGATTTCACAGGTAGTTGGGAAACGACAAAGTCTAGCATAATTTGTCATTTGAACCGATTGCATTAGTGCTGTATATTCGTTAACGTACATATGTAAATTTAATTTACTTTATCCTTACTATCTGGTCTGATTTATGATTTGGTTTTCGTTTTGCTCGTAATTATTATATATTGAAGTATCTTATGTTAATATCTCGTGATGTGCTTTTATACTTATTTATGTTAGTGTAATACCAACTGGTGAAGAATTTCTGTAGTTGGTTGTAACGTGTGAACTTATAATCCTTGCTCTCCCGTTATAGACCGGTCTATAATGTGTACGCTGTCCTCACGTTATGGGGACGTGGCCCTCTCGGTCGGTAGGGGCGGGTAAGAGTGGCGGCGATGGGTTCGCTCGATTGGAAAAAAAAAAAAAAAAAAAAAAAAAAAAAAGATTCCAGCATAAAGACATCCACAAAGCTACTTGGGTATCAACTGATCAAAGAACGAAGAACCAAATTGATCACGTGGTAATTGATAGAAGCCACTCATCCAGTGTAATGGACGTACGAGTGGAGGTAATGGACATATCGATTCTGATCACTAAACCAGACACAGAGGAAGCTGGACATCGGAAAACTGCAATTACCACAGGTAGCCACAGCCTACTCAAGGAAGCTCTTGCAACTTTTGGCACAGAACCCAGCACTTCCCGATAACGATCCTGAAGCACAGTGGAAACCCATTTCCGACTCTATAAAAAATGCAGCAACAACCGTACTTGGTTTTGAAAAACCGCTTCGAAACAAACCATGGTACGATGAAGAGTGTCGCATTGCAAATGATGAACAGAGCGATGCACGTATGGCAATGCCTCAGTCAATTGCAACTCGAGCTACAACTGAGCGGTATAGGGAGAAAAGAAAGGACGTATACCGTGTTCTTAGGCGTAAGAATCGGCAGTGGAGAAAGCGCGAGAGTGAGAAAATTGAGACATACAGAAGGAATAACGAAGTCCGAAAATTCTACCAAAAAGTCAAAAACGGAACTAATAGACATGGTTCTGGGGCCCCCTTCTGTAAAGACAAGGACTGAAATCTCATCGCAGATGAGCAGAGTATGTTGGTAATATGGAGAGATCATTTCTCTCTCTACCTGAGAGTGGCCGTCGGTGGTGGGACGGTTAGTGTGCGCGCCTCTTGTACATGAGATCCTGGGTTCGAACCCTGCTCTGACCACCTTAACATTTCTTTTGGCGGCGGTCACCTCGCATAGTGACGGCGACACTATCGAGTATTTAGCCATGAAAAAGCTTCTTCAAATACCGTTCGGAATCGGTATTAAACTGTGGGTCCCAATCAGTGAGTGAAAACTGAAAAGCGCACAGCTCAGTGATTGTGAGAAGCTCTCCCTTCATGGGATGTAATGGGAAAACATTTATTTATTTTTGTATTGGTGCCTGAGATATCCAATGACGAGACAATCGATCAAAATTTGCACGACGGCGTCGATTGCCCCCTCCTAACCCAGACGAGGTCAGTTCAGCCCGGCAGTAAAGCCGCAGGAGCCGATGAATCACCGGCGGAGCTGTTTAAGGCTGGCGGCGATGAGCTGATAAGGTGCATGTATCAGCTCATTAGCAAAATTTGCGATTGGAGTCTCAGTGTACTATGTCCAATATTTAAAAAAGGTGACCCGAGTCTCTGTGCCAACTACCGTGGAATAAGCCTTTTATCCACAGCATATAAGGTTCTCTCAAGCATAATGTGCGAAAGACTAAAACCAATTATCGCTGACCTGATTGGACCATACCAGTGCGGCTTTAGGCCTGAAAAATCGACAACTGACCAGATTTTCACGCTACGCCAAATCCTGGAGAAAGCCCACGAAAAACAAATCGACACCTATCATCTATTTATCGATTATAAGGCGGCCTTCGATAGTCCAATGCCGGAGAAACTCTACGCAGAAATGTCAGAGCTTGGTATTCTTGCAAAACTCATACGCCTTTGCAGGATGACCTTGACGAACACCAAATTCCCAGAGAAAGTTGGCAAGGATCTTACCGAACCTTTCGAAACTAAGCGAGGCCTCAGGCAAGGCGACATCCTATCGTGCGATCTCTTTAACATCTTAATGGAGATCATTATGAGAAAAGCCGCAGTCAACATGAATAAAACCATCAGCAGCAACAGTCACATGCTGTTCGCGTATGCTGATGATATAGATATCATTGGGCGCACAATTAGAGAAGTTACTGCGGCTTTTTCGAGAATTGAGAAGGAGTCAACAAAAGTGGGTCTGACGGTAAATGAGGACAAGACAAAATTAATGGTTTCAACGAGCAAGGCCTCCACGCGATTAGACCGAAGCGTGAACGTTGATAACCGTTATAACTTCGAGGTAGTGGACGAATTTATATACCTCGGATCTGCCGTAAATAAAAACAACAACGTCAGCCTTGAGATCAAGCGGAGAATTGTGCTTGCGAATAGATGTTATTTTGGGCTAAGCAAGCACTTTGGAGACAGAGCCCACTCTCGAGTAACAAAATTCCAGCTGTACCAGACTCTCATTCAACCTGTCTTGCTTTATGGCGCCTGGGTCCTAACGCAAGCAGACGAAACATCTGTAGGAGTCTTCGAGAGAAATATTTTTGGCCCTACAGTGCGTAACGGCGAGTATCGGCGACGCATGAACCATGAGCGGGATGAGCTATATCCCGACATAGACATAGTTAAGCGGATCAAAATAACGCGATTGCGCTGGCTAGGCCATGTCAGTCGACTGGATGAAGACGAACCAGCGTGAAGGATTTTCGAAACCGAACTCGAAGGTAGACGAAAAATAGGAAGACCAAGACTCCGTTGGAGGGATCAGGTTGACGAATTCCTGCTTACACTTGGTATTGCCAACTGTAGAGATAAGACAAAAGATCGAACTGGTTGGTGAAATATGTTATTTTCGTTTTGTAAGGTCCCTGACGCCTCGGGGTTGTTCGAGATCGGTTAATGTAATGTAAAGATATGGTTGCAAGTAAACATTGGATGTTGGAAAACATGGGTTCAATAATACCAGATAAAGGCAATTGTACAGGACGTCCAACAAAGGAACAACAACCGCATTTCGTGTTTTTGTGACAAACTAGTTGTGTTAAATACAATACAAATGTATACCAACGATAAAAGTCAAAAAAAAAGTGCAAAATACATTTAAATTTTTCAGTTCTACACCAAAACGACATGAACAAGTTAAGTGAACATATTTTGTAACTCCACCTGGTATAAGTTAATTTTAAATTTAATTTCTCTCACTTCCACAAACCTACGACGAAGAGTGTGAAATGAAACGTCAGATGAGAGAATAAATGTGTGTATACTACATTCGTCTATGGTACTAGGGTAGTGCTGTAGAATGAGAAACCAAAGAGGACATAGAGATTAAAGACCATGTCTCAAACTAAGTTTAAATAGTATTTGATTGATACTAATGACAGCTAATTTATGTTTAAGTTGGTTGCATCGAACGTAAATACGCATTCCCTTTTATTTCTGTCCGTATTATGTCCAACCAAAGAGTAAATTACAAAAGCAACTCGAACTCGATGAAATGGCCTACTAACTCGTCGTTACCAATAGAACGTGAAGAGAGGTATAGCGGCTCTTGTCTATTTCTCTATGGCATCGCCCAAGCCAATGTGTCTGTCGTGCCAAAATCGTATCGCATCCAAATCGCAATATATTTTGTTATTGTAACAGCAACAAAATACATTGCGATGCCCTCATAAGAAATAAAAAAATTTGACAATTGTTTGTTAGCTTTGAATATTATGTGATAAGAACCTCTAATAAAAATAATCAGAAAAATGCTGTTGTGTCTTTATTTAATACAAAAACTGAAAATAAAATATTTTGTTTTTTTTTGTAATTTCTTAATGATTAGTAATTTTTTTTTGCAATTTCTTAATGATTAATAATTAATTTATAAAATTTTTCTCTTCTTTTACTAAATACCATACGTGGGTTTTCTTAGTTTGCATTGGATTTTAATTTACATTACTTTATCTAATGCAAAGGCAAAATAATTACCATTGTTCGCAATGCCGATTAAAACATTTTGAATTTGCATTTGTTCAGGTTATGGAATCGGATGCCAGTTGTAATGAGATATGGCAATGCTTTTAATTATTTTGAATTTATTTGACAGCTGGTTTGTGGATTCGATAGGTATTGCCCAGTAACGGGTCCGCCAAATAACTTCTATTTTTTTGAAAATGCTTTAAAAAAAAACTAGTGAATATTTTCTCAAATTTCTTTTTTCATTTGAAAGTACAATCCTTTCGGTTAATAATGGAAAATAATTTCATTCAAATGGCTGCCTCGGCTGGCCCTGCAGTAGCCTACACGATCGGTCCAATTTTTAAGCACATTATCGATTGTGAGCAGCTGTATTTCACCAATGGCTTCACGAATATTGTCCTTTAAAGCGTCAATTGTCTCTGGCTTGTCGGCGTAACACTTATCTTTGAGGGCACCCCACAAATAATAGTCCAACGGTGTCAAATCGCAGCTCCGAGGTGGCCAAACGACATCAGCTCTGCGGCTGATAATGCGATCTTCAAAAACAGGTCGCAAAACATCGAGTGTAGCCTCGGCTGTGTGGCACGTAGCGCCGTCCTGTTGAAACCAAATGTTGCCAATAACCTCCTCTTCAATTTTTGTGAACAAAAATTCGTTCAACATGGCCCGATAACGATCGCCATTGACTGTAACGGCCACTCCTTGCTCATTTTCGAAGAAAAATGACCCAATTATGCCTCTGGACCAAAATCCGCACCAAACAGTGACTCGTTTTGGGTGCATCGGATTTTCAATGTATGCGTGCGGGTTTTCTGTGCCCTAAATACGACAATTTTGCTTGTTTACATACCCGCCAAGATCAAAATGAGCTTCATCTGAAAAGATGATTTTTTTTGGCAAAACCGGCATCTTCTGTAAGTCGATCGCAGGCGCACTTAGCGAAGCGAAAACGCATTGGATGGTCGGTCAGTTGGCCTCAACTCCTGAACCAATTGGACTTTGTATGGCGTCATACCAAGGTCTTTATGCAAAATTCGTCTCAATGATGTTTCCGAAATGTTCAATTGTTGAGAACGACGGGGAATTGATGTTGATGGCAGCAATATTCTCGGGTGTACGCACTATTTTTGGCTTTTCACGCTTTGGTTTATCGATGAGGATGCCAGTTTCTTTCACTTTTTTCACAAGATAGCGAACATACGGAGCTGACGGTGCTTCTCTTCTTCCAAAATCCGTACGCAATTTTCGCACACATTCTGCAACATTACCATGATTTTCAAAGTAATGTCGCAAAGCGTATACACAACCATATTCGTTCAGCGGAAGGATAAAACTAATTATCCGTCACATCAGACATGAGCTAAGTGTTACCATTCGCGAAATCAGCACTAGTTGAAAAAAAAACGTTAGATGGCGGATCCTTTATTACTTTCAAATTCATAAACCTGTACTGTATAAAATATTTGAAAACTAAAACTGCCAGATATGAAGAAAAACTACAATTGCCAATGGTATTTAAATTTGTTTCAATTTGCATGTGTATAAGTAATTCAAAATACACTGTCATATAATTAATTTACCCCATATATACTAAATACTTACTTTTTTACTTTTATTGACTATTTTACAACCTCATGAGGTCAGACGTCTTACACATATTAATTAAACAAACAAATTTAACGAATTTCAACATATTCTTCCAACTGGCTCTATCCTTCGCCTTTTCTCGCCAGTTGTAACACCAACGATACAGAGGGCTTCTTCTGCCTGGTCTTTCCAGCGGAGTCTTGGTCGTCGTCTTTCTCTGCTTCCATCGGGTACGTTATCAAAATCCTTTCGCGCTGGCTCATCATCATCCATTCTGATAACATGGCCAAGCCAACGCAATTGGCCCACTTTGATTCGTCTAGCTATGTCCACGTCAGAATAAAGATTATATAGCTCTGCGTTCCAGCGACGTTGGTACTCGTCGTTTTCCCTAACAGGACCATATATTTTACGGAGAATTTTTCTCTCGAAAACTCCCAGGTTTTTTTCATCCGCTTGCGATATGACCCAAGTTTCGGAGCCATTTGTCAAGACAGGTAAAATGAGAGTCTGATATAGCTGGACTTTTGTCCGTCGAAAGAGGGCTTTGTTCCCAAACTGCTTGCTGAGCCCAAAATAACATCTATTTGCAAGCACAATTCTCCTATCTATCTCCAGGCTGACGTTGTTGTCCTTGTTCACGGCGGATCCAAGGTAGGCAAATTCATCTACAACTTCAAAAGTAAATCGGTTGTCAACGTTCAAGTGCGGACCAAGTCGAGAGTTTTCTCTAGTCGTTGATACCATCAATTTCGTCTTGCCCTCATTAACAGCAAGACCCACCTTCGCTGATTCATTTTCGATTCTTGAAAATACTGCAGTAACCTCTCGCAAATTTCGCCCAATGATGTCTATGTCGTCAGCATACGCCAGCAACATATGGATTTTCGTGTTAATGGTCTTGTTCGTATTTACTGCAGCCTTTCTCATTATTATCTCCATCAAGATGTTGAAGAGATTGCAGGAAAGTGTGTCGCCTTGTCTAAGTCCTCGCTTGGTACAGAATGGTTCAGTGAGGTCTTTCCCCACTTTCACTGCTGATTTGGTGGTGGTCAGCGTCATTCTACAGAGGCGAATCAGTTTTGAGGGAATACCAAGTTCAGACATAGCTTCGTACAGTTTGCCCCGTATGGGGATATCGAAAGCAGCTTTGTAATCGACAAAAACGTGGTATGTATAGATTTGCTTTTCTTGGGTACCCATTTAATCGGGTTTTTTGATTAATCGGTTAATCGTTACTCGTAAATTTCAATCTGACAATTAACCGAACAAAACGGAATGAAATTATTCGATTAATCGATTATTCGAATAAAATAAACCAAAAAAAAGAAGAAAACAGTGTTCAAATATTGTACTAGGCACATTTATTAAAAACGCAAAACAAAAGCAACTTCATTTTATAAATTATATGTAGGTACAATTTACAAATAGTAGTTGCAGCAACATGAAAATTACCTACTTTTGGTACCAAGCCAAAATTAAGAAAAGTGTCACGTCTTCGGGTACCTCTCCTCACATTCAAAGGGTAGGGTAGGCTCTGAAATTATATCACACTATAACACCCTATTGGATTGATTAATTTTGATCAAATTTTGCAAAACGTCATTTTCTGACTATTATCTTTATTGTGCACAGTTTGAGCAGAATTGGAACAGGCTTTTTTTGGTACCCCCATAAAAGGTGACCAGTGGGTCTAGAAATTTCATCAGACTATTACACCCAATTTAATGAACCAATTTTGAGAAACTTTTTTTTTTGATTTATGCCTATGAGCCAAATGCACTGTGCGACTCATTCATATGTGTTCGAAATGTGTGTAAAGTTATGAAATTTATTCGCAAATCGCTGTCATATGAGTTGCCACATTGTAAGAGTGTTTCAAGACGGTTTGCTTGCCATAAACACGTACTTATATTTTATTAATCGCACTGATATGTTCGAGTTAATCATTAATCAAAAAATTAATTATTAAAATGTTCGGTTAATTTTATAACACGATTAATCGATTAACCGAATAATAATTAATTGAATGATTACCCTAGTATTTATTTATAAGGTTATCTTTGGAGATCGTGGATTAGGCTGTAAGTGTATGATCTTCCTAAAATAATCAAAAACTATGAAATATGTAAAATTGTTAAAAGTTTACGGAACTAAGTGTTAAAAAGCCAAAGTCTGTGCTTTAGTTTTGGCCAAAACTGTATGTTGTGGTAGCCATGATTGAACTAGTTCAGGTACTGTTATAAGAACAGCTGACTTGATTTCTTTCTTGCCGTGGCACTAGATTATTCAAATCACGAAAGCGAAAACCGGTCCACCGGTTTTTGGACGTCCATCGACCGTAGATTTTCTGCAAATTTTCGAACAGTAAAATCGCGGTTCCACCGGTTTTTTGTTTTTAACATAATTTGTTGCAAAATCATAGCTTTCAAAGATTGAATAATTTTTAAACGAAAATTGCAAAAAAATTTAGTGGTTTGAATTTTTTTCACAGGAAAAAATAAATGAAAATAGAAAAAACAAATTGGACGATTTGATTTTTCTCTACTTTATAAACAATTTAAATTTAATTTCAAAAAGGAAATTAAAAGAAACCAATAATTGTGTGAACAAGTTTTACATAATGCTTAAAACGAAACAGTGAAATATTTTGAAAAGAACCAGTGGCAAAATTACCGATCTCAGAGCGCGGTTCTAAAAAAAAGATACTCGGCCTAATTTGATTTAACAAAAAAAAAATAATTTGATTTAACAAAAAAAAATTTAAAAAATTAATTCTGGGGCGGATACATGGGGCCCTGGGGGACTGGAAAAAATTACGATTTTATTATACGTGTTTGGTGAAGCACCTCAAAATAAAGCGATAAATGATATAATTTTTTTCGTAACTGGCTTAGTTATCGAGTTGTCGGAATATGAAATGAAAAAAACCATCGAGAGTTAATTTGTGAATTTTGATTTGCTATTGCAATTTGCTATAACTTTGATAGCTGTCGAGATGATGATAATTAAATTTTTGATTTTTTTTTAAATCTGTTGTTTCACGTTGTCTGATACAAAAAAAAGTATTATATAAAATTTTTCGATAACTCGTGGAAAAGGAAATATCAATTCTAAAATGCATTATTTTCGATTGTGTTATAAAGGTTTCCAATTATTTATTTTTCCAATTTAGGGTTCTTTTGTAATTGACTTTGTATTTAACATTTTGCGATTATATTCGAGTTTTCTGTTAAAGAACAACTCTGTGTTTGATTTTTTAAAATCCATCTTCCGATAACTCGATATCTAAGGCAGTTATCGAAACAATTTGTTTATTTTTTTCATCTTATTTGGAAGTGCTTGAGTTAATAAAATCTGGACTTATCCACATCCACTTTCGGACCCCTTTTTTGGACCTGGATTATTTTTTATTTGTTGGGTTTACAAAATTTAGGCCGATTTTCGGTTGTTTTTTTTTGAGCCGCGCCAGGAGATCGTGATATCAGCCGAAACAGTTTGTAAACATTTTTCATTGTTGCCATTGCAATAAGCCTTTTATCCATAGCATATAAGGTTCTATCAAGTATAATGTGCGAAAGACTAAAACCAATTATCGCTGACCTTATTTGAGCATACCAGTGGTGGACGAATTTATATACCTCGGATCTGCCGTAAACAAAACCAACAACGTCAGCCTAGAATTGTGCTTGCGAATAGATGTTATTTCGGGCTAAGCAAGCACTTTAGCGATAAAGCCCTCTCTCGAGTAACAAAAGTCCAGCTGTACCAGACTCTCATACAACCTGTCTTGCATTATGGCACAGAATCCTGGGTCTTATCGCAAGCAGACGAAACATCTGTAAGAGTCTTCGAGAGAAAAATACTCAGAAAAATGTACGGCCCTAAAGTGCACAACGGCGAGTATCGGCGACGCATGAACCATGAGTTGTATTAGCATTATCCCGACATTGACATATTTAAACGGATGAAGATAACGCGATTGCGCTGGCTAGGTTAAGCCAGTAGGATGGATGAAGATGAACCAGCTCGAAGGGTTTTCGAAATCGAACTCGAAGGAATAGGAAGACCAAGACACCCTGCGTACACTTGGTATTGGCGAAATATATTATATTCGTTTTGTAAGGTCCCTGACCCCCCGGGGTTGTTCGAGACCGGATAAGTAAGTAAGTTGTTGTTGCCCACAATTGCAACAAAACCTACCGCCACTACCATAATATTTGAACCACGGCTCATGGGGTTTCTCTGGTACAGCCATAGATTAGTTTATACATACATAGATTTGTCATCGATTTGGCATCGATTTTCTTGATTTTGACACTTTTGTTGATTTTAAGCAGAAATCAACAAAATTTGCTTGATTTCCCATACGTTTTGACAGACGACAAATCAGGTATTTTTTCTTACTTGTTAGGAATCAGGAAAAAAATGCTTGATTTTCTTTACGCAACGCTGTTTTATCTCACACTGCGAACGAATAGCAACCATTTCAATCACGGCGCATTGATGTGGTGCTACCACTAGAATAACTGACTTATTTACTTTTCTCATTTCTTAGGTATTTATTGTTTCTTAAACATATATTTTTCTACTTTTTTCTTTAGTTTTATTCCTGGAACACATTTGTGCTGAATTTGATTGTGGAAAAATACTAGACAAAGCCAACTACCTATTGTTGTAGGCTTGGTGTGTTTGTTGTCTTAGTAACACTACCTCGTCAATATGCCTTGACTTTCAGTCAAATCAGGAAAAATTCCAATGCGAACACTTCAGATTTTGTTAGGGCATTTCATAGAATAATACATACCATAGAAGCTTTTATTCGCTCAATAAATTAAACGTCATAGGTACGATGGAAAGTAAACATTGGATGGTGGACAATATGGGTTCAATAATACCAGATAGTGGCAATAGTATACACCGATCAACAAAGGAACAACAACCGAAGTTCGTGTTTTTGTGGCAAACTAGTTGTGTTAAATACAGTACAAATGTATACCAACGATAAAAGTCAACCAGAAAGTGCAAAATATATTTAAATTTGTCAGTTCTACACCAAAACGACAGGAAAAAGTTAAGTGAACATATTTTTTAATTCCACCTGGTGTAAGTTAATTTTAAATTTAATTGCTCTCATTTCCACAAACCTACGATGAAGAGTGTGAAATGAAACGTCAGATGAGAGAATAAGTTTATCTATGTATGTATTATTCTATGGGGCATTTGATACGAAATCAGGAAAATAATTCGCAGGGCGAATGAGCTATAAACGTCAAGAGAAGACTTCTGTCGCTGAGGTTTGACAGACACAGCTGAAATTGTTACTGTGAATGTGCAAAATATGAACATCGTGAATGCACAAAACTAAAAATGGAGGATTTTGTTCGACGTTGCTGACAGAAGTTGGTTCCCTCGTTGAAAAAGCGCAAAGAGGAACGTCAGATGAGACGGATATCAAATCTATGTATAAATTAATCTATGGGCACAGCTGATCGAAGAATACTAGGGAAATGATGTAGAATGGGAGACCAAAGAAGACCATATAGCAAACTAAGTTTAAATAGTGTTTGATACTAATGACAGCTAAATTATGTTTTATGTGGGTTTCATCGAACGAAAATAAGCATTCCCATTTATTTCTGTTCGTATTATGTCAAACTAAAGAGTAAATTACAAAAGCAACCCGAACTCGATGAAATGGCCTACTACCTCGTCGCCATCAAGAGAACGAGAATAGAGGGATAGCGGCTCTTGTCTCTTCCTCTATGCACGGCCGAAGCATATTAGAATATTTCATCACTTTGTCTTTGCATTCGCATGCAGACGCTATAGTATCACCGTTGGACTCGTTGGTTTTTACTAGAACTGGACAGCGGTATAAGTTAAGCGTGATATCGTTTAAAGATCCAACAGGATCAGAAATTTAAATCGCGGGAAGTGCGTTACGTATTTGAACTTGTTTGTGCTCCCAGATTATTTCAAATTGAAAATCAACAACTAAAGTGAAAACACTGTGTGGGCATTAATAGGTGAATATTTTTGAACTAAAACAAATTTTAAATTCTAAACTGTCCGGCCTAAGAAACTGTATATGTAATCAATTAAAGACGAAAATGCAAAATGTATATACAAAGCTTAAATCCAATATGTATTTTTCAATCTAAGAAATGAATTTAATTATTTGAGTGAGGGAATATATCGTGAATTTAAAATAAATAAAAAAATTGTGGACAATATCATCGTAGAATAAATAGTTTTATATGTTAATGTACTCGTATGAGAAGTTCATGATGAAAGTGAACTGTAGAGTAATATCAGTGGCCGTCGGTGGTGTAATGGCAGTGTGTGCTCCTCTTGTACAGGAGGATCTCACCTCGCGGCAATTCTATCGAGTATTTAGCCATGAAAAAGCTAAAATACCGGTGTAAAAACTGTAGGTCCCAATCAGTAAGTATAAAACTAGAAAGCGGACAGCTCAATGGTTGTGAGAGGCTTTCCCCAATTCCTTCATGGGATGTAATGGGAAACCATTTACTTTGTTTAGAGTAAACTACTCTGAGCGTTTTCGAGGGTAGAAATGAAAGAATTACAATGCTGTGACAGAAATATTGCTTGAAAATCATAATAATACTTCACAAAATTGTTGGAACGAAGTTCCCTATCGCACGTTGCGGGTACAAACCTATTATGCTACAACCCAGTATTATCAACTACATTGGGAATTTTTGCTTTGGTTTGTGTCTAGACTAACATATATTGTGAAATTTCTTGTTTAATGCATAGATATATAAAAAACCATATATGGTGAAAGATAAGTGGTGGATTTGAAAGTAAAGGGAAATTTTCTAGATGGCGTCGGAGTGGTGGATATGGCCAAATATCCCTAGAATCAAAAATTATTGAAAAAACTATATTACCATGCTTGTTTGCCTTTTGTATTGTGAATAAATATCACAAGCAATATGCTTTTCTATTATTTATATTCTATTTTCAAATTTAACCAACAAAATCGAAATAAAAATGATGTTTGAGTCCTTTTTCGTCGCATCCGAGTTAAAAATGGTCGTACGGAAACATTATGTGCCCTAAGGTGAAAATGGTGATTACGCAAATGAGTCATCTAGGGTTTTTCTTTACCTATGTTTAATGGAAATCTGATTGGACCTTATCAGTGTGGTTTTGGACCAGGCAAGTCCACGACTGACTAAATATTCACGCTACGCCAGATCCCGGAAAAGACCCACGCAAATCGATACATACCACCTTTTTTTCGATTACAAAGCTGCTTTCAATAGCCCCATACGGGGCAAATTGTACGAAGCTATGTCTGAACTTGGTATTCCGGCAAAACTGATCCGCCTCTGTAGAATGACGCTGACCAACACCAAATCAGCAGTGAAAGTGGGGAAAGACCTCACTGAACCATTTTGTGCCAAGCGAGGACTTAGACAAGGCGACACACTTTCGTGCAATCTCTTCAACATCTTAATGGAGATAATAATGAGAAAAGGAACAAGACCATTAATACGAAAAGCCATATGTTGCTGGATGCTGGCGACATAGACATCATTGGGCGAAATTTGCGAGAGGTTACTGCAGTATTTTCAAGAATCGAAAAGGAATCAGCGAAGGTGGGTCTTGCTGTTAATGAGAGCAGGACAAAATTGATGGTGTCAACGACTAGAGAAACCTCTCGACTTCTTGGTCCGCACTTGAACGTTGACAATCGATTTAATTTTGAAGTGGTAGATGAATTTGTCTACCTTGGATCCGCCGTGAACAAGGACAACAACGTCAGCCTGGAGATAGATAGGAGAATTGTGCTTGCAAATAGGTGCTATTTTGGGCTCAGCAAGCAGTTTAGGAACAAAGCCCTCTCTCGACGGTCAAAGGTCCAGCTATATCTGACTCTGATTTTACCTGTCTTGACATATGGCTCCGTAACTTGGATCATATCGCAAGCGGGTTGGGGACACCTGGGAGTTTTCGAGAGAAAAATTCTCCGTAAAATATATGGTCCTGTTAGGGAGTACCGACGTCGCTGGAACGCAGAGCTATATAGTCTATTTTATGATGTGGGTATAACTAGGCGGATCAAATTGGGCCAATTGCGTTGGCTAGGCCCTGTTGTCAGGATGAATGAAGACGAGCCAGCGCGAAAGATTTTCGATAACGTACCCGATGGAAGCAAGAAAAGAGGACGACCAAGACTCCGCTGGAAAGACCAGGCAGAAGAATCCCTCCGTATACTTGGTGTTACCAACTGGCGAGAAAAGGAGAAGGATAGAGCCAGTTGGAAGAATATGTTGAAATTTGTTTAATTTGTTTGTTTAATTATTATGTGTAAGACGTCTGACCTCATGAGGTTGTAAAATAGTCAATAAAAATAAGTAAGTAATGGGAAGTTTTCTAGGTGGAGCCTGTAACCAATTTTTAGTATATATTGTAGTTTAGAACCAAATAAATAGTAAATTTATAATAGCCCAAGTGAAAGAAGAAAATATTCTTAAATAAATGCATTTTCTTAAAAAAAGAAAATTTTCTCAAAAAAAATACCTATTCATATTCTTACACAAAGTTCCTTTTCTTAAAGAAAATACCTTATCTTAGTGCCTTTGCTTAAAAAGAGTAAATTTTCATACAAAAAGTACCTTTTGTATACAACAAATTGTCTTTTCATAAAAAACTAAATTTTCTTTAAAGAGTACCTTTTATGTGAAACAAAATAACTTAAAAATGAACCTATTCTTGAAAAAAGTACCAATTCTAAAAAAGTGTCATTTCTTAAAAACCCTATTACCAAGGTTGATTTCAAAAGTTTGCGTTCGGAACCGCTGTACAACTGTAGGTTCCAATCAGTAAGTTTAAAACTGGAAAGCCGTCAGCTCACTGGTTGTGAGAAGCTCTCCCCAATCCCATCAGGGGATGTAATGGGAAACCATTTTTTGTTTGTTTTCAACTTAGCGCCTTTGGTCGTGTAGATAGATTGTTTTGTTATTTAAACTGATATCTTTTGACGGACAATTATTGCTAACCACAACTAACTTTAAGTAAATTACAACAATAATACTAATTTCGAATATTTTCTGTTCTTTTGTTTTAAGCTCTATAAATCTCCCATCAATATGCACCCTCAACTAGACGTTATTGTAACGGCCATCGTTCTTTTGGGCTGTTTCCTTGCTAGCGCCACGTCATACACCTATTATCGTCTACCAACCTCCATACAGCCGGATCGTTATAAACTCAAGGTTGTAACACATTTGGAAGATGCTGGAAATTTTACCTTTAATGGCCAAGTTTCAATATATTTCAAAGTGTTGGAAGATACCAGTAATATAACTTTGCATGCCCAAAATTTGACTATTGATGACACCAGGATTATTCTCAAGAGCTATAGTACTAACAAATATAGTTTCTGTGGAAAAGGTATAGACACAGTACCGGAACAAGATTACTATATCATTCGGCTGTGTGAATCCCTGCGCAAAGGTGAAATATACAAGTTAAAACTGTATTTTTCGGGAATTTTGAATGACGAATTATATGGTTACTATCGTAGTTCCTATGTTATGTCAGACACCAATGAGACTAGGTACTTAGAAATTTCAAATTTTAGATAAATTTTACATTTTATTGTGCTTCTGTTCAATTTAGATGGCTTTCAGTGACACAATTTGAACCTGCTTCTGCTCGTGCCGCATTCCCCTGCCTGGACGAACCTAATTACAAGGCTAAATTCAAAATATGGCTGGGACATCATAAGTCGTTGACGGCCTTAAGTAATATGCCTTTGGAGAAACAGATTCCATTGTAAGTTTTTATAAATTATCTAAAGTAAAATTAAATCAGTTGAGTTATAAGTACACTGGGCAAAATTGGTGTGACAACTATTACTTCCTAAGATTACACTATATCGATTAACTACGTCGATATCGGGATACAGTTCATACAGCTGGTGGTTAATAAGACGTAGATACTAGACATCTGTAAGCACATGGAAACACAAATACCAAGTTGACATTTATATTTAAAATCAAGTAGTGTCAAGAAAAACAAGTAGCTGAAATGTTTGTAAGGAACTCTTCCTTGCCGGATAGCAATCAAATTACCGCCCAATTGCAATTTGTTCTGTGCTCTCGAAGGTTATGGAGAGCATGGTTAACCACCATCTTGTGAAATATCTTGAGTTCAACGACCTTCTTAATGATCGGAAGTATGGCTTCCGTAGAATGAGATCTACTGGAGACCTGATGGAGTTCCTTTCGGAACAGTGGAATCGATCCATCCACCGGCTTGGTGAGAGTAAGGTAGTGGCTCCTGATATTTGCAAGGCCTTTGACAGAGTATGGCACGATGCACTCTTGTCAAAGCTCGCTTCTTTTGATGTCGGTGATAACTTCACCCGATTTATATCGAGTTTTGTCAGAGATCGCACTATACGAGTTGTTGTAGATGGGGTTTCATCCGACGAGCATAAATTGACTGCAGGTGTACCACAGGGCTCTGTTCTTTCTCCTTACCTTTTTCTTATTTTCATTGGCGATCTCCTGGGTCAGACTGTGAATCCAATCTACTCTTTTGCGGATGACAGTAATCTTTGTCATTCTTATTCATTCGACCGTAGGCCAAGTCTTCATGAGATTGAAGTCAAACGCTGGACGATGAATGAAACATTCGGCCGGGATCTGGTGTCCATTGTTGAATGGGGTCTAATGAATAGAGTAGATTTTAATGCGGGTAAGACCCAGTGTTGTAGTCTATGGACGGTGTGAATATTGATGCATCAGACGCTCTTGATGTTCTGGGCATGAAAATACAATGTGATGTCCGTTGAGCACAACATGTATCGGGTTTTTCAATATGAGCGCTTGCAGAAGTCCAGACGCTGAACCCAATTTTCGATGGTTGCAATACTGCTGCAATTTCACGTTCGATATTCGTACGAAGTTCATCAATCGTCGCTGGCTTGTTGGCATAGACCATAGACTTGACGTAGCCCCACAGGAAATAATCTAACGGCGTCAAATCGCACGACCGAGGCGGCCAATCGACTGGGCCATTTCGTGAGATAACACGTTCACCAAACTTGGTTTCCAATAAATTGATTGTGGCATTCGCGATGTGGCTTGTGGCGACGTCCTGTTGGAACCACATGTCCTCCAAGTCCATATTATCCAATTGGGGCCAAAAATATTCGGTTATCATTGAACGGTAGCGATTCGCTTTCACAGTAATGTGCCGGTCTTGATCATCACGGAAGAGTACGGCCCAATGACGTCGCCGGCCCATAAACCGCACCAAACCGTAATTTTATCGGGATGCAATGATGACTCATGGATTACGTGTGGAGTGCTGTCTGACCAATAACGCATATTTTTCTTATTGACGAAGCCATTCAGCCAGAAATTAAATTCAGAATTCAGAAATTGGACGTAGCGCTCTTAAAGTTGAGGCCACTGACTCCAAATTTCGGTAGTAAATGTTAATAATTTCGACTCGTTGTTGGCTCGTATATCTTTCCATGATGAAATGGCAAACCTTACTGAATAGAAATGTCAAAAGAGCGGGAAAAAATATGGCGTCGTTTGCTGTCCCTATCGATTTACTTTTGTAGCCTCTCTGTTGAAAAACCCCTTATTTGAAGTGTCGAAAGATGCATTCAAGTGTCTAGGCTTTTTAAAGCGGTGCAAGAAATACTTCACTCCATCTGATCTTCCTAATATCTACACCACCTACATCAGGCCAAAGATGGAATATAAATCCAATATAGGGGCAGGTGCTCCTAGGACATCTTTGGAGCTTCTCGACCGTGTTCAGAGGAGAGCGACGGTGTTGATAGGGGACAATAGGCTATCCAACTTTATTGCCTCCCTTGAGCATCGTCGAAATGTGTGTTGCGTGTCGCTATGTTCCTCGGACATCCGTCAACTTATGCCAGACGTGAGGATATTTAGCCGAAGTACGCGGCTTTCCAGGAACTTTCATCCGTTTTTTATCGAGTGGCCGGTTGACCGCACTACACACTATAGAGAAAATTCGTTCTTCAGCCGTACAGTCCGTATGTGGAATAAAGTTCCGGCTAGTGTATTTCCCACCAATTGTGACATACAAAGATTCAAGGCAAATGTCAACAGACTCTACTCCCTCTTTCCATCCTCCTACCTCAATTTTCCTTCACCAACACAATGCACTGCATTTATAGGGGAATCCCCCTCAATTTTCCTTCACCAACACAATGCACTGCATTTATAGGGGGAATCCCCTGAGCGTTGACTTGATAAAAAAAAAAAACTACCGAAATTCATATGAGGGTAAAACGCAAGTTAAACGAGTCGAGAGCATAGGAGTCCAAGAATGAAACGAATCAAATTGCTTCCATAAAAAAAAACATAAATATATGGTTTCCCATTACATCCCATGAAGGAATTATGATGAGCTTCTCATAACCAGTGAGCTGTGTGCTTTCTAGTTTTTATACTCACTGATTGGGACCTACAGTGTTACACCGGTTCCGAACGGTATATTTCATGGCTAAATACTCGATAGTGTAGCCGTCAATATGCAAGGTGATCGCCGCCGAAAGAAATTGAATGTGGTGAGAGCAAGGATCGAACCCAGGATCTCAAGTATAAGAGGCGCGCACACTAACCATTGCACCACCGACGGCCACCAGCTGAACGACTATGTGTAGGAAAATTATAGCAAACAGAGTGGATAGGCGAGAAAGCGATAATCAACCAGAAGCAAACAAAGTTTGAATAGTGTTTGATTGACACTAATGACAGCTAAATTATGTTTTATGTTGGTTGCATCGAACGAAAGTACACATTCCCTTCTATTGCTGTCCGTTTTATGTAGAACTAAAGAGTAAAATACAAAAGCAAATGAAATGACCTACTATCTTGTCGTCATCGAAAGAGTGTGTTCTGCACTAGTAATTGAGAGAGTTTATTTAAGTTGGCTGTCGATACCTGTGGTAATTGCAACTTTCCCATGTCCAGCTCTCTTTGTGACTGAGTTAGGTGTTTTGCTCTGTTTATTCATGTGCGAGACTTGTAGGTGCATCATATTCCGTCCTCAACATTGAAAAATTGGCCTGGTATGGTTGAGAGGCATTCACACCATAGGATATCCCATCCCGATAGTCCAGACGTGCCTGAAGAAGGGACGTACATTAGTTTCTGGCAAACCAGTTAGAACTCTTCAACAGAGTCCTAAGATCATTCGGCTAAATTCTCTGAATGTCTGTTATATCTAACATGAAGTAAAATCCTAGATATTGTCTCCTACTCTCACAAAAGGCCTCTTATTCATCACCAGAGCTTCTGCAGTTCCAAGTCTAAACGCGTGTCTGCCAAGTTTAGCGTACGATTCAGGACAACATTTTGTCATGCTTGCCTGGTGATCCAGCATTTTATGCCTTCAAAAAACCTATCATCCTTTTGAGTTGGAGCTTCGGTTTCAAGGATGTTCTTGGATGCAGAAAGCGGCATACAAATAAGCTCCATATCCAGTACAGCATATAAGGTGGTTCCTAATCTCGTAGGCTCTTTCCCTCTATTGTTTCTGTGCCATCGTACCCATATAAGGTGGATATCGAACTGCTTGACCATCTCATTTAGAGATGCACGGCAGTTTTTAGCAGTTCTTGAAGTCAGGAATTCAGATAGCAGATATTTTATAGCAGCCTGACTCTCAGAGTAGATGTTAATACCCCTGACGGTGATTACATTTCGTCGTAGACAAAGGGCAACATTTCTAACTGCTATGATTTCTGGTAGTCTTTGCGCAAGGTGTAAACCCACCCCTCTAGGGGTTTGCTGGAGCAAAGTAATGATACGAATTATTATTAGCACCTAGAATTACACTGGAAGAGCGTCTAACAAAATGGTTCCCATTACATCCCATGAAGGGATTGGGGAGAATTTCCACACGCACAGTGAGCTGTGCGCTTTATAGTTTTACACTCACTGATTGGTACCTACAGTTTTACACCGGCTCCGAACGCTATTTTGAAAAGTCATGGCTAAGTACTCGATAGCGTCGCCGTCACTAAGCGATGTGACCGCCGTCGAAAGAAATGTAAGGTGGTTAGAGCAGGGATCAAACTCACGTTTTCATGCACAGGAGCCCGCACACTAGCCATTACACCACCGACGGCCACCTGGAAAAGCGTCTACCATCAATTAACAAATGACCCTTAAGCTTCTTTGTTTTCTGATCAGGAGATACTCAAGTAGCCTTATCTCGTATTACTGACACCCATAATTTAGATGGCGTTGAAACCTATCAGTCTCATTCCGTTGCCGGTAGTGCTGGAATTGTAGACGAAATTTATCGGAGGTCGGTTGAAAGACATTTTCCCTGCAAATTTTGGCATTAAACTCGCCTGGAATAGTCTTAATGTCTTGGTCAGGGCAGCGGTCCTAGGCTTTTATCTTCCGTAGCGTCATGTATGCAAACCAACAAAAGGTTGGAGTATTTCGCTTTAACGTTTACTCACCGGATTAATTTTAGAGACTAGATGTCGTAGCATCTTCCGGAATCAAATGCAAGCCTCTTATTTTGGATCCTGTGGTCCACATAGGGCAGAAACAAATTGTTTTGGGTTTTTTGTGTCGTTATTCAATTCAATTCCCCTAATTTTGGATTTAGAAAAAATATTTGGAATGGTGCCGGCTAGGTGCATTTTAGCCAAAAGTCAAAATTCATTTTAAACGCACGAAAGATTGTAATTGAATTTAATGTTTTCAATTCTTATTTATTTCAAATTATTGACATTTAGATTTAAACTTAAAGCTAACAATTATAAATATTTACATGGTTTCCTTAACCTTAACAAATTTTTATAGGACTACCCCAATTGGTCCGTGGCATTGCCACAAGTCCAGCTATGCTGGTATTTAAAAATAATTTAAACTTATACTTATACTAGGAAGCCCCCAAAAAGGAATAAAAATGGGCAATAATCCACCAATAAAAAACTTAAAAACTAACTTCAAACCTAAAAACTCCACTATACACACTATTTATAAAGGCCCTAGGGTCATTAAAAGACCCAAGATGGCTTAGGACTTCAGCTCATCACCTTCCAATTTAGCATACTCATGCATGAATGGACCCACTTTGGCGAGGCAGGACAGAAGGTCCATGCCGAAAATCCGAGTACAATCTGCGTCAATAGCCTCGAATTGGGCCATTGCGGTCTGCATTGTCACCCCGGAGGGTGCAACTGCAGCGAAGGATGTCGAAGGGCGGGAATTACCGCGGGCAGTAGCAGCGTAGGTGGTGTCGCTGTGAAATTGTCCACTATCGCGAGTAAAGCTGATTCGAGGAACGACGAGGCGTCGTTTCCTGGCTTCAGCCTTCTCGCGAGGTAATTTTTGCCGCAGCGGGCACTCCTTGGCGCTAGCCGTATGCCCATTAACTGCACAGTTAATACAACGGACCGTATCATCCGGACGGGGAACTGGAGTTCCCGTTTTCGGGTCTGGACCTATGGTCGACCCAACACCAACCCAGACCCGGCACATTGTCCGTAGCGCTGACAATTTATGCACTGCGAGACCCCAGTCTTGCAGTGCAGCATACATTTAATAACGTGACACGCGGTGACGTCTGAGTTCCGATTAGCCACTTAACCCCTCCTAATTTGGTGACTCTGATTACAGATAGTTTTATGTGTAGCCCACTCTAATACATTTTTAAATCCTCCTCCTCAAAAGAGTCGGACAGCCGCACTATCACAGCCGCAAACGGTGTTTGCGACCTCGGCGTATAGGTGTAATAGCGGTGCCCGCCCTCCTTAAGTAATTCCTTCACTATATTAAACTCTCCTAAGTCGAAGGTCCTGATAACCATCATGGACCGTCCCATCATTCTGATGGTGAAATCGAAAGTTTATAAAAATTGCAACAAGTGCGCATTGCTCTCGGGCGTCTGATGTATACGCACGTATACGTATTACTAATTCATACCCAGTGTGCAAGCTCCTCATGGTACTTTAATGTTGGGATCGTTCGTGTGTGTTTGCCCGAGTCAAATTCATACGAAAATGCGTCCAGTGTGTGGCCGGCTGAGTCATATGTGGCATAGTATTTCATTATACAAAGTACTTGAACTTCAAAGCTCTTGCGAAATATTGGCACTTAACGCTACACGGAAATTTTTTGCTCCAGAGAATTGCCACCTACTATCTCTGATTTATCTGGCAAATAATTATTTCCTGAATAATATTTGTTCGTACTCCAGTTTTGATGTTACGTCTGTGGTGTTACTTTTATTTGTTAAAATAATCTAAATGTCAAAATTTCGGTCCCAAACAATTGCTTTCGTACGAAATAACTTTGGCATTAACATCCCTGTAACAGATTTTGTTCATGAAATTTTTGCTAAAGCCCTGTATTCAATTCTTGCGAAATTTTGGTCAGAAATTTTGTCATTTATCTCTAAACGGAAAATTATGTTGCGGAGGGTTACCACCTATCTTCAATTTACCTTGTAAATATTTAATTTATGATTCCTCTACGAACTCCACTTTATTTTTAATACGTGTGGCTAATTCCAAAAAAAAAATCGACATAAAAATCATAATTTTCGAATCCGACCACTTTTGATTGGTATAAAATTTGGACAGTAGTTTCTCCTCGTCCATACGAATTTTATGACAATTTTGTGAGTCAAAATTCAAAATAGTTTTGGTTTTATGATTCGTTGAAGTAGGTATTGTATGGCACTTTCTGAAAAAAGTGCCTGACTTAAAAATTGCATAACTGTGGAATGCGTTAATGGATTTCAAAATGTTGGATTTCATTTTCTAGCTTGCAAAAACCGCTTTAAGAATAGCCCATACAACAGTCATGTCGTTGTGGTTCAATTATATTGAAAACTCCAAAGTATCCTTTATTCTTGAATATCCTGGCATAACGTATCTTTAATTTTTGATTTCCCCCACCAGAAAGAAAGTCTATCTTTTTCCCATCTTTCCAAATGGGATCTCCATGGGATCAAAAGATACATAAAGTTTGGTAAAGACTGTTCGAGTTTTGCTGTTTTAGTTTCGATTTTTCAAGTAGTGACTACGTATAACACAGTTACAAAAAATACTGAAGTAGAAATACCTGGGAAGTGATAGGTATTTATCTTGTAGGTATTGTCGATTGAAACATGAATCTGCTTGTGAAATTTCCCAAACACCCCCAAAATCTTGAAAACCGGTAAAAAAACCCGGTTTTGCGTATGTTTGCACACTTATAAACCTGTAAGCTAGTTGATTATCAATGAAATTTCATACAATTCAATAAGGGGTTGGGTTCTGGACTGTGTCGATATATTTTGGAATTACCCGTGTGGTCTTACTTTTGCTTGTTGATTTTATCGAAATGTTAAAATTCCGGTGCCAAACAATTGTTTTCTTACGAAATAACTTTGACGTATCAACCCTATCATTTTTTTCAAAAACTATGTAGAAGGAGAAGAAAAAACCGGTGCAATTTGCACCCCAATAGAAGAGAACCAACAAAGTCGACGCGATTCACTCAAACGCATTTGTTAGATGACATAGTTAGATACAATAACATCATCAGAAAACTGTTCATGTATTGAAATATTCAACGAAGAGAGTAAGAGAGTGAGCAGAGAAACGACGCGCTTCACTCGTTTTCTTTGTTGGCATTCCACTCCATGAGTAAATTTTCTCCTCTATACTATAGTTGCTTTATGTGATTTTGCCTACGAAATTTTCGCAAAAAGCTGAGTACCAAGCAAATGAAAAGTGAGCGAAATTTTCGGTTCATGAAATTTGCGTTGTTTTTTAAACACGCACATCTTATGGCAACCAAAATTGCATAAAAATTGAATACCGGGCTTAACAGCTGATGACGAAATTTTCGTCACTTTTAAACTTCTTACAGGAACGAACATTTCATAAGAACAGAATACAGGGCTTAAAGTCCCGTATTCAGTTCTTGCGAAATTTTCGTAAGAAATTTTGTCAGTTATCTCCAAACGAAAAATTTTGTTGCGTAGAGTTACCACCCATCTTTGATTTACCTTGGAAATATTTAATTTATTTATTTTTAACGCACGTTGTTTTGATTTTTGGTTGTTAAAATTATCGAAATGTCAAAATTCCGGTCCCAAACAATTATCAAACAATTGTTTTCGTACGGAATAACTTTGGCGTAACAACCCTGTGATTGGTTTTGCCTACGACATTTTTGCAAAGAGCTGAGTACCAATCAAATGAAAAGTGAGCGAAATTTTCGTTATTTTTTATACACGTACTTCTTATGGCAACGAAAGTTTCATAAAAACTTAATACCGGGCTTAAGCCGAGATGTTTGGTGATAATTTATTTCAAAGCTCTGCTAACTTTTTGTAGCGTGACTACACCATTTCCAATTGAAATTGAAAAATATCAATTGAAATTTGAAAATTATATTTGAAATACATCAATTGAAATTTAAAAAATATAATTTGAAAGACATCAATCGGAATTTGAAAGACATCAATTGAAATTTAAAACACATCAATTGAAATTTAAAAATCTAACACATAAAATCGGTTAATAATTTTTAAATTTCTAGTGACGAATTTTAAATTTCAATTGATGTATTTCAAATTTCAAATGATGTCTTTTAAATTTCAGCTGATGTTTTTTAAATTTCATTTGTGTATTTCAAATTTCAAATAGTTTCAATTGTTTTTTTTTTCAAATTTCAATTAGAAATGGTGTAGATTAAAAATTAAATTTCTTATAAACCATTAAAATAAATTTTATTTAACTTCAGTTTGGTTTAAAAACTGCGATATCAAAGACGATCACAGTTTTTGTGATATGCAATTTCATTCAGGTTATACGAGTATCAGGCGAAGTTGTTGTAATTTGTGGGCAAGAACAAAGTACCTAATCTGTCAAAATTAGCGCATTCAACTGATGCACAACACAATGTCAAAGTTTAAATATTTCCTTTTCTTTTAAAGTCGAACACTTTAATATATAAATTGTTTTTGCATTTAAGCCAATCCACTTTATTACAAATTCTTTGAAACTTTGAGAACAAATTATGTAAACAAAAGCAAAAATGTAAACAAACATTGAAAGATTATGATACGAATGACATGAAAACAATGAAATCAGCTGTGCTACTGCTATAACCCGAGCGAATAAATCTATCGTTAAGTTTATTAACAATTTAACATTTTATTTTCTTTCAGGAATGGTACCGACAATTTCGTTTGGAGTATATTTGATGAATCCGTGGCAATGTCCACCTATCTGGTGGCCTATACCGTTAATGATTTCTCTTATAAGTCATCTAAGTCAGAAGAAGGGTCGAAGGTTGCATTCCGTATATGGTCTCGTATAGACAACATTGACAAGTGTGACTATGCCGCCGAAGTCGGCCCTAAAGTTCTGAAATACTACGAAGATATTTTCGGCATCCCCTTTCCATTGCCGAAAGTCGATGGAATAGGTATACCCGATTTAAGTTCAGGCGCTATGGAAAACTGGGGTCTTATTACTTACACAGAAAGGGCGTTGCACTTCACCCCCAATGTATCATCTGAATACAATAAACAGCGCATTGCCAGTGTTATAGCTCATGAATTGGCTCATCAGTGGTTTGGTAATTTGGTCACAATGAAATGGTGGACTGACCTATGGTTAAATGAAGGTTTCGCCACCTATATCGCTAGTTTGGGTGTTCACAACCTGAGGCCTGAATGGGATTCATTTAATGAATATTGTCTGGAGAGTATGATGACCATTTTCCACACAGATGCGCAACTGAGTAGTCATCCCATTTCACAGCCTATATTGAATACTAGTCAGATATGGGAAAGATTTGATTCGATTTCCTATAACAAAGGATCGGTAGTCTTGAGAATGGTGCATTTGCTTTTGGGCCAAGATGGTTTCTTCGAAGCTGTCCAGGACTATCTGAAAAATCATGAATATAAAAATGCCGAACAAGACGATCTATGGTCTGCTTTCACCGAGAAGGCTCTCAAATATAACCGCATTAAACCCCAATATGATATGAAGGTTATAATGGACTCATGGACCCTGCAGAGCGGTTATCCTTTAGTGAAAATCAACCGTGACTATAAAACCGGTTCAGTTGAAATAACCCAACATAGATATTTGGAAAGTTCTGACATACCCGAAAATGAAACCAACAAATGTTGGTGGGTTCCTTTAAGTTACACCACTGCCTCCAAATCGGATTTTATGACAACCACGCCCAAGGCATGGTTAGAGTGTGATAAGTCAGGCAAAAGCGTCGCCTTGAAATTGGACAATGTGGCCAATGCTAATGAGTGGATTATGTTCAATATGCAACTGGCGGGAGTGTATAGAGTCATGTATGACACGCAAAATTGGAAACTATTGAATGAGACCTTAAACAGTGATAAGTTTAAGAATATTCATGTCATGAATCGGGCCCAGCTGATCGATGATGCCATATGGCTGGCGTGGAGCGGTCATCATGATTATGATGTTACTTTTAACATTGTGGATTATTTGATCCAGGAACGTGAATATTTGCCATGGACTTCAGCATTGCGTGGGCTTAGTAGTGTTAATCGCCTGCTGGCAACTTTTGAAGAACATCATGACTATTTCAAGGTTTGAACAATTTAAAACTTTAGTTGTAAATAAGTGGATAGAGCCAAAGGTGGGCAGGCACTATTCGGCCAAAACTGACTACATAAGTAATACTCTCACCACCTTGTTGTGTGTAACCTCTTTGTAGTAAATGCCTACAGTATCTCGACATTGCTGACATATTAACGTGGATCCATAGCCTATTTTTAAAAGCAGTCTCATTTTATGTGCCGAATATGAAATCGGCTAATATTAACACTTTGGAGGTGATAGCACCACTCGTGTTTTAAACAAACTGTATGGGGATTGCATTAAAACGTGCACCTAAATATATGACATATTCGCCATCATTGGCGAAGCCAAAACATATCTACGAAAATTTCGTAAACATCGGTTAATATTTCTAATCTCTGAGACCGATAGTGCCAAGCGTTGTTGGTGAAATTTGAATGATGGGTATATAACACCGTGCACCGATATGGCCTATATGCAAATTCGACCCAAAATCAGTTACTGTACATTTGTAAATTACTTTTTTTTGTTAGAAAAAGTCCCTTGTAGTCTATTCACAGTAGGCCACATCTTATAGCCTTTTCACACTAGGCCACATTTTACATCTTCAATCAATTTGCCAACGATGTTAACATTTCCCCATATAAATTTGACACTTTGTTAGCTCAAAATCTTTTAAAAATTTTCCTAGCCGTTTCACTCCACATCATTCGATAATTTTGAGTCCATCACTAGAAAAAATTGCATTTCTAGAAAAACTGTGAGAAAATCAAACAACAAAACAAAATATGTATTTATATCAGGTGATAGCGCTAGAACAGCTGATTTAAATGTTTTCAAATCGATGCCTCAACTGACTGTTAAATTCATATGTATTTCTTTCTGTGCACTTGTATTGCAATTGTTACCAAATTTGCTTTGAAGTTGAGAGCGGTATGACATCAAACAAATATACAACAGCTATTGTCGTTGTCGCAATAACACCACCTAATATAAATACATCTTGACGAAAAAAGAAAAGGAACAAAACAATTGTAATAAATATGAAATGTTAAAAAATAAACGTTTGACGAATGTTATACTCCATTCTTTCGACTCCTGGACCCCAATCGACCATACGGTACAATATACTATAAACAATTAGGGTGTTCACAAGAGTAGGACATCTATCGTATAGGGTGTATGTATCGTATATGCTAAAGTTCTACAACAGTTGTACAACTGTAGTAGATTTTTTTCCATACAAAAGCAGTGAGTAATGATGACAGTTACAGCCCTATTCTGGCAGGGTTACAAAAGTCACCACGGTTACTATATGACAGCATTGAGACAATTGTCACGAATCGGTATTCTGACACATTTTTTTGGTGACAAAAGTAACAAAAACTGTTACCTGCCAAAGAGGAGGTAACAGTGCGTGTCAGCTGTATTATTTGCCGGAAAGTTGATACAAAATCATTTTATAAATTCTGAAAGTAAACAATAAAACTGTATATGAGAAAAATAATAATATATTTTGTACCAAATCGACAAGAGGAAATAATTAAATGAAGGAAGGACTTTTGTTACTTTGTCCTATGGAAATGGAGCAGAAAGAACTTAATTTTGTGTTAGAAAGATTGAAAAAGCACGAAAAGTATTACAAAACTTTTAACGTAAATATCTCCGGTCTTTCAAGGGATATTGAGTGATATATGTACCTTTAAAAAAAGGCTAAGGTCTTGTATATTATCGAAACCTGCCAAAAAAATAAGTATGTATAATAGGGAATTGTTTTTGAAAAAATATATAAATTTTTAGCAGAAAAGTGGGGTTAAAAAACTTTTTTTAATTAGCTCCCCTATGGGCTAATAAAAATAAATATATTTATGCACTAATTTATAGAGCTTAGAAAGATCTTTGTAATGATTCCCATTTCAGCCAGATCGGATTATAAATCCCGGAGATAAGAACGATTATATTTCAAGCTTTAAAGGCCTATAGCCCAAGTATTTGGACTGACCGCGGGGGGGAAAACAACTTTTTGAACTCAGCGCAGAAGCTTTTGTCGGTGGTGAAATTTTGATGAAGATCAGAGTTAGCGCTAAAGTAAGTTTCTTCCTCTATATGGCGCGGATGTGCAGGAGTATTCTTTCCGCTTAGCATCTCTGGATGTTCCTTGAGGAAGGCAATATAACATTCCAGCTGAGCCTTTGCGGTGCGCTCAAATTCCCTAAATAATAATGTATTAATTTTAATTCAATAAAATATAATATATGTGTATAAAGCCATATGTTTCTGTTTTTTCTCCCTGCTTTTGACAACCTGTTATTGTGAGGTGAATTATTTGTTACGAGGTGAATTTTTCGTTGTCACTGTGTTGCCAGAATACCAGATACAAACAATGGTGACAACTTTGTAACAATTTTGTGGTTTCAATTTGATTGTTACCACATACACAGATTAGGGGTGTCAGTGTGTTGCATATGGGCGGTTGCATGTTGGAAAGTATTGCTTTAATAATACCAGATAGAGGTAATGGCTCAAACCATCCAACAATAAATCAGCAATTTCGATTTGAGCGTTAAAATTTTTGTGTAAATACACCACAAATATATACTAACTATTAAATATACCAAAAAAGTCCAAAATATGTTTAAATTTCACAGTTTTTCATCAAAACGACATGAAAAATTGAAGCCAAAAAGTTTTGTAATTCCACCTGGTTTAAGTCACTTTACGTCAAATAACTCTCTGTCGCACCGACCGCAACACGAATAGTGTGAAAGGAAATGTCAGATGAGAATAATCGTGTCTCTATACATCATTACTCTATGTACCAAAGTGTTGTACGATAGTGGAACTTTTGCAGATATGTTTTTGCGGTGTAATAAACGATCAGCTGATACCATTTGTTTACCATTGTAGCAAAGCGTAGTGAAGAAGGTGGTTGCACTTACACAGCTGATCGAGTTTGTATATATTCGCCTCACAATTACAGTAATCAAAAACTGAAAACCGGTCCTCCGGTGGGGTAGATGATATAATTTTAGACTGAAAATGTAAGATACCAAAGTTTGGGTAAAATATTAGGAGTGTGGTTACTATGTATCGAAAAGCGTATAAAGGAATTTGTCTGGTAGGGTTGTTGGACAATATAAGGCAAAATAAACAAAACAAATTAAATACAAATATTCGATAACTCGCTTTGTTATAGAAATACCGTTCAAATTTTGAAAAATTATCAAAAATAGTTTTTAAATCCAGAAATGCAAATTAAGGAACAGAGGTATTTCTCTCGCTGGTCCCTGAGCCCGGCCGGACGACTCGAAATACAAAATATTCGTCCGACAACAAAAATCGTGCACCCCGTTATCCGGACTTTGGAGGCCCATAACTCCTAAAATATGGATTTCACCCAAATTATGTATTTAATATTTTGTGCTGAAAATCGTGTGTTTTACCCCCTTCCCCATAAACAAGACATAAAGTCCACCTGTTCCATATTATTACTATTAAATGAAAATATGTTTGAAATTTTGAAAAGAAAATAATAAAAAGAATCATGAATTAACATAATCTATGTTTTTTTCTGTACAATTCTTTTATATTAAAGTTGCACTTTCGAAACAACTGAAACCCCGGTTTCTGGGATAGGCGAGTTCCTGAATACTCTTCTCACAAACAGCTGATTTTGATAATTTAATAAATTAGAAGTCGCCCAATAACATCAAAGCAAAGTGTATTTATGTATATCAAGTGGAAGCATTAGCACAGCTGTTTTCCGTATTTTCATGATGTTGTACCTAGAAACGGTCAAATTCATGTGTATTTTGTTTTTATACATGTTTGTTTACTTTTATTGCTGATATACATACATACATACGTGTAGGGTTTGACACAACGTCGGTACGAAATAAAAACCAAATGCCTCTTGTTTTTGTCTACAATTACAAAAACGCCTAATATTTCCATTTGATATACATAAATTCAGTTTGATCTAGTGTCACCACCTTCTTCAATACGCGGAATGGAATGCCAACAAAGAAAACGAGTGAAGCGCGTCTTACACTCTTCGTTGAATATTTAAATACACGAGCAGTTTTCTGATGAGGTTATTCTATCTAAGTAGAGAAATTCCAACCATATTTAAATAAAATTACTAAAGTATGCAAAAAGTATGAAAGTAATGACGGGGGAAAGAAAGAAGACTTTTTTAGTTCTCTTCTACTAGGGTTGCCAAATTCCGCCGGTTTTTTCTTCTCTACCTGCTCCTTTTTGCAGGGTGTTCACATATGTACTATTGGAGGTCTTATATATTCTTACAACCTACAACCATAGTACACCTTGTGAATTCCCTAAATATTTCCTAAACCGTTTTGGTTCCGTTTATTTTGAAATTTTGCTACAACGATGTGGCATATTAATAGACGACCAGAAGATGTGCGGAACTTGACAACCCCGGTAAAAGAGAACCAAAAAGTGCTAGGAGTTCACTCATATCTAGCTTATTTCATACTTTTTGCATAGTTTATGTAATTTTACTTCAACATGGTTTGAATTTGTATAGTTATATACAATGACACTATCAACAAGCTGCTCGTGTATTGAAATATTGAATGAAGAGAGTAAGAGAGAGAACAGAGAATGACTCGTTGTGTTTGTTGGCATTTGAGTGAAGAGAAATTTTGACTGTCATACTTGTACAAAGACAGATGGATGATGTAAGATTTGCAACTGTGAACGCATGTTTAATTTTTTCAACATCTTCCATGCGTTCCGTCAAGCTGTACGTTTGTGTGAAAAGGCTATTAAGCAATTTGTTGTTTGTTGGGTAATAATTCGCTAAGAATTTTGTGTTAGAAAAAATTTAGTTAAAAACATTACAGGGCTCCTGCAATGAGAGCCGGAATGGGATGATATAAACATTTTCACAATAAAGTGCATGGACCAATTTAATGTTGGAATTTGTTAATCTTCTTGTTTCCAACTTATAGAAGACCATTGTGCTAAATATTAACGTCGAGCATTAAGGTGTATCGAAAATTAAAAAGTATCTCAAACTTTTTCTTATTTCGATACACCTTTATGTGGAACTTCAATAATGTCCTTCTATAAGTCACAGGTAACAAGATAAATGAGTAGGAACTAACAAAAAATACATTTGGTTTTTTTTCGTGCAGTTACATGTTAAAAAGTTGATACTGTTGAGTTTCCGACCCAAGTGCATGCACCCTATACTATTTGTTTATGATATTTTTGATGCGCTATATGTATTGGCAATTTCCTCGTTTATAAAACCCATTTATACCAAATCATCAAAATTGTGTCGTTGCAGTTTTAGAGAGCAAAAACAACAAATAAGTAAATTTTCTACTTTAAAATTTAAAGTGAATTGCATTTATTGCGTATTTATAATTTTTTTCTTCAAAACTTTTGATGTACATATGTACGTACCAACATGGCACATGGTACAATTAACCATCCTTACAATTTTGAAAATGTAACGCAATTGCACAGTGCAACACGAAAAATTATAGCCATATACGGACACCATTACGTGATAAAATACCACAAAAAAAGACCCATGTCTCCCAGTTTTGCCCAAAGTCATGTATTTTTTTTATGGGATCGGTGTCATTTTTTGCAAAAAAGTGATCATTTTATCAGGCTCATATCTTGCAAACCGTTTGGAATTCTGATTTACTCTCTGAGGGAAAGTTGTAGCTCTTGTCATAATTGTCAACATATAAAATCAAAATAACTTAATCTTCAAGGTCAAAATCGCAAAAAACTTTAAAAAATTCGATTTTTTTACCTTTTCCCCCTGTTCAGATCCATAGGTAGCAAACCGTTCAAGATTCAAGGAAACAACAACTACAAAAATGTACCTAAGATCTCAATAAACAAATTTCTAGAACATATGAACTTCCTAGGAATGATTCTTATATTGTGTGCTTTGTCTCTTGTTGCGTGTGCTGAGCTTACTGCTTTGCATATGCTGCTGCGGTCGGTGAGATAGCATAGTATATCAATGTTGAGGTAAACGGTGTTAGGAGCATTTCCATTATTCAACAGTTTTAATTCGTTATATTTTACTTATACAGTTTTAAAATAACTCTTTAAAATAAGTCTATATTTTACCATCAATTCGTGCTGCTTACATTCCGGCGTTTAATCACAAATTGAACTCGAGCTCCAAAGACCTCAGCTATTTATATGAACTCACCGAACTCCGATGGCATTATCTTTAGCAAATTCAAGAACCTCTACTCGTTGTTTTTGGTTATCTTTATATTGAGTAATGAATCCACTTCTGGCAGCAAGTGGAGAATTATCTTAAGCGAATTCATGCTACTGGTTTAGTGAGCTGGTATGTTACAATGCATACTTTTAGGCATACACTAATCTCACTGTTATTTACAGTAAGCCAAATAAGTGAGCATGCATATTACATTAACATATTACATTAACGTGACATGTAAATAAAGATTTTAATCGTAACACTATGTTTATACGCGGGATATACATAGTTTCGAATGTTCCGACATCGTTCTACATTTTTATACACTGCGTAAATAGAAAAATATACAAATGACTAAATGTACTCGTATGTAGTTGAAATTTGAAAATTATAGTATGGAAAGTATCGAATTTACGGCTCCAACTCTAGTTTACCCAATTTTGTCTTGGGGTATACATTTATGTGTTTTGCAGGTATCAGGCACTGATCCCGAGATGTTTTATATGTCCAGATTAAAAATAAGACGTACGCCCCAGTCCTGAAATTGAGAGGGTATATTGTACAGACGCGAAAGGGATGCCTAGCCATATCAAGTCGTCTTATCAGACGTCAGCCGTCTTACACATATTAAGTAAACAAACAAATTTCAACATATTCTTCCAACTGGCTCTATCCTTCGCCTTTTCTCGCCAGTTGGTAGCACCAAGGATACGAAGGGATTCTTCTGCCTGGTCTTTCCAGCGGAGTCTTGGTCGTCCTCTTTTCCTGCTTCCATCGGGTACGTTATCAAAAACTTATCCCGCTGGCTCATCTTCATCCATTCTGATAACATGGCCTAGCCAACGCAATTGGCCCACTTTGATTCGTCTAGCTATGTCCACCTCAGAATAGAGATTATATAGCTCTGCGTTCCAGCGACGTCGGTACTCGCCGTTTTCCCTTAGAGGACCATATATTTTACGGAGAATTTTTCTCTCGAAAACTCCCAGGTGTTTTTCATCCGCTTGCGACATGACCCAAGTTTCGGAGCCATATGTCAAGACAGGTAAAATGAGAGTCTGATATAGCTGGACTTTTGTCCGCCGAGAGAGGGCTTTGTTCCTAAACTGCTTGCTGAGCCCAAATTAGCATCTATTTGTAAGCAAAATTCTCCTATTTATCTCCAGGCTGACGTTGTTGTCCTTGTTCACGGCGGCTCCAAGGTAGACAAATTCATCTACCACTTCAAAATTAAATCTGTTGTCAACGTTCACGTGCGGACCAAGTCGAGAGGTTTCTCTATTCATTAACACCATCAATTTTGTCTTGCCCTCATTAACAGCAAGAACCACCTTCTTTGATTGTTTTGCGATTCTTGAAAATACTCCAGTAACCTCTCACAAATTTCGCCCAATGACGTCTATGTCGGCAGCATACATATGGCTTTTCGTGCTAATGGTCTTGTTCGTATTTACTGCAGCCTTTCTCATTATTATCTCCATTAAGATGTTGAAGAGATTGCACGAAAGAGTGTCGCCTTGTCTAAGTCCTCGCTTAGTACAGAATGGTTCAGTGAGGTCTTTCCCCACTTTCACTGCTGATTTGGTGTTGGTCAGCGTCATTCAACAGAGGCGGATCAGTTTTGCCGGAATACCAAGTTCAGACATAGCTTCGTACAGTTTTCCCCGTATGGGGCTATCGAAAGCAGCTTTGTAATCGATAAAAATTGGGCTTGTACAATCAACACTATCTTCCACTATCATGTATATACTTTTGTTATAATTGCAATAAAACTGCAGTTCCACCTACCAAAATTATCGCTTTTACGGGATTATAAATTTCAAACTCCATAAGAAAAAAACGTCGATAATCCCGAAAATTCTATATTCTAGGTAGGTGTAAATGCCGCTTAACGGTAACTCTTAAGAACTTTTAAATATGCAATTTTTACTAACTTTTCTTGTTTTTTCAGGCTTATATGCGCTATATTATTGAGCCCATATACAACCACTTGGATGGTCTAAATGATACAGTCGGCGATTGGAGTAACATGCATACCCGTCTCTCGCACAAAACTCTGGTAGTTGATTGGGCCTGTAGTGTGGAACTTGAAGACTGTGTGAATTCGGCCGTGAAGTATTTCCAACAATGGAAAACATCTGAAAACCCAAGTACAGAGAATATCATACCCGTTGACTTTAGAGCAAGCGTTTACTGTACGGCCATACGTCATGGTGACATGGACGACTGGCAGTTCTTGTGGCAGCGTTACAGGGAACCTAATGATGCCTCCGAAATGAGTAAAATACTTGTAGCATTGTCTTGCTCCCGTAATGATAAGATATTGAGAGACTATATCGACATTTTATTCGATAAGACGGAACAGATATACAAATACGATGCAGCATATGCCTTCAGTTGCATAGGTCGGAATGATGCGGGAGCCTCCCTGGCTAGGGATTACTATGCAGAACATATTAAGAATTTGCACGAATTGTAAGATGTTTAGTGAATTGTAAGCAAGAGAGTTTTGAAATGTTGTTTTTTTACCGTTTTTAGCTTTGGCGCTCACTCCACGCTACTGAGTCAATTGTTGGCGCCATTGGCTAGCCAAATTATATCTTCCGAAGATCTCAGTAAACTCACCAATGTCATTGATACGCACAAACATTATTTCTCGGAATCCCAAAATAATGTCCAATCCGCATTGGAAACAATTAATTTTAATATTAAGTGGATTGGAAATAATGTCCAGGATATGAAATCCCGCCTGCAATCACGTTTATCCCGTTTGGGTGTACTTAAGGACGACGTGGAGGCATAAATGCACATTCACCCAAATATACCAGTAGTACAGTAAAGGCGATGTGTGGTTTGTTCGGAGTGATGAAGATGATAATAATAATGATGTGTTTAATCTATTAAGCAATCCTTTTTTATAATAATATAGAATATAGTTCGAATATACCCAATATACATTTGTGTTGGAAATCAAGTTGAATTCAACTTGAATTCCAGCCATATTTTCCAATTTCAAGTGTTGAATTATACTTCAATAACACTGTAAAACAATAGCAATCTCCAGGGAAATTAACCATTGAATTCAATTCGAATATTAAAGTGTAATTGCAGTTGAATTCAAGGCTCGAATTACAGTTGAATTTAAGTCAAAATATGTAAGTCAGTGCACTGGAATTCAAGAAAGGAATTACATTTTAATTCCAGCTTTAAATCAGTATTAATATACTCTAATTCCAGCCGTGCATTTTATTTTCAACCCCCTATTTGGAACGAGCACAGTTGCTTGGAATTGACAATAATTAGAAATACATATATTTAACTGGAATATAAATTGTTATGATTCATACATAACGCCATAAATTAGGAAGAGCGAATGGATAATTTGTAAATACAAATTAATTTAATATATCAAAATTTATGAGTTATCTGATGGAGCTGCATCTAATGGAGCTGCATCTAATGGAGCTGCAAATTTGTCCTTTGATTATCTGCAATGATAGAATTAGTATTAACATAATCAGGTCCTCGATATCTAGATATCTACTTACTCCTTTTATGGGTCGTCTAGATTGGATTCTGGGCCGCTAAATGGGTTATTGCAGTCCATGTGTAAATGGTATAAAAAGACGAGTTTCGTTTGTAGCTCTTCCACTTCTTCGTCCTATAAATAAGCGCTTCAAAATGTTGTTTATTTGTTAATTGAAATCAAAATCAATACTTACCATATTCCTTCAATTGACCTTAGAGTCACCGTTTTTGATTTAGTCCATTTTCCGATATATTCGAATATTAAATTATTATTAAATATCCCCATAGCTGACAAATATTATTGATGCCAATTTCAAATAAATTTTCAAAAAACTTCAAACTGGTTTGAAAACGAAGATTAAAATCAAGTTTCAATTCAAGCAATACTAAAACACTTGAATTTTCGGAATTTTGGTGTTTATTGTATTTGATTTCAAGTGTAAATTCAAACAATATTCAAACATTTGAATTTTCGAAATTTTTGTGCTTGTTGGGTAGTATAGTTTATTTTCTATGACACCAACATTTACCCATATTCATTTTGTTTAAACAAATAAATCTATGTGTGAACGAGTTGTAAAAATATTAACAGATCTTTATAAGCAGTGGTTTTATTTGCAATATGCCAATTGTCCGCTACTTCGTGCGCGGCTACACAGAAATATACTTATATAAACCAGCGTAAGTAAAAATTATCAGCAAAGGTTCGCACAAGATTAAGTAGAGCGAAAATCGTACAAAACCAGACGCAGAGGAAGCTGGACATCGGAAAGCTGCAATTGCCAGAGGTAGCCACAGCCTACTCCAGGAAGCTCTCGCAACTTTTGGCACAGAACCTATCCCCTCCCGCTGACGATCCTGAAGCACAGTGGAAACCCATTTCCGACTCTATAAAAACTGCCTCGACAACCGTACCTGGTTTCGAAAAACCGCTTCGCAATAAACCATAGTACGATGAAGAGTGTCGCATTGCAAATGATGAAAGAACGCTGCACGCATGGCAATGCTTCAGTCAATTGCAACGCGAGCTGCAACTGAGCGGTATAGGGAGAAAAGAAAAGAGGTAAACCGTCCCTTTAGGCGTAAGAAACGGCAGTGGAGAAAGCGCGAGAGTGAGAAAATTGAGACATACAGAAGGATGAACGAAACTCAAAATTATACCAAAAAGTCAAAAACGGAAACGGAACCTTCTGTAAAGACAAAAACGGAAATCTCATATTAGATGTACAGATGGTACATCTCCGCTACTGGTACCTCCGCGCTACTGGTACCTGAGATATGTATCCAATGACGATGGAACAATCGATCACAATATGGACGACGACCTCGATTGCCCCCTTCTAACCAAAACGAGCTCAGAACAGCTATTACCCGGCTTAAGACCAACAAAGCCGCAAGAGCCGATGGTTTACCGGTGGAGCTATTTAAGGCTGGCGGCGATGAGCTGATAAGGTGCATGCATCCATAGAGAAATACTTAAGAGTTTCCATTACTCTCTTCGCTGCCTCTTCATGACGACGAGGTAGTAGGCCATTTCATAGAGTTTTATTTTCTGCGGTATTTTATCAATTTTACACTTTCGTTGGACATAAAACGGACAGAAATCGGAGGGAATTCGTATTTCCGTTCAATACAAACAATATAAAACAATTTAGCTGTCGTTAGCATCAGTAAACACTATTTAAAAGTAGTTCCTGTCTTCTTTGCTCTCTCATACTCTATCATCGCCCTAGCACCTTTTCGATCAGCTGTGCCATAGAATCCCCCTGATGCATCAGCTCGTTAGCAAAATGAGGACAAGACAAAATTAATGGTTTTAACGAACAGGGCCTCCACGCGATTAGACCAAAGCGTGAACGTTGATAACCGTTATAACTTCGAGGTCGTGGACGAATTTATATACCTCGGATCTGCCGTAAACAAAAACAGCAACATCAGCCTTGAGATTAAGCGGAGAATTGTGCTTGCGAATAGATGTTATTTTGGGCTAAGCAAGCACTTTCTAGATAAAGCCTTCTCTCGAATAACAAGCAGACGAAACATCTGTAGGAGTCTTCGAGAGAAACATACTTCGAAAAATTTATGGCTCTATAGCATAGATGTGCAGCTAGTACTCTTTTGAGTCATCGTGTTTTCACACCGATAGTAGCTTGATCGTTTTTTCACACCAACATGTCCGAAAGCTTGCTGCTTGTTTACCGATTCAAAGTCAGTTGCTGTTCTGCATTCACACTACACTTAAAAAATAAATTTTAATTGCCATGGACGAATATAAAGAAATTTTTATGTTTGTAAATGGCAAAAATCATAAATGGAAATAATCATTGGAGATGTTGATATTTGATTTTTTTTATAAGATTTAATTTTAATTTTTAATTTTTTTAATTTTAATTTTTTACTCAGTGTACTACTTTTGTTTTCTCTGCTTTTGTTCTGCTTGCTCCGTTCAACTTAACGCAGTCGCAAAATTCGTAAAACTGATTTGAAATGCGTTTGTGTCAGTTTGCACATGTCTGCTCTATAGTGCACAACGGCGAGTATCGGCGACGCATGAACCATGAGCTGTATGCGCTTTATACTGACATTGACATAGTTAAGCGGATCAAAATAATGCGATTGCGCTGGCTAGGCCATGTCAGTAGAATGGATGAATACGATCCAGCGCGAAGGATTTTCGAAACCGAACTCCAAGGAAGACGAAAAATAGGAAGACCAAGACTCCGCTGGAGGAATCAGGTTGACGAATCCCTGCGCACACTAGGTATTGCCAACTGAAGAAATAAAGCAAAAGATCGAACTGGTTGACGAAATTTGGTATCTTCGTTTTGTAAGGTCCCTGACCCCTCAGGGTTGTCCGAGACCGGATAAGTAATTAAGTAAGTAAAAGTAATTAAGGCTTGACAAGCGGCAGCACACCACGCAACCGAGTCAGCACACCACGCAACCGAGTCACCTAACACCGTTTCTTCTTTGAAAGCATCTTCTCAATTTTTTCTCCAAGTACTAACTTGAACAGCTGTCTCATCGATACCCCTAAGGTCTCACTAAAGGTCTCGCTTTCCGTGTCAGATCAGGACGTTGAATATTTCTATGCTAAATGATTCTACTGTCTTAAAAGGGGATATTAGGAAAGGCACAATTTCCGTTATGCTCTTCCTAGGAATAACTGCACACAAAATGTTGTGATTATATGATCGTAGAATGGGCTGATAGACTGATTCAGAGCGACAGCTAATTCTACCACCCATACTCAAATTTGAAAAATACATCCTGATCTAAAATCTAATCCATAACAGAAACATTTATTACAAATTTCAAAAGTCTAGCTTCCCGCCTTTGGTCAGGGCGTCGATTAATCCTATTTATTATCACGCTCCCATTTATATCGTCCTCAATTCACAGGTAGAAAAATCTCTTATAGCTGTAGAATACTTTTTCTAGGAATATTCGCTCCAAATTTTATGATTCTATTCAAGTGGTCAGAATGCAAATTAATTTGGTTTATTGCAACGCCTTTTCTTCCGTCCCAATTCAAATTCCAAAACTCCTTTCTAAGTTGTTGTCTACACCAATTTTATAAATAGCTATTAGCTTTAATTCAGAAAGTGCCACGCCCCATATTTCAGAAACCTAAAATCTGGCGATTAGTCAACACGTCGATAAATTGTAGTTAATTCTACGACACAAATTTCTGCCGCCCCAATTTTGAATGCCGAAAAATACGTTTTAAAACTCAAATCTTCTGCATAATAGTAATATCCTAGGATCCTAAGATAATGAAGCATTCTCCCAAATTGCGTGTATCTAGCATATCAGGCGTCATAACGTCGGTTAATTCTAGTTAATGCCACTTTCTCTTTTCTGTCGTACCAAAACTCGAATGTCGAAAGTGCCTTTGTCGCAGAAGTATGATCTGTAATGGGAACACCCACACCAAATTTCTTGATTCTACTTAGTGTATTCAAAATACCGGTTTTTGAAAAATGCCGGTTATCGGTTTCAACGAATATTCGCATTTTGGCGGACCCGGTTAACTCGATATGGGGAAAACTGTATCAAGCTATGTCGGAGCTTCCTATTCCTGCTAAGCTGACACGCCTTTCTAGAACGACACTGACCGACAGGAACTACTCAGTAATATTTTGTAAACATCTCACCGAACCATTTAGTACGAGGCAGGGTGACATCCTATCGTGCGACTTCTTTAACATATTATCGTAACTGAGATCATCGTGAGAAAAGCTGCAGTCAACACTAATAAATCCATCAGCAGTAAAAGGCACATGCTGCTCGCGTATGGTGATGATTTATACATCATTGTGCGAAATCTGCCAGAGTTACTGCAGTATTTTCAAGAATTGATAAGGAATCAGCAAAAGTGGGTTTGTCAGTAAACGAGTACAAGGCAACATTAATGGTTTCGACAAGCAGAAGGATGAACGTTGATAAAGTATATAATTTCGTGGTAGTGGACGAATTCATTTACCTCGGATCTGCCGAAAACAGAACCAATAATGACAGCCTAGAAATGAAACGGAGAATTGTGCTAGCAAACACGTGTTATTTCGGGCTAAGCAAGCACTGCAGATATAAAATCCTTTCGCGGGAATCGAAGATCCAACTATGTATATCAGATTCTCATACAACCTGTCTTACTTTATGGCGCAGAATCCTGGGTCATATCGCATGCTGATGAAACATCACTGGGAGCATGAGAGAGAAAAATGCTCCGACAAATATATGGTCCTCTAATAGAAAACAGCGAGTATCGACGACATATGAACCACGAGCTGTATAATCTGTATCGCGACATCGACATAGTTATGCGTATCAAAATAATGCGTTTATGCTGGCTAGGCCATGTGAGTAAAATTTATCAAAATGAGACATTGCGATAGGTATTCGAAGACGTACTTGAAGCACACCGAAAAATAAGACGACCAAGACTTCGCTGGAAAGAGCAAGTGGTACATTGCCTGCGAGAGTTTGGTGTTACCAACTGGAGGAGAAAATCTGAAGATCGAGCCGGTTGGAGAAACATGTTATCCACATTTTGTTGGGTTGTTTGGGGCCACCTAAGTAAGTAAATCTTTACCACCTTATTCACAAAAAGTTGTGAGAGGTTTGAGAGACATTTTTTGTATGATAAACTGTCTCTCAAACCTGTCACAGCCTTTTATGAATAAAGCCATTCCCCTTTAAGTAAGGTAATATTCGATCACTTCATGAATGTCAAATCCACTTCGAAATAACAGGAGGATCAAATTCCAAATTGTACATGGTCCACCAATCATCGGGGCAATAGTATAAAAGTGCTAAGATTGTACAGTCTAAGTTAAATAAAGAAAAGTCTGGTGCTGATTGGGATTTAAAAATAACGTAGCTTTATCAACGGGAAACTAACAGCCTAGCTCCGTATGTCGAAAGCGAAGCGCAGCGAAACGAATCCAAGCACTCACTTTTTTGTCGAAATGGTTCTCCATATCTGCGATCTTCACGTTCTCTTCGCTTACATAGAGAAGCGAAAGTCATTCAACAATTGTCAAATGAAAATGGTGCCAGATGAACAATTCTAAAACAAAGCGTTAGAATTGGGAAGAAAATCGCTAAATTTGAAAAAAATTGCTTGATTGCAGCATAAAAAATACAACTCTATGCCACTTCAAATTTCCAGCTGGAATAAGTTGACAACATAAATGTAAATAAACAAAACAAAAAACAACAATAAAGAAACGTTGTAATATACATAAGTATATACATTTAGGGGTTGTTTTTTTGTTAGTTGAACAACAACTTTTGAACCTCCAAATACTGCTGTACCCCTGGCGAAATCTGGATGTTCCGCCATATATTCGACCAGTGTCAGCAGCTGTTGTATTGTTGATTTTTTATTGCTGAAATTTAAAAATAGGTATATGTATATTGATAAAATAAGGATATTTTCTATTAAATACTTACCATTTATCCATTTAATTTTTTCGTTCTCCAATGCGAAAGCTAAAACACAAGTGACTGTTTTTGACATTTGTGTTTATACAAATGACATAAAAAAAAGTTATGCAGCTCAGATTTGTACTGAAATGCTCACTTCGTTTTCCTTCTTTTTTCATTTGTCATTCTCATGTTTTTACGGAGCACAATATAAATTATTTTCGCTTAGATGACGAAAGTGAGTGAGTATTCGACATACAGAGCTAGGCTGTAAATAACCCTACAAGGAACAAATATAAAATTCGTAATACATTGCGATGTTCTCATAAGAAATTAGAAAATTGACAATTGTTTGCCAGCTTCATAGAGTAAAATAGAATAGAGAAACAATTTATCCCATCTGCCGTTTCATTTCACACTCGTCGTCGTGGGTATGTGCAAATGACAGATGAATCCATGACACAGTTGATCGACTTTTACCGTCTTTATACTATTTCCATGTTTACATGATGACTTTTTTCCTGCGATTTCTATCAATTCTCTTTTGAAGTTGCTGCGTAAATCTTCGTGCGTTTACACGATGGCATTTCATTATATTAGGGCCTGGCATTTTTTCTGACATTTCCCTTTTGTTAGGGTTGTATGTGTTATTAATTGTTATAAGAACTTGTATGTGTTATTAATTGTTATAAGAACTTGTATGTGTTGTGTCATTATCATGTTGTATAAATGCTCATGCTGCCCATCCTCCAACAACATGAGTTCTATAACTGGCCTTTTCCACATTTTATTTTATTTAATACTTTTTTTTTTGTTTATATTAAACACTTAATTATTTAAATGTCAGTACGTCCAACACAACACAATAAAACACAACACACAAAAGGGAACAATAACATGAAATGTCAAAATCAGAAGAAAATCGAAAAGAGCACAAAGAGAACTATCCAAAAAAAATTCCATGAAACCCAGTACGGTGGCATTTCATGCCATTTTTTCCTCCATTCTTACTTCTCTACACCCCTTATCAACAAACGCAATTTGCCAGGGTAAAAATGCCATCGTGTAAACATGGAATATGACATTTTTCGCGGGGAATTTTATCAATTACTTTTTGAAGTTGCTTCTTCTTCGTGCTTAAAGTTCATGACCTTAGTGCCTGTGATTTGGAAATATTTATAATAAATTCAAGACCACAAAGAGAAATGACAAAAAAATGACCTGAAACATAAGTAATACTTAAGAGTTTCCATTACTCTCTTCGATGCCTCTTCATGATGACGAGGTAGTATGTCACTTCATAGAGTTTTATTTGCTGCTGTATTTTACCAATTTTACATTTTCGTTGGACATAAAACGGACAGAAATCAAAGGGAATGCGTATTTTCGTTCAATGCACAGGACATAAAACATAACTTAGCTGTCATTAGACTATAAAGACTATTTAAAATTAGTTCCTATCTTCTTTTATCTCTCATACTCTATCATCGCCATAGCACCTTTTCGATCAGCTGTGCCATAGAATCCCCCTGCCTGTAACCACTTTTGAGGGCATTGGATGGAATTTTTCCCTCCATTATTGCTTCTCTACACCTCCTCCCGTCAAAATTTGCGGGGAAAATGTCATCGTGTAAACACTGTATATGTAGTAGGAAATTGATAGAAAACAGAGTGGATAGGCCAGAGACCAATAAACAACCAGAATCAAACCATGCAGCAAACTAAGTTTGAATAGTGTTTGATTGATACTAATGGCAGTTAAATTATGTTTTATGTTATGTGGACCAAAGACTAAAATTCAACGGCAACTCAAACTCAATGAAATTGCCTACTACCTCATCGTCATCGAGAGAACGTAAAGAGAGGGATAGAAACTCTTGTCTATATCTCTATGGATGAAGTGTGTTCTAGAACTTTTCCAGTAAAAATGTTCATGTAACTACCCAGTAGGACCAGTTTATAATACGTGTTCGCTAGACTTGTGTCGAACTCGTTCACTAGTTCTCGAACTCGTTCATTTAAGGTGCCCGGTCGTAACTATAACGAACATTATGTTCATGAGGGTGATGTCTGGTCACCCTAAATGAACTAGGTAGTTCATGAACTACCCAACTCTAGTGTTCACATTCGTATAGGATACAAACTAGGCAGGAGTACTGTAATCTTCACCATACCTCTCTAATATACGTTTGTTAAGGAATGACCGCTTGTGTGGGTACAGACAATATAGCATACAAAGTGTATGCAAATGTTTACAAATAGTCTTCATATTTTGTCTTCGTATATGATATACAGTCGGTATTGTAATGTTTACAATTTCAATACAATTCTAATGAAAATGTTGGAGTGGTCCCCAACCTTATTGTCGCCGCGGACCGGTCAACGTTTGATAATTTTAATAATTTCATGCATATGGTCGTGCTGTGTTTTTTTTTACCTCAAAGGTATTGTGTCGGCTGCTACTTAGCGTAAAAACAGAATAATTTTTTTTTACTCTAATTATTATCTTTTGCGCGGCCCGGTACCATTTGATCCACGAACCGGTACCGGGATTGGGGACCACTGCTCTAGTCGAATTAAATTGTATATAGAAACGTTTGTAGGGTAGTTCTCAATGCTGAAGAGAAAATATAAAGAACTGTGTACAACCTCCATTCCACTTAAATTCAGTGTAATGCTGATCTCTTTTCCGACCTTCCCATGTACACAAAAAGCACTGGTGGGTTGGAAATCCACGCTTAACACCCATGAGTAATCCGACCACTTTCAGATCGCAGTATATTTTCCAATTGTGGTTTTGGTACTTTATCAGCTCTAATATTAATTCCATGCCGTCGTATGTTTCTTTGAGGTTTGTGGCATATGCGATCGGAACAGACGGATGTTTGTTACCGATAAAGCACCACGACTTTAAGGCTGTTGACTGATGCATCGATGAAAAGTCGCCACTTCTTTGAAATATGAAGGTAACCGATATTTTGCAAACATCGAATCAATATCATAACAATAAGCCAAATTTTTTTTTGCTGATCTTCGTGCAATTTAAAAAATTTGTCATATGGCCGCTACCTCGATCACGAGCGGCTGTAATTTTGAAATCAGCCGCCACTATATTCCACTGCTTAAAGCGCGATGCAAAGAGTTCCGCTGTTCTCCTCGACAAATTTCCGACTCGTACAAGGTCGTTGAAGTCGTCTTGCGTTACTAAATGCGGCACTGCAGTCCCAAGTTTACTGGATGTTGGTACAAATTCCGATACTTCTGGCCTCTCGCCCCTCGCATTCGATGCAAGAAATGTTGATAACAGAGTTGGTACTACTGTTGGATCTCCTTCGCTTATTTCGGGAACATCATCAAAAATCTCCACTGAAGCCGCTATATGTTCTTCTGGTGACTACAGAACCGCTGGAATAACCGATTCTACATTAGCGTAGCGAATTTTGTTGCTGCGAAAGTATTGGTACCCTTTACTGTGAGTAAAAGTTACGCAAAAGTAGCACAATGCATTACATTCATTCTCCGTACGTGGTAGCCAAATTGTTGGTACAGCGTACTTTATTGTTGGCCTTCCATCAGTAAACTTGCATAAATTTCTAAAGCAATAGTCGCACACGACTGCCGGGGTATACCACAAGTAAGGAACATAAGCAGTCTTGAATATTTTCTGAAACGAATTAACCACTGTTTGCGCAATATTTTCAAATTTTTACTTGGTGCGAATAAGCCACAAACGCAACAAAAGTTATTTCGAGTCGGGCACTGCATTTTTTCTCTGATGAAATATATAGCAATACGTTTTCGCAGAACGCAACTTAAAACATTTGTGCCAAGCAATATTTCATCTGTCATACAAGTTGTAAGTGTTGTAAATGTCATAAACGGTTTAGTGTTAGAAAGTTACTACATAATAAGCGTGTTTTGGTTACATCGCTTGCTTACATATTCGCTTATTTTGTATGAAGCACTTAGCGAAGACCTAGCGACGAGATTTATTATCGCTAAGTTTAAAACAAAAAAATGTTGACATCTTTTACCGTTTTAAACCATTTTTCATATTTTTGAATAAAATGACTTTTCCCTAAAAAGCCGTTTTCTTTACAGCTTAGCAAGCGACAATCGCTTGCTTGTAACCAAAACACGACTATTGTTAAACAAAATTTCATCATATTCCATCCACTCCTTTTTTTCCTCACAAATATATGGAGCCGTTTCACTGTGTGGCATCAGAGAACTTTAAACATAAAAAAATTCTGACGTATACATGAAAATCGGCGATACACGTGTTTTATTTATCCCCTCTTTCCGAAAAGGTTTATTTGGTTCATAGGACATAACAGAAGCTCATTTTGGTAACCCGGTGTTATTACTGTTCACGTTTTCAATAAACCAATCAAAATGATCACGAAATCGAATAAAAAATGTTAAGCTTCGTCAATGTATACCTTTTTAGTAAAAAACAGTATGTGAAGATGTATGAAGTTGAAGTAGAGACGAAAACAAATTTGTCGTCTTCATAACTTCATATGCACTCTATATACAAAGTATGCGATGATGTGTGGAGTGTCCTTTTTGTCTCATACACAATCTCTGTATTCGGGAAAAGTTTTATTGAGTAGTTTTCGGAGAGTAATAATGATTTTGTTCTCTCAGTAAAAAATATCACCAAAAGCACGCGAACGACATCCACTAAATACTTGCAAGATATAATAGCGTTTATATGTAACCAGCTGATGTGCAATGTAAACATATGAAGAAGCAACAAACGCAGTTCGAACAAAACATTACAAATCAACAAAAATTGCTTCTTTTGTAAAAGAAATAGTTTTTTTGTTGACTTTTATTGTTGTTATAGATTTGTGTTGTATTTAACAAAAATATTTTACCACACAAACATGACATGCCGTTGGTGTTGTCTTGTTGGGTGTGTTGTACTACTAATGCCTCTACCTGGTATTATTGAAACCATGCATATATGCAACCATACCATTGGAGTTACAATTATTGAGAGAATTCACTTCTCTATTATGTTTTACTCTTTGAATATTATGTGATAAGAACTTCTAATACAAATAATCAGAATTGTGTCAATATTTAATAACACACAACAAATACAAAATAATATAAATATAATCAAAATTTAGGATTCTTGTCAAACAAATATGTATACAAAATTATCAATTTTTAAACAATAAACCCATCGTCACATTACGGGCTTCTGTTCTGAATTTTTCAGCAAGTGATGACGATAACAAGTTTGATTTAAACCATAGATTTGTGAGGATTGTAGTGAAGCGAACTTGTGTTTTGAACGTCAAGAGAAGAATTCTGTCGCTGAGGTTTGACAAACACAGCTGAAATTGTTACTGTGAATGTTCAAAATATATAAATTTATGAACATCGTGAACGCACAAAACTAAAAATGGAGGATTTTTTTAGATGTTCGCAGAAATTGTTGTAATTAAACAGCTGGCAAAAGTTCGTTTCCTCATTCAAGAAGCGCATAGATAAACGTCAGATGAGACAGATAACAAATCTATGAATAAATGAATCTATGCGCTGAAAAATAATGGCCTCTCTAACATATTTTCCCAAACATATTCTGCAGTAACCATGTATATGTTTGGAACAGACTTCAATCATTCATATGCTTGCAAGTCCTAAACTTACTTGTATTTAAATGCAAACAGTAGCATGTTTACTGACAAACATGTATGCTTTTACGTGGAAATATATGCGTTCTTCATCCCAAACATCCATATACTTACGTGGAAGCATTCGCGTGTTTCTCCCAAACCTACATAGACTTACGTGGAAACATATGCGAATTTCCTCCCAAATATAATAATATTTAGAAACGAATTATGCTTCGGTTTCAATATATATGTATTATTTATTATAATTAATTTTAACAATATGAATCCACATTTATAAATAATTTATACAAAAAATTAATAGATTTAAAACGGCCTGTTTTTCATTTATTTGCATTGAATTCCTTTTTTTTCATGAAATGATATTCTGCTGCTCTTTTGCTTCTCCTTTCTTTGTTGTCTCTCACCCTTTTGTTTTCAGAAGGTTTCAGCTATGCGTTGGTACACAAATAAGATATTTATATACAAATCAAGTTCATGCAAGCAAATTGTGGATTAATTACTTGTGTTTTTTTATTACACTTATTTAACAAATAGTCCGCCGTTCCGATATTCTCAGTAAAGGCTCGGACAGACAATGGTTGTTGCCCTTCCCAGTTTCTTTCCTCAAAATAGTTTCTCACTTTGGTAGCACATATACATATATACGAAACACATACACAAAAACCAAAGTAACATCACAATCCATTTAACCATCCCAGCCTTCGTTTATTCTTTTTTCACTCATCAGGCGCTTTTAATATCCTCTGTCCAATGAACCATTGGCGACTGAATACATGAAACTAAAACGCAATACATCAGGCAAAATAAGAAACACTTCATCTGCAATTTGCACGCATATTCAGGAATATTTATGACTCACTGACTGATACAACAATTCAAAAATACAGATACACACTTACAAGATAGACTCTCTCGTTGTCCCTCTTTTATTCTCTTGGTCTCGAGAGAGCATAGACAGTGCAACAAACACAGCTGTATTTGTGTCACAAGAATAAATTTATGTGGGTCGCAAACACATATATTATAACATATTAATCATTGTGTCTCAAACATTTAATATTGAATAGCAAACACAATGTGTTTGGACACAAGTATATTATATTTGAGACAAGCACCAAACACACTTTATATTTGCATTCGAACAACAAAAAAGGACAGATTTTTCAGCGTTTATGATTTAAAGTCAAAACGAAATTATACACGGATTGAAAATAGTTTATTAAAACTAAAGTGATTTTTTAAATTCTTTATATTAACTTCACCTGTCTGTATGATTTGATTTTTAACCCTTTTCCCGTAATCCAATCGAGGTGAAACTTCGCAGGCAAACTAATGGCGACGACAAAAATGAACTATTAAAATATGGGCTTGGACTTGGATTGGACAAAGAGGCGTGGTACCTCCCATACAAATCACATACTAAAAATCCATTATTTCTGCCCCTGTTAACGGTATTTGAACAAAATTGGGTATGTTGGTTAGGTGTACATATTCTAAGATATGCTGCAAATATAGGCGGGATTGGCAAAGGGGCGTGGTCATATAAAAAGAATTTATAGTCAAAAACTATGTTTTTTACGGGTTGGTTTTTTAGAATATTATCTGTTTAAGAAATATTGTCATTTATCTCTTAGGAGGTTTCGACGACGCTGCAGATCGACCTCCTAGCGGCAAATTTGAGAATGTAAAAGAGCGTGAGCGATTTGATCATAGAGTAATCTCATACTAGAGGGAATATTTGGCTCATCTGACGTTTCCTTTCACACTCTTCTTGATGCGGTCGGTGTGATAGAGAGATGTTTGACGAAAAGTGACATACTCCAGGTGGAATTACAATAACTTCTTGCTTTAATTTTTCATGTCGTTTTGGTGAAAATATACATAATTTCATTCAGGTCGGAAGTGTTTCACGCGATTTATCGGATTGACAACCCGGACGAACATCCTGTTTTGTATGGGAGGTACCAGAATGGGCGTGTCAATCTCGCCCATTTCCTCCAGTTAAGTAGGCATTTACAGATTATTAACCGGTGTGAGAGTTGAACCTAATCACATCTACCAGAAGAAAGGTTTGAAAGAAATATGATTTTGTGCTAAATGTGTCGATTTGTTTGGGAGGTACCAGAAGGGGCGTGGTCACAACGCCCATTTTCAATCCCAAACTCAGTATTGACAAATAATAGTCACTGACAAAATTTCGCGGTGATCAATAAAGATTTACGGCCAGACAGACAGACGGACATGGCTCAAACATCTTAAAAAGTCCTAAAACGAATTTCGTCCTATTATGGCTCCTTCTTTGTGTTACATTGTTTTTACGTATTAAATGATATATACCCCCATCCCTGTGGGTGGGGTATACACATATAAATGTTACCTACCCAAAGTTTTCCAAATCAAGCTCAAGGCCAATCAAGGCCTGCAGCTTGATTTGGAAAACTTTGGGAAGTTTAAAACGGAGGCCGAATAAGGAAAATATATCAACACATATAAATGTTACCGCCATATTTTGACAGTTATATCGAGAAGTATGTATGTCAGGAACACCAAAACAAGTTCTTTTATTATTTTCGTCCATAAAAATCTTGTCATCTATGCTTTGCTATTGGACGAATAAATTACAGGGACATTTTTGCCTTTGAAACATGTGGGATTAGGAAACTTGCCAAAACTATACACATATTTCTCACTTCCTGTTGGGTTTGTAACGAAAATGAGTGTCATCCGATCTTTAGGTATTTTGCTTCCTAATTGGGCATATCCATTTGCTAGTGTTCCATCAGGCAGTGCCTTGTAGAAGAGTGCCGAGTCGTTTGCATTAAAAATATCTGCTTCAGAATAATCTTCGATAAATGTGGGCAGTATTTTCACACTCCAATAGTTTGCTTAAACAATATTCGCTTCGATCTTTTCACTATGGAGTCTCTTAAAATGAATGTTCTCCCTTTTTCCATCGTTCTAGCCATCCTGTAGTTGGTAGGAACTAATTTGTCATCATACCAGCGAACTGTGTAGCCTTTTCCATTAATATGGAAACCATTAGAGTAGCCTTCTTTAATATCGTATTTGAGCTTCCTCTGATCTGTTTCATTGAAATATTTTTTGGTTTTTAATTTTTTATAGTTCTGGGTTTCAACCAAATTTTTCTTAGATTTCTTTTCTTGGCAAGTCAGACTAAATTTTGTATTTATTTATTTATGTCTATGGATTACAATCCTTACAGACTAGCTTAACTAAAAGTAATATAAATCCAAAATATTTTTAAATTTATTAAGTGAAAACGAAAAATCAATTGAACAATTCATATTATTAGTATTATATTCCTTAAGACACCTCAATATAGGCTCAAAAGAAGAGTAATTATTTCTATTAACTGATATATTAAAAAATTCATTATTTCTAAGACACCGTAAGGGAGTATTAATATTGATGCAGCTAAGAAGCGGAGGACAATCTACAAATCCACAAATTAGTTTGTATAAAAACTATACAGAACACTTGGATCTGCCACTAGATAGCCGTTCCAGGTGAATTAATCTGCATCTAGCTTCATACGAAGGAATTGGACTATGGAAATTTACTTCAAACAATGCTAATTTAATAAATTTCTTTTGCAATGACTCAATACGATTAATGCGTACATTATGGTAGGGATTCCAAATAATGGCGCCATAATGTAATTTAGATCTAACAAAAGCGGTGTATAGTAATTTTCGTGTGTAAGTGTTCCGAAAGTCTTTACTATTTCTTTTCACAAAAGCAAGGGTGGAGTACGCTTTAGGCATTATACTCGTATAATCCACATGCAAGTTAAATACCTGTTTTGGATCAAAAACAATGCCCAAATCTAACATTTTACTAACTTTAGGTATTAAATAAGTCCCAATGAAATAGATGGAGTTAACTAAATTTATACGCCTTGCAAAAGGAAGATGGAAGCATTTAGCAGTATTTAGTTTTAAATGATTACATTCACTCCAAATGACTAATCGATTGATGTCTTCCTGAAGTAAAATAGAGTCTTGAAGACAAGAAATTTTAGTAAAAAGTTTTAAATCATCAGCATACATGAGAAATTTAGAATGTTTGTAACATGATTCAATATCATTAACAAATAATATAAAAAGAAGAGGTCCTAAAATACTACCTTGCGGTATACCAGAGGTTGCTGTATACCTATTAGAGTAAACATTATCAACACACACACGGCACACTCTATTACTTAAATACGATTCAAACCACTGTAAAAGACACGAATGAAATACAATTTTAGCCAATTTCATTAAAAGTAAACTGTGCGATACCTTATCAAAGGCTTTGCAAAAGTCAAAATAGAGTGTATCAACTTGAAATCCTGACTCAAAAGACTTGATACAGAAATTAGTAAAGACTAATAGGTTAGTAATTGTTGAACGATGTTTTATGAAACCGTGCTGCGATTCAGATAAAAATTGGGAAATAGAATGATATAGTTTATCATAAACTAAACGCTCCAAGAGTTTTGATACGTTAGATAATTCAGATATCGGTCTATAATTGCTAATGCCATTTTTTGATCCTGATTTATGAATAGTCATTATAGTGGAAACTTTCCATTGGTTTAAGAACGTACCAGCTTTAAGGGAGTTATTAAAAATCAATTTTAGCGGACCGCAAATAGATAAACTACATTTCCTAAGAAACAACATAGGAAGCCCATCTATATCAGGTTTAGGTGAATCCTTGAGATCAGATAAGGCAGCGAGTATTTCAGATTCAGAAACTGAAAGAAAGATAAATTTGTGATTGAGTTAACACCATCCAAAAAACTTGAAGCAATACTTGGTACCCCAAATTCAAAGTTGAATTTGAAGAAATTGGCAAATAAGTTTGCTTGTTCAACTGGAGAATTTGCAAATTTATCTTCCCAGAACATTGATGACGGAAAATCACTGCTTCTACGTTTAGCTTTTATGAAGTGCCAAAATGACTGTGGATTAAAATAAATAAATAAATGGTTTCCCATTACATCCCAATGAAGGGACCGGGGAGAACTTCTCACAATCACTGAGCTGTGCGCTTTCCAGTTTTCACTCACTGATTGGGACCTACAGTTTTACACCGATTCCGAACGGTAATTTGAGAAGCTTTTTCATGGCTAGATACTCGATAGTGTCGCCGCCACTATGCGAGGTGACCGCCGCCGAAAGAAATTTTTTAAGGTGGTCAGAGCCGGGTTCGAACCCAGGATCTCATGTACAAGAGCCGCGCACACTAACCATTGCACCACCGACGGCCACAATTGTGGATTAGTAACTATTTTATTTTCAAATTGCACAATGTAATTGCTGTACAGAAATTTATTTAGAAAATCAAATTCCCTAGAATAATGCTCAAACATCCTCTTACTTTCAGCACAATTTGTGGTGAAACAAATTTTTAAGTTTTTTTAAGCCAGAGGTATACCATGGCAATTTATAACAATCTGGCTTAACCTTAGGCACCACAGAATGAAGTATTTCATTAATCTTACAAACAAATTCATAATAACAATCATCGATGGTTTTGTTTTTAAAAACATCCAACCAAACAATACTCAAAATATGCTGATTTAAAACCTCAAAATTACATCTAATAAAATCGTAACGTAAATAATCAATATTAGAGCAGGGAAACTTATAAAAATCAACATTTACATTTAATGGCACGTGATGCATGTCTGGAGTACTGAAGGGCTTATCACATTTTTCAATAGAAAATTTAATATTATTGGAAATAAATACAAGATCTAATAATCGACCAAGCCAATTAAAAAATGAATTAATTTGGACTAAAGACAAACCAAGAATTGTATCAATACAATTGATTTCATGCGTTAAATTAACATTGCCGGGATACAAGGTATTACAATTAGGCAGTAAAGACCAAACTATATTACATAAATTGAAGTCACCCAGAACCAAATAACCATCTTCTACGTTATCAGGAGCCATTTCAGAGATATTATGCATTTGCGAAACATATAAGCTTTGACTTCTATTTGGCGGTATGTAGGACACCATAACAAACAATCTATTCAATCCTTCCAAGCGTACGCAAATTTGATCAAGCAACGTGTCACTATTAGGCAACACTAAAGACGTAGACTTCAATGACTTCTTTATAGCAACCAAAACACCTCCTCCACGGGAACAGCAAGTTTTCACAGAATCCCTGTCCTTACGGAAAACAGCATACTTTTTAGTATCAAAAAACTCTCCATCATGGAAGTCAATATTAAGCCAGGTTTCAACAAAAACAATGATATCGTAATCACATTGCGATGTCTCCAAAAAAATAGATCTATGCTTAGTTCTGATGCGCAAAAGTAATCCTCCTATCAGAAAATGCTATAAATTTTGCGATTGGCCCCTAATGTCAGTTCTGTTTTGACATTACACGAAATACACGTTAATAAACAATGTTACGCTACACTGCTCCAGAACGCGGAATATTGCTGACTATTTATTTGACCAATAATCGGTCGGTGACTTTGGCCCAACGTGAATTTCGTCGCAGATTTCCTGGCCGTCCAACGCCTACTGGTGAAACACTGCGACGTTTAGCCGCTCGCCTCGAAGAGACTGGCACAACACGAGATGCTGCCAGGCGTGGCAGACCCCGGAGTAGCCGTTCTGCAGAGAATATTGCTGCTGTAGCCGAGGATGTCATGGATGCGCCGTCGACATCGACCAGACGACGTGCCACGCAAATGGGTATCAGTCGACGGTCTTTACAACGAATTTTGGTACAAGATTTGAAGATGTTTCCGTACAAAGTCCAGACGGTGCATCAGCTGTTAGCTGCTGACCGCCAATCGCGTCTAACATACGCTCAAGCCATCCTTAATCACCACCAAGAGGAAGATGATTTTTCATCAAAAATAATCATGAGTGATGAGGCCCATTCCCATCTTAGCGGGTACGTAAATAAGCAAAATTAACGCTTCTGGGGCACTGAAAATCCGCGTGTAACCCACGAAGAGCCATTATACCCGCTCAAAGTCACTGTATGGTGTGCTGTTTTCGCTGGAGGAGTCATCGGACCTTTTTTCTTCGAAGACGTCGCGGGCCAAACGGTTACTGCGAATGGTGAGCGCTACAGAGCAATGATCAACGACTTCTTTTTACCGCAACTTGATGAATTGGGATTGGAAAACATGTGGTTCCAACAGGATGGTGCAACGGCACACACTGCACGTGCCACAACCGATATGCTGAAGGATGCATTTCCCGGGCGCCTAATCTCCCGTTTTGGCGATTTGCACTGGCCAGCAAGATCGCCTGATTTGACCGCTCCAGACTTCTTTTTGTGGGGCTTTTTGAAGTCGCGTGTTTATGTCAACAAGCCTCAGACTCTTGCAGCTCTTAAAGACAATATCCGTCAAGAATGTGAGGACGTATTGCCGGAAGTTTTGGCCAAAGTGATGGAAAATGCCATAAAAAGGGCTCAAATGACAATCAACTGTGGCGGCGGCCATTTACATGACATCATATTCTCGACTTGATGTAAAAAAAATTAAAAGACCAAATAAAGATAATCCACAAGGAGAATCAAAGTTTTTAATTTTTTTTAAAATTACAGCCAAAAAACATCGGAAGTTTACTTTTGCGCCACCTTGTATGAGTCATTATCAACTAGGATTGAGTTCTTGCAGGATGAGCGTTGGGAAAATTTCGAAATGGACGAACATAAACGTTATTAGGCCAAAGAGAGGGTTTGAACAGTTCCTTGTAAAAATCCTGTGCAATACCCAGCTTAAAATTAAGACTTTTTAAATCAGCCACATTAACGTCCTTCTTAACTAATTTAAAGCAAGCCATATGAGCCATACTGATGTCGGTATGCTTTTCAACATAGGCCATGATTTGATCCTCCGTAATGTTTGATTTAAACGAGGACAAATGTATCCACTTCTTCTTCATAATAACTTCAAGTTCAACATCATCATTCTCCCCAATAATGATAGGTCTTTGGCGATTTTTACGGGATGTTACCCGCGTCCAATCTGAATTGTGTGCTGGGTTACGATTTACATCCGACAGATTAACAACATTATTTGTCTGCGCAAGGGGGACAGAAACACTGTTGCCAGTGGAACAAGGAGCACCATTACCAAACAAGCGCAGAAACATAGCTAACACGAAAGTTATCTCTGAGACAGTTATCACTCTCAGAAGCATGAGTTGCAATAGTGTGCGTATCATCAGAACTGTGTAAACTGGTGGGCAAAACAGACGGAGTGAGAGTTTTGGCGACTGAAGCAGCATTTGTAGGCAGTATCACTGATGACTTAACAACGGCAACATGCGACGTCAGAGAGTTAGCAGCAGAATTCGAAGAGACGGTTTGAGCAGAACGTGTATTAGAAACATCGTCAAGTGTTGTTAGCTTATTAAGAAGCTCATGAAGCATTATTTTCAGCTCTCTCACTTCATTGGACAAGTGAGAAACAACAGCAGTAGATGCATTAAGGCAGTCATCACAATTATAAATAATGTTTTTATTTCTTTTTAACAACTCCAACAGATTTAAATCAGCAATACCCGTACAAAAGTAATGAAATTTGCCATTGCAAATCTTGCACTTTACGTATTTCTCGGATTGTAAGGACTTAAAACAGAAAGCACACAACGTTTTAGGTGGATCAATTGACATCGCGTCTGCACAAATCAAAAGTCAGAAATCGACTTCGAGTTTTAGGTGGATCAATTGACATCGCGTCTGCACAAATCAAAAGTCAGAAATCGACTTCGAGTTTTATTAGTGACAAATCGTGATTTTTTAACGCTTTAAGTGACATATTTGGTTGAAAGGAATTATTTAATTGTTTACAGCAGTTTTTTCTATTTTGCTGAAATAACTTTTTCCTCCCCCACTGTACTGGCGTATGTATCAACAATTGCGACCGCGTGTTTGTTTCTCTTCACAAATAGAATTCAGCTATTTAAAAAGAATGTATTGCTTTTATAGAAAAAAGTTTCATAAAATATTCCTAAATATTCTGCATTTATGAAACGGAAAATTTAAAAATGTTGACTTTGATATTGTGCAATAGCGCACGAGACAACACTTAAATGAATTTTATATAATTATAATTTATATATAATTTAAGTCACATATTTTTTTTTTTTTTTTGTTTAATCGAGCGAACCCATCGCCGCCACTCTTACCCGCCCCTACCGACCGAGAGGGCCACGTACCCATAACGTGAGGACAGCGTACACATTATAGACCGGGCTATAACGGGAGAGCAAGGATCATAAGTTCACACGTTACAACCAACTACAGAAATTCTTCACCAGTTGGTATTACACTAACATAAATAAGTATAAAAGCACATCACGAGATATTAACATAACAGACTTCATAATATATAATAATTACGAGCAAAACGAAAACCAAATTATAAATCAGACCAGATAGTAAGGAGAAAGTAAATTAAATTTACATATGTATGTTAATGAATATACAGCACTAATGCAATCGGTTCAAATGACAAATTATGCTAGACTTTGTCGTTTCCCAACTACCTGTGAAATCAATAAACTGATATAGCTCACTATAGTCACGACACATTCTCCTAACTGGATCAAAGGACGCATAATTCGAACGCTGAAACTCGATGTGAATGAGTTTATAGTACCTCGTGGGTCTCAATGGGACATTTATGAAAATCTTAGATAACATAAATTCAGAACATATACATCCATCAATTATCTTCAAAACTGTAATAGAGTTTATCATGGTACGTCTACTACTAAGAGTCGGCAATCTGATCAATGCTAGTCTACTGCTATACGAAGGAAGATTATGGTTCGGGTTCCATTGAAGATTTCTCAGACAAAAAATGAGAAACTGTTTCTGGACCGATTCAATCATATTAACATACAAATTGTACTGGGGGTCCCAAACAACTGATCCATATTCGAGAATAGGGCGGACTAGTGAAGTAAAAAGATTTTTCGTAACGTAGCGTAACGTTTAATAAAGTTCAGAACGCCATAAGCCTTGTTTACCATCGTAATTATGTGGGAGTTGAATTTCAATTTTCTGTCCAAGAGAACACCAAGATCAACAAATGAATCCACCGATTCAAGAACATTGCCACCTAAAATGTATTTTGCCGAAAATAATGATGACCTAGAGAACAGCATATGCTTACATTTCGCAAAATTAAGGTCCATCAAATTGGTTTCGCACCACGTCCGGAATGTAGACAAATCCCTCTGAAGTAAAGTATATTGACAAGGATCCTTGTAAGAAAAATAGATCTTCACGTCATCAGCGTACATTAACAATTTAGAGTGCATTATGGAGGCGGGTAAGTCGTTAATGAATAACCCACCCAGATGACACAAAAATAGATCTTGAGAATGATCGACCAAATGATACCATCTTTTCTCTGTTCATTAAGTAAGAACTAATCCAATTCAGCATCTTACAATTAAAACCCATGGCCCCTAGTTTATATAATAACAAATTGTGGTTAACTTTATCAAAAGCCTTACTAAAGTCGGTAAAAATCACATCAGTTTGATCTCCATTAATAAAGCCGTCAATAACAGAAGAGGAAAACTGAAGCAAATTAGTCACGGTGGAACGACCCTTCCGAAAGCCATGTTGACATGGATCTAAAATAGAGGAAACCTGATGAGAAATTACCTCTGTGACTAACTTCTCAAAAAGTTTAGGAATGGCACTCAATTTTGCAATTCCCCTATAATTTGCAACATTTACTAAACTACCAGATTTGTGGAGAGGGATTATATAAGAGCTCTTCCACTGTGCAGGAAAATGACCGAACTTCAACGAAGCGTTAAATAAGAGAGTCAACGGTAAGCTGAGAGAATTCGAGCAGTATTTCAACATAGAGTCCGGGATACCATCAGGACCAGCTTTATTCGAGGCATTCAAGCTGATTAAGTTATCTAGCAACCACGAAGAATTTACGACAGGTGCATCAAACGGAATGGTAGAGCGGACAGTGTACGGGTATGATTTGGAAACATCAGAGGCTCGGGTGGAATAAATAGATGCGAAAAAATCAACGAAACAATTAGCAATAGACTCTTCATCTGAATATTCAATACCGTTCATTTTGATCCTACAAGGTGTGGAAGACGAATTACGCTTTAAGTTAACAAATCTAAAGAATGATTTGGCGTTCCAAATCATAGTCTGCTAGCAGTCCAGATTTTTTATACTTTTTCGAACATCTATTCCTTACATTCTTGAGACTATTTAGAGCCCTTGAGGACCATGGGGGACCAGTATTACCCATTATTGGCCTCTTGGGTACAGACTTAAAAATATAGCCATTAATAATATTATAGAAATCATCCAGGGCGATTTCAAATTCAAAAGAATTATCACACTGACAAATACTATGCCAGTCGGTATCAAAGATAAGATTATTCAAAAGAATAAAGTTCGCACGCGAAAAGCATAGGCCAACATAGGACGAAGAGCAATTGCAACCAACCTGCATGGTATCATATGTATAATTAATTCCCACCGTTGGATGGTAACTATCCTCAGGAGAAATTAAAGAATCAATTCGAGAAATATCAAAGTTGTTAGAATCATCCACTAAAACTAGATCAAGGACTCGATTCATAGAATTGGGAATGTCGTTCAATTGAATCAACCCAAGTTCGGAAATATGCGTAACAAAATCAGATGACCAATCACATGGTGTCAATGGAGTCAGAGAAGACTTTTGTCGCCATCTATTGTTGAAAGTTGTCACTTTGGAGACGTTCAGTATGTCCATGCATATTGTTCAGTTAAGCGTGTTTCGCTAAAGCGGAGTCTACTGTATATGTGTATATAAACATTCTACTCCGTCCCACTGTGCGACACTCTTGAACCTCGTATGTACTTTCATATGTTAAGTTTAGCCGGAGCATATTAGAATATTTCTTCACATTGACTTCGCATTCGCATGTAGACGCTACAATATCACTGTCGTGCGTGTTGGTGATTAGAACTGAACTGTGGTATAAGTACGTTAGCGCTTTAAGATCCAATAGGATCCGGTATTTAAATCGCGGGAAGTGCGTTACTTATGAACTTGTCTGTGCTCCCAGATTAATTCAAATCGAGAAACAACAACTAAAGTGATAAAAACAGTGTGGAAATTAAAAGGTGAACGTTTTTGAACCGGAACAAAATTTAAATTCTAAACTGTGGGGCCTAAGAAACTATAGGAAATTAAAGAAAAATATGCAAAATTTATAAAGCTTAAAACTATCAGGTACAATTGAAATCAATACGATGAATTTAATTATTTGACCGATGGAATACATCGTGAATCAAAAACAAAAGATTGGAAAGTATGATTACAAAATAAATTGTGTGACTTGTTAATGTATGAAAAGATCATATTAAAAGTGAACTGGGGAGATATATTTCTAAGTGAAATAATTTCTAAGTGAATAATTTGAATAATGGCAAAAATTGTATAACTTTATAATATATCGCCCCATTTAATGCATTGAGTTCGGTCACAGAGAAATAAAATAGGGCCGCTATGCCTCTCTTCGTGTTTTCTTGATGACGACGAGTTAGTAAGCCATTTCATCGAGTTCGAGTTGCTTCTGCAATTTACTTTTTGGTTGGACCAATACGAACAGAAATAAAAGGGAATGCATATTTTCGTTCGATGCAAACAACATAAAACATAATTTAGCTGTCTTTAGTATCAATGAAACGTGTTTAAAACTTAGTTTGCTGCATTGTCTAAAATCGCTACGTCTTCTTTGGTCTCTCATTCTACATCATTTCTCTAGTACCTTTTCGATCAGCTGTGTCATAGAAATCACCTGGTTCGGTGTAGCGATTGGGTTCTCCGCTTTCAGGATATTGAGTTTTGTACAACTTTTACATTTTGAAACATCGCTGTCGTTAATGCGATACACATTTTACACATCCGTTCTACCATAGAGTAATATATAAGAGTCTCCATCCATCTCTTAGCTTTCTCTTACAGGTAGTAGAAAATCTCATCAAGTTTTAGTTGCTGTTGTATGTTACTCTATCGTTGAGCTTAAAACGCACAGAAATACAAGGGAATGGATATTTCGTTCAATGTAACCAACATAAAGTATAATTTACTTACTTACTTATCAGGTCTCGAACAACCCCGAGGTGTCAGGGACCTTACAAAACGATGATAACATATTTCGCCAACCAGTTCGATATTTTCTCTCCATCTCTCCAGTTGGCAATACCAAGTGTACGCAGGGATTCGTCAATCTAATCCTAATTTTCTTCTTCCTCCGAGTTCGGTTTCGAAAACCCTTCGTGCTGGATCGTATTCATCCATCCTATTGACAAGGCCTAGCCAGCGCAATCGAGTTATTTTGATCCCCTAAACTATGTTAATGTCAGGATAAAGCTCATACAGCTCATGATTAATGCGTAGCCGATACTCGCCGTTGTGCACTATAGAGCCATACATTTTTCGAAGTATGTTTCTCTCGAAGACCCCTACAGATGTTTCGTCTGCTTGCGATAGGACTCAGGATTCTGCGCCATAAAGCAAGCCAGGCTGAATGAGAGTCTGGTATAGCTGGACTTTTGTTACTCGAGAGAGGGCTTTATCTCTAAAGTGCTTGCTAAGCCCAAAATAACTTCTATTCGCAAGCACAATTCTCCTCTTGATCTCAAGGCTGAGGGATATAAATTCGTCACTACCTCGAAATTATAACGGTTATCAACGTTCACGCTTTGGTCTAATCGCGTGGAGGCCCAGCTCGTTGAAACCATTAATTTTGTCTTGTCCTCATTTACTGTCAGACCCACTTTTGCTGACTCCTTCTCAATTCTCGAAAACACCGCAGTAAGGATATAATTCCATAGATTTAAATAAAAGAAATGAAATGAAAACGAACTGTGCGCCCAATGATATCAATATCATCAGCATACGCGAGCAGCATGTGCCTTTTGCTGCTGATGGTTTTATTCATGTTGACTGCAGCTTTTCTCATAATAATCTCGTCTTGTCTGAGGCGTCGCTTAGTTTCGAAAGGTTCGGTAAAATCCTTACCGACTTTCGCTGAGGATTTGGTGTTCATCAAGGTGATCCTGCAAAGGCGTATGAGTTTTGCAGGAATACCAAGCTTAGACATTGCTTCGTAGAGTTTCTCCCGTATCGGGCTATCGAAGGCCGCCTTATAATAGACAAATAGATGATAGGTGTCGATTTGTTTTTCATGGGTCTTCGCGAAGAGAAATGATCTCTCCATATTCCCAATATACCCTGCAGATCGGCGATGAGATTTCCGTACTTGCCTTTACAGTAGGGGTGCACCGAACCATTAGTTCCGTTTTTGACTTTTCGATAGAATTTTCGGGCTTCGTTCTTCCTTCTGTATGTCTCAATTTTTTCACTCTCGCTCTTTCTCCACTGCCGTTTTTGACTCCTAAAGAGACGGTTTACCTCCTTCCTTTTCTCCCTATATCGCTCAGTCGCGTGCAGCGTTCTTTTCATCATTTGCAATGCGACACTCTTCATCGTACCATGGTTTGCTGCGAAGCGGTTTTTCAAACCCAAGTTCGGTTGTTGCGGCAGTTTTTATAGAGTCGGGAATGGGTTCCCACCGCGCATCAGAATCGTCATGGGGAGGGGGTGGGTTCTGTGCCAACAATTGCGAGAGCTTCCTTGAGTAGGCTTTGGTTACCTCTGGTAATTGCAGCTTTCCGATGTCTAGCCTTCTTGTGCGAACCTTTGCTGCTACCATGTAGTGATCAGAATCGATGTTAGCTCCTGTGATCACTCGTACGTCTATTACACTGGATGAGTGCCTTCCATCAATTACCACGTGATCAATTTGGTTCTTCGTTCTTTGTTCAGGGGATACCCAAGTAACCTTGTGGACGTCTTATATAATAGCTTTGTTCCTGTACTTTTTGGGTAAAGTTCGGGGAAAAGAGAGTAAAAACAAAATTCTCTCTCAAATACTCAATATTACCCAAAAGTAAAGAAACGCAAAAAACCACTTTTCTAGCCCGAAAACAAATGTCATAACACAAAACATATGCTTGACAATAAATCCATGTTAATTTTCACTGTTCATTTGCACACTTCCCATCTTCTTTAAATAAGCACTCTCAAAGCAATCACTTTTCAAGTTAATATAATTGGAAATTCAATAATTTTTTTCACTTGTGTTATTTTTTTTCACAAATAATACATGTTTTTATATTGACGTTTCGAACAGCTGATTGTTTGACACTTTGCCCAAACTTACCCGAAGAAAAAGTCTGGGTAAGTTTGGTAAAAAGAGAAACGCATTTTGACGTTAAGAGAGACAAAAAATCGTTCTCATTTGCCCAATTTGTGAGTAAAGAAACGCGTTTGGGTTCCCGCGGGATCCCGCGGTAAAGTAAAGAAACAAACCTAATATAATGTAGCTGTATAATGTAGTGTGCTGCATGGTTTGCTTCTGGTTTCTTATCGTTCTTTCACCTATCTACTCTGTTCGCTATAGAAATTCAACTACTATGTCGATCAGCTGTGGCATGGGTACCCCCTGATTCAGCAAAAATGACAACCATCTGTGCAAATTGAGTGAGACAAAGAGACCATGGACTAAAAATTGACAGAGAGAACTGCATAACTGAAATACAAAAAATGCCTGAAATAAATAAAATACTGGAACAAAAGAGGGGAACAGTGTGAACTGGTTCATATAATTCACAAAAGTAAATCGTTTAGTAGAACCAGTTCTATCGCGAATTGTAAACCTCTAGATCTGATTTAGTTGATACTAGATTGTCCAAAACCGAAAAACCGGTGAAACCGGTTCTCGATAGTACCTTCATTTCATGTCTATTTGGAATAGACCGGTTGAAAGTGTCTCTAAACTTTTGAGAAACGCTATGAACTTCCAAAACTTTCCAATCAGATATTTTATCGCTTATGCTCTTAGAGACAAGGATAACATCAGGAGCCTCTCGTTTATTTGTAGTAATGAAGGTAGTTTCGTACCCTCTGTTATAAATCACGAGGTTATTACTCTAATGTATTCCATAAATAATTCACCCATTTCGTTGATGTCAGTGCTTCCTCACATGTGATGATGTTCATTGACATCGATGCGTATTATCAGTCCCTTTTTCTTTCGCCAGTGATTTTAAGGCAACGGATGCCGCTTCTGCGTCTTGTGCCATATATACCGGGGCCAACCAATAGTGGGAGTTACCTAACTCCAGACTGGCTGCTACTACATCTTCGCTACTGAAAGTGATAAATATTAAGATTGCTCCTGGCAAGTACACATATCCGACTTCTGCTATTACCTGTACTTTGAAGAGACCAATGAATCATATCCCCACTCACCCATGGTTCGTGGATTAGGACCAGATCTGCTCCTCCTTGCAAGAGGAGGACTATTAAGGCGGCGGAAACAGCCTTAGAGAGGTTAAACTGTAGAAGACGGACCACTGTCAGGTTTCGCCACCACCGTTTCAGCCGCCTCGTCGTCGGTGTCGGAGAGAATCGCATATTCAAGTGACTTGTACGGTCCTGAGGTGAAGAGCTTGTCCATGCATCCAAGCGCATTGGCAAAAGAAGAAATGCTAGTATCCTTTAGATGCATCACAGACAGTTGCGAGGAATCTGCCCCTCTAAGGACAGCACACCAGGGTTATGTGGTGGATTATCCTTCGCGTTGTCTGCCTTTTCGCTCTTGTAGACCCTAAGTCTACAGTAATCTTACTGAATCAGTACGAGACTCGACCACCTGACTTGCCGTGGTGAAGCAGAGACTCGGCATTCAGTATAAAAACGGCATGCCTACGAGCCCCATCTACATTATCAAATCGACCGACCTTTCAGTTTTTCGTTGGAAGACAGGGATTGTAGTCGTTTAGGCACTTTATGATTGAATTCGTATCGGATAGTGTTACCACAAAATGTCAACCTTTTTGCGATTAGACGCACCGTTAAGGAGATCTAGCCATTTAAATATTTTTTAATGATAATCATGAAATGTCGTTCGACAAACAGTTCAGGAGATTTGACCGTTTTTAAATTCCTGCAATGGTGATAGTGAATTGTCGCCGTTTTAGCAGATATGGCATTTTGTTAATGGTGATCACGAAATTTATCCTTTTTATGATTAAAAATGTTTTCATAATTCATAATAATTATAATAAATACAAATTAGATTAAACTTTAAATTTCATGAGAAAATTTTAAATATAATTTTTGTGAAATAACTTTCCCAAAATGTAGCAGAATTCTTTCAGATTATCTTTTTTGGGGGCACAAATTTTTTCTACGTCCAGAGTCTTAAAAAGTCTAAATCCGCCTTTGGGAACTATGTATATAGTCTCTTTGGCTGAATCTAACATAGGTAGCTTTCAACTCAGCGTCTTTGGTTTTGTGGACTCGTTTAAACATGTGTTATCCCTCTCTTCACAACACTAACACGTCCATAAGTAGTGGTCTTCATGAAAGCTCGAAATAACCTCGTAAACTCGAAAACATCGTAAACTTGCACAGCAAACGTCAAAACAAACAAATTTCCCATACAAAGCGACGCAAACGAGGGATGGAGAAACGTGTAAACTTTTGACATTTCGTTGTCATCTGACTAGGATGGATAAATAAGGTGATAGCACTAGAACAGTAGAAAAAGTACACATACATAATACATGCAATTGCTACTGCTACCACCTTATGTATCCATCTTGGTCAGCTGATATGGTTTTGAGCACAACTACGCTGAGCAACTATACCTGGTACCTCATGCAACGGTGCGAAGGAAACTAGCGCTGAGCAAAAGTTCTCGACCTTCACGTTTGCATGAATGCCGCTAGTGTGTTTTTTCCCCCGCTAAAGTTAATTACTCGTATAGCTTAATTTTTACGGGGCAGCTAAGCGCTTAATATCGCTTATTTCAATTTCCTACTTCAGTTCTTATGAAATTTTCTTTGCCATAAGAAGTACATGTATACAAAATAATGAAAATTTCATGAGCCGAAAATTTCGCTTACTTTACCTTTGCTTTGTACTTAGTTTTTTGCGAACATTTCGTAGACAAAATAGGGTACAGGGTTGTTACGCCAAAGTTATCTCGTATGAAAGCAATTGTTTGATAATTAATTTTGACATTTCGATAATTTTAGCAATCAGAAGTAACACCACATGAACCACAATATTTGCAAGGTAAACCAAAGATAGGTGGTAACTCTCCACAACATAATTTAGAGATAAATGACAAAATTTCTTACGAAAATTTCGCAAGAACTGAAAACGCGACATCAATTCCGACTTGAGCAATGACAATGTTGCCACATGTTATAGATAAATAAAAAACCATAGATGGTGAAAGATAAGAGGTGGATTTGAAAGAAATGTGAAATTTTCTAGGTGGTGCCGGAGTAGTGGGATATGGGCAAATTTTTCTGGAAACAAAAAGTATTGAAAAACCTATATAACCATGCTTTTTTGCCTGTTGTATTGTCAACAAATATCAAAAGCGATATGCTTTTCTATTATTTATATTCTATTTTCAATTTTAACCAACAAAATCGAAATAAAAATGATGTTTGAGTGATTTTTCGTCGCATCCGAATGAAAAATGGTCGTACGGAAATAGCATGTGCCCTCTGGTGAAAATGGTGATTAAGCAAATGAATCATCTATGGGTTTTATTTATCTATGCACATGTTCAACTTCAAGAAATGACAACATAAAAAGGCTGTTTTTTTATTCCCTTAAGCTATCGCCACTTACGACTTTCCAAATAAAACGATCCACACTTAATACTACGCAATGTGGCAACATTTGCTGTAATAGGTGGAAAAAATGCGATACGGCAACACGTTTGTAGCCAGTGCCAACAAACACATGGTTATTTTCGTTCATTCGTTTCAGTTGTCAAACTCTACATATATATATAACAACCATACAAGAATACAAAAAGCGATAAAAACAAAATACATATGATTTTGACAAGTGAAACGAAAAATGACATGGAAAAAATTGTATCACCTCTTTAAACGACTATACCTGGTAGAGAATTCTACCATGATCAATATGTATAACATTTACTGAGCGTTGTTGTGTACATTTTATTTGCAATTTTGTTTTCTTTCGGAAATAAAGGTATATCCTTCAAATTTAGAGATATAAAAGTATAAGTAGTCTTCCATTAAATAAAATAATTTCAATGAACTTAAAATGTGTAAGCCATTTTGTGAATTTCTGCGTTTGAGTCTCTCCTTGATAACATTTTCATTCCCAAAAAAAAGATAACAAAATTTAGCTAAGATAACTGTTTGTTCCCATTTCTTGAAATTTAACATGTGGCAACATTGTCATTGCTCAAGTCGGAATTTAAGTGGGAAATTGAAATGCCACTTAATATCGCTTAGCTGTCCCGTTCAAATTAAGCTATAATTAACTTTAGCGGGGTAAAAAAAACACACTTAAAGTAATCTTAGATAAATTTTGTTATCATTTCTTGTGAATGAAAATGTTATCAAAAAGGAGAGACTCAAAAACAGAAATTTGCAAAATGACTTACACATGGCAAGTTCATTAAAATTATTTTATTGAATAGAAAACTACGAATATTTGTATATCTTATAATTACAGGGATAGATTTTTATTTTGGACTGAAAACAAAATTGGAATAGAATAGTTCACAACATAGACGAATACATACACCGATACATTTATTGTCTCATCTGACGTTTCATTTCACTCTCTTCGTCGTAGGTCTGTGGAAATGAGAGAAATTACATTTAAAATTAGCTTACACCAGGTGGATTTACAAAATATGTTCACCTATCTTTTTCATGTCGTTTTTGTGTAGAACTGACAAATTTAAATATATTCTGCACTTTTTTGTTGACTTTTATCGTTGGTATACATTTGTATTGTATTTAACACAACTAGTTTGCCACAAAAACACGAAATGCGGTTGTTGTTCCTTTGTTGGACCTTGTTTACTATTGTCTCTATCTAGTATTATTGAACCCATGTTTTCCACCATCCAATGTGTACTTTCCACCGTGACGTTTAATTTATTGAGAGAATAAATGTATCTATGTATGTATTCGTCTATGGTTCACATAAACGCACGGTAAATGTTATACATATTGATCAGGTATAGTCGTTTAAACAGGTGAAAAATTTATTTCCATGTCAACTTTCGTTTCACTTGTCAAGCTCATATTTGTTTTGTACTTTTTCTGTATTCTTGTATTGTTGGTATAAATTTGTGTAGAGTACGACAACTGAGTATGGCAAAGTATGAATGAACAAAAACTAAATGTCTGCTGTTGCTGCCTACACCTATAACAACACCTGCTGCTACCATGTATTTGTTGGCACTGGCTATAAATGTGTTGCCGTATTGCAAATTTTTTTCACCCTTAGAGCAAATGTTGCCACATTTCGTAGTATTAAGTGTGTATAGTTTTTTTTTGTTTTGAAGTCATAAGCGCCAATAACTTAATGGAATAAAAAATAGCCCTAATACATCGTTGAGATTTTTCAAATTGAAATTTTTTTCACCGACAATTATTTTTAACCATTTTGATCTATAAGTTAATACGAATAATAACAATAATTTCAAATATTTTATGTATTTTTTTAAAGCGCTTCACATCTTCCATCAAAATGCATCGTCAACTGGACACTGTAGTTACGGCCCTAGTTCTTTTGGGTTGTATCCTTGCCAGCACTACATCTTATACTTACTATCGGCTACCAACCTCCATACAGCCAGATCGTTATAAACTCAAGGTTATAACACATTTGGAAGACCCTGCAAATTTTACCTTTAATGGCCAAGTTTCAATATATTTCAAAGTGTTGGAAGATACCATTAATATAACTTTGCATGCCCAAAATTTGACTATTGATGATACCAGGATTATACTCAAGAGTTACAGAACTAACAAATACAGTTTATGTGGAAGAGGTATAGACACAGTACCGGAACAAGATTACTATATCATTCGGCTGTGTGAACCCCTGCACAAGGGTGAAATGTACAAGTTAAAACTGTATTTTTCGGGAATTTTGAATAACGAATTATATGGCTACTATCGTAGTTCCTACGTGCTAAAGGAAACCAATGAGACTAGGTGAGTAGAGTTTTGAGTTAGAAATTTATAATTGCACATTTAATTTCGGTTAATTTAGATGGCTTGCAGTGACACAATTTGAACCAGCTTCTGCTCGTGCCGCTTTTCCATGCCTAGACGAACCTAATTACAAGGCTAAATTCAAAATATGGATGGGTCATCACAAATCGTTGACAGCATTAAGTAATATGCCGTTGGAGGAACAGATTCCATTGTAAGTTTTTATTAATTTTCCCCAATAAAATTAGACAAATTGGACCCAGGAACAAGTGTGTGGTAAATTCCGCCCTTTGAGATCAAACCATATGGATTATATACATATTGAATTCAATGTTGCCACAGAATGCCAACCGAACTTTTGGTTGATAAAAATCTTGACAAAATATCTTGATAAAAAATTTATCAAGAATTCACAGAATCGGGCTGTTAGTCTTAACCTCAGTTACTGCCAACCTGAGTTTTGCTGATTCTAAAATAGTGCAGTAACTTTTCGCATAGTCCGCCCAATAATATTCACATCATCAGCATGCGCGATCAAATGTTCAAGAGATTGCTGGATAGGGTGGCTTCTTGTCCGAGGTACCGCCTGGTCTGAAATGGTTCGGTAAGATCTTTACCAACCTACGTTGGGAGTTTGGTGTTGGTTTGCTGCTGGATAAGGTGGATCCTTGTCGGAGGTATCGCCTGGTATGAAATGGTTCGGTAAGATATTTACCAACCTACACTGGGAGTTTGGCGTTGGTTTGCTGCTGGATACGGTGGCTCCTTGTCCGAAGTATCGCCTGGTATGAAACGGTTCGGTAAGATATTTACCAGATATTTACACTAGGAGTTTGGTGTTGGCCAGTGTCACTCGGCCAAGGCGTACCAGCTGAGCAGGGATACCAAGTTCTGTTATAGCTTCGTAAAGTGTCGCCTATCGAAGTCCTAAGAAATGATAGATGTCGATTTGCTTTTCTTGTGGTTTATCGAGCATTAGCGAATTCTGGACTTTCAGGCCTAACGCCTTACTGATACGTTCCAGTCAGGTCTGCAACAATTGAATTTAGTCTTTCGCACATTATGTTTCAGAGGACCTTGTATGCTTATTCCACGGTAGTTGAGACATATTAAAATACAAAAAATAAACTAAATGGTTTCCCGTTACATCCCATGAAGGGATTAGGGAGAGCTTCTCACAACCAGTGAGCTGTGCGCGTTTTAGTTTTGAACTCACTAATTGGGACCTACAGTTTTACACCGGCTCCGAACGGTATTTTGGAGCAGGTTTTTCATGGCTAAATACTCGATAGTGTCGCCGTCACTAATCGAGGTGGCCGCCGTCGAAAAAAATTTTGAGGTGGTCAGAGTAGGCATCGAACCCACGTCGTCATGCACAAGAGCCGCGCACACTACCATTGCACCACCGACGGCCATTGCAATTAAAATACAGAATATACTACACTGAGAATCCGATCGCCGAGCATGTATTCGTCTAAGCAAATGTTGTACATGAGCTGGTTGCTTTTAAGCCAGGGCATTGCTATTCTGACTTCTTCTTGGTTAGGAGGGGGCAATTGACAACAGCGTCTTTTATTTGTTCGACTCCCCCATATTAACTACATTAATCTGGGACAAGTAATGTATAGAAATGCTATCTCCATATCCCTAAGATACTCAATCTTTGCCTGCAGAAGGGGGCCCTGAGCCATGATCTTTTGTTCATTTTTCTACCTTTTGGCAGAATTTTCGGGGCTCGTTCTTCCTTCTGTAAGTAACAATTTTGCCACTCTCATTTTTTGTCTAACTAGGTGGTTTACCTCTCCATTTCTCCTTATACCGCCCACACACATCTTGTGTTGCGACTGACTGAAGCATTGCCATACATGCAGTGGTCTTTTTATTAATTGCCTTGCGACACCCTTCATCGTACCTTGCTGTATCTTGAGGCGATTTTTTTAACCGACCAATTTTTATACGTAGAGTCGGAAGACACTATTGGAGACACACAATGCGCTTCCGAATCATCGGAAGTAAGTGCGTTCTGTGCTAATAATTACTTTCTAATCCGGTCTCGAAAACCCCGGTGGGTCAGGGACCTTACAAAACGAAGATAACATATTTCCCCCACCAGTTCGATCTTTTCCTTCAACTCTCCAGTTGGTAATACCAAGTGTACGCAGCGATTCGTCAACTTGATCCCTCCAGCGGAGTCTTGGTCTTCCTTATTTCGTCTTCGTTCGAGTTCGGTTTCGAAAACCCTTGGCGCTGGTTCGACTTCATCCATTCTACTGACAAGGTCTAGCCAGCGCAATCGCGTTATTTTGATCCTCTAAAATATGTCAATGTCGGGGTATAGCCCATACAGCTCATGGTTCATGCGTCGCCGATACTCGCCGTTGTGCACAATAGGGCCATACATTTTTCTGAGTATTTTTCTCTCGAAGACTCCTACCAGAAAGACCAGTTGTATGTGAGCCTGGTATAGCTGGATTTTGGTTATTCGAGAGAGGACTTTATATCTAAAGTGCTTGCTTAGCCCAAAATAACATCTATTCGCAACCACATTTCCCCGCTTGATCTCAAGGCTGACGTTGTCGTCTACGCCTACGGCAGATCCGAGGTATATGAATTCGTCCACTACCTAGAAATTATAACGGTTATCAACGTTCACGCTAATCGCGTGGAGGCCCTGCTCGTTGAAACCACTAATTTTGTCTTGTCCTCATTTACCGTAAGACCCATTTTTGCTAAATCCTTCTCAATTCTCGAAAACACCGCAGTAACTTCTCTAATTGTGCGCTTAATGATATCGATATCATCAGCAGACGCATGCAGCATGTGACTTTTGCTGCTGATGGTTTTATTGATTTTTACTGCAGCTTTTCTCATAATGATCTCCATTAAGAAGTTAAAGAGATCGCACGATAGGGTGTCGCATTGCCTGAGGCCTCGCTTGGTTTCGAAAGGTTCGGTAAGATCCTCACCAATTTTCACTGCGGATTTGGTGTTCGCCAAGGTCATCCTGCAAAGGCGTATTAGTTTTCCAGGAATACCAAGCTCAGACATTGCTTGTTAGAGTTTCCCCCGTATTGGGCTATCGAAGGCGGCTTAATCGACAAATAGGTGATAGGTGTCGATTTAGTTTTCGTGGGTTGTCAAAATGTCAAAAAGGAAATGTCGAAAATTTCGTTTGCATTTCTTTTCAGCTTCGAACTCCCAAACGAAAAGTTGCCTGAAAATTTCCGAAATTCAGGTTGGTTTTTTTTACGGATGGGTTATGTGGCAACCTGATTCAGGTTCATCTCCGACTACGCTTAAGCAATAATCACAATGCAAACGGCATTTTTTATCGGTGTTCGCTATATAAGCAACAATTTATTTTGAATTAAGATGATTTGTTAACAGGTGATTCCAGTATCTACAAATACATCAAGCCAACAATAACTGATTTGTTTTTTTTTGTATCCAATTCAATACAAATGTGTATCTATCTATAGAAAAAAGTACAAAGTCAAAATGCCTTTGAATTTGATAGTTCATGTAATGAACCAATCGAAAAAAAAATAATCATGTTGTTCTTGTAACACAACCTCTAGTAGTTGAATTATGATTGGAATGCTACATGAAGTTTTTCCGACTAATGTGCCAGAATATTCCGACTATTCCGACTAATGTGCCAGAGCTGGAAGAACTAGTTGGCAATTTACTGATGCGTGCAGGAACGCGCTCAATGAGTCCTGTAAGACCAGTGGTTATAATGCTGCCAAGGGTAACAAAAAATCTCATTGGTGGAACGCTGAGCTTCAGGATCTAAGATCAACAAGGCCAAAAGGAGCGGCGACCAAAGGGATTGGGACGTTTACGACATTAGTCTTAATCTATATAAAGGTGAAATCAAGAAGGCCAAACGGCGAAACTTCTGTGAATCCATTGAGGGAACCAACGAGACTGCACTCTTAAGATGCGTGATCGCTAAAAACCCACCATGTGCGGGGTTCTTAATGAAAGATGATGGAACGTGGACGTATTCGTCTGAAGAGTCTCTTGGGATTCTCCTGGATACACACTTTCCCTACGATGACAGGAATGCTGGTCATCAGCCAGAAGAGCTAGGCGGAAACTCACCTAGCTTTGAAAAAGTTCGCTCAATAATGAGCAGAAAGAATCTGATATGATGCTTTAAGACCTATAAATCAGCCGGACATGACCGGATAATTCCCGCGCAACTACAGGAGGCACTATACCTATCTTTTAGTTGGTTGGGGGCAATCTTCAGGGGCTGCCTTATGCTGGGAGTCATTTCTAGCATTTCGAAGCAAACCAAAGTGGTTTTCGTACCGAAAACGGGCAAATGCTCTCATGTCAAACCAAAGGACTTTAGTGTATCACTCTTTGTTCTTAAGACATTTGAATCTACTATCGACTTCTCAGCATGCCTATATCAAGGGCAGGTCAACTGAGACGGCTCTCCACTCTATAGTCAGCATAATATAAAACTCTCTTGAAAATAAGGTCTTCGCTCTAGGGACCTTCCTGGACATCGAGGGAGCCTTCAATAACATTCAACCTTCGGCGATTCTTAGGTCGTTAAAGAATCTAGGAGTCGACAGCTTAGCGATACGCCTAATTGGGAAACTTCTTAACAGGGCGACACCGGGGGGGCGGGGGAGTTCTGTCTCCTGGGGATAATTCTAATATAATTAATAATTCTCGACAGAAAACTGTCTTGGAAACCGAATGTTGAGGAGAGGGTGAAAAAGGCGTCTGTTGCTCTTTACTGCTGTAAAGGGGCGATAGGAAAGCGCTGGGGACTGTCCTAAGATCACCATGTGGATTTATACGGCAATAGTCAGACCAATACTTCTCTATGGCATCGTAGTTTGGTGGAGGTCCCTCCAAAAGAAATATATTCTGAATTCCTTGATGAAAAGAAATTAAAAATCAAGTACTTAATAAATCTCAGAATGTGATAAAAACTGTGATATTTAACGAAATAGAATATAAAGAAAACACCGAAATAGCAAATAAGTTTAATAACTACTTTGTTAATAGCATACAATCAATTAGAGAAACGATAGAAAATGTGCTATATGTGAACCAAATAACTGTGATGAACTCAAAATTTAACTTTCGTGCAATATCATTAGAAGAACTAAGAATTATTTGTAAAAAACTAAACGATAAGCCAGACTATAACAAAACATCGACTAAATTATTATTAAATAACTGGAATGTTATAGGAAAACATATGCTTTTTATCATAAACACATCGCTTAAAACCGGAATTTTCCGTGAAAACTGGAAGGAGTCAATGATAACACCAATAGAAAAAGTTGCCAAAACAAAAAAATGTGATGAATTTCGTCCAATAAACACTTTAAAAACATGTGAAAAAATACTTGAAAAGGTCGTTAAAGAACAATTAGAAAAATATATAGAAAAATATAATATACTATCAAAATATCAGTCAGGTTTTCGAAAAAAGTTCTCGTGTGAAACAGCAGTTAATTACGTAATAAACAGATGGAAAAATATAGAAAAAAATAAGAAAATTATGGCCATATTTTTGGATTTTAAAAGAGCATTTGAGACAATAGATAAAGATATAATGCTACAAAAACTATTTATTTATGGTATACAAGGCATCGAATTAAATTGGTTCGAATCATATCTCACTGGTAGGAAACAAAGAACTAGAGTGAATAACGCAATTTCAAATACAATCAATAACGATTTTGGAGTACCCCAAGGCTCAATTCTGGGAGCATTACTATTTATTATATATATTAATGATATTCCAAATGTACTACAAAAATGCTAAATAATACTGTACGCAGACGATACGTTGATATTTACGGAAGGCGACACGGATAAACAATGTCAAGACACACTTACGCGAGATATGATAAATATTAACAATTGGCTAAAAATGAACAAACTAAAACTAAACGAAAGTAAAACAAAAGTAATGGAGATAAATATGAATAGCGACTCAGTATTTAAAATAAACGACGAAACAATCGAAAAAGTAACACAAATCAAATATCTGGGATTTATAATAGACAGAAATTTAAATTTTAAAGAGCATATTGACTACATATGGAAAAAAATTGGTAAAAAAAATTGGTTTTTTTAAACGAGTGAGAAAAAAACTATCAACTTTGACGGCAATAAATATATATAATACAATTATAAAGCCACATTTTGAATTTGGATCTACAATTCTCTATACATGCTGCACAAAAACACAAATCGACCGACTCCAAAAACTACAAAACAAAGCTATGCGCACTATATTAAAATGCAACAGATACACATCAATTCAATTTATGCTAGAATCGTTAAAATGGCTCAACATTCAACAAAGACTGGAAATTAACACGTTGAACTTTATTCAGAAAATGAAAATTGGAAACGCTCCAGAATATTTAATCGAACAATTAAGATATGTTGGCGAAGTACAGCCCTAACAACTAAGAAATATGGAAAATTTTAGACTACAACGAACAAAAACAACTAAAATGCAACGCTCCCTCTTCTATAAAGGATTGCAACTATACAATACCTGATAATGTTAAAATCGAAAGAAATATAAATGCTTTTAAAAGAAATTGTGTATATTTTGTTAAATATTATAGTACAATAAGGTAAAATTGTTAATTTAATTCTCTTGTATGAATAATTAAAGTATTTGAAATACTAATAAAGTAATAATAATAATAAATAATAATAATAATAATAAAGATCAGCACTGATTAGGGTTAGTGGGGCAATGGGCACGACGTTCGGTACTGCACTTAGTGCTATCCTGAACATCTGTACTCCTGATATCATGGCCGAATCGGCAGCCGCTACATCCCTGTTGACAATCAGAGATTGTGGCGTTTTGATATCGGGGCATTCCGGACACGCTGAATTACTACACACGATCAACTCTATTCCCGTAAAAACGGACTACTGTATTCCCTACCTTCTACCAGCGACAAATCTAAGGACCGAACAGGAATACCTGGGAAAAGTCACTGGAAGGGGATACCAGAAGCATCAGATTTTTCACGGATGGACGAGCAAGTAGGCTATGGGGTATCCCCTTCAAGCTGCCTGATCACTGTAGTGTATTTCAGGCGGAAATTACCGCCTTACTGGAGGTTGCTGAACTACTGAAAGTAGTGTCACAACCCTCCGGAGAATATGTATCTACACAGACAGCCAGGCTGCCATAAAATCCCTGGAAGCCATGTTTGCTACGTCCCTGACGGTGAAAGAATGCCACTCATCACTTAGGGTGATGGCAGAGTATTTTGACATCAGACTCATCTGGATACCGGGACACAGCGACATTCCAGGCAATTGCGTAGCGGATGCGTTAGCTGGTAGTGTTAGTATGTCAATCTCTACCTGCCGTTTGCAGATCAGGCAGTGGGCCGATAATATGTTCAAGGACAAATTTCCAATACAAAGCGACTTGCACAAAACTGGAAAGTTTTCGAGGCAAATTTGCTGAGTAAACCTGGAAAAAGAAACGTGAAAACTTTTGACATTTCAATGTCAATATTTTTGTATTAAAAAATAGTGAAAAGTTATTTTATGTGAAAAAAATAAAATAATGGAATCGGTAAAGCATATACATATGTACGTATGTATATGTTTTAAAATTTATTATTAAACAAAATTACTCCAGACCGATGGAAGCAGTAAAAAATAAGCAGGAATCACTTTCTTTAGACATTTTTTTAATTTTACTTTGTTTATTTACTTTATCAGCTTTTTTTGACAGTTGGTGCATAGATAAACTGAGGAACTTTATTTGGTGCCTCATGAAACGCATCGGGGCAAACTTACGCTGAGCAAAAGTTCTAGGTTTTCTTGTTTGCATGAATACCACTAGTTGCAATTATGGCTTTATAGACCATTAAAATATATATTATTTTTGAGGTTAAATTATTATTTTTTATATAACTAGTCTAACCTCCGTTATCACCATATCCAGTTATCATACAGTTAAACCTAACAAAAAGTTCCATCTGTCAGTTTGTATGGTATTTAAATAATATAACTGTTACTTAGCTTCTAACTAGATCGTGTGATAACAACCCAAACACCCTTATATTTCGTAACTACTTAACATTTAATTTTCTTTCAGGAATGGCACCGAAAATTTCATTTGGAGTATATTTGAAGAATCCGTGCCAATGTCCACCTATCTGGTGGCATATACTGTCAATGATTTCTCGTATAAATCTTCTAAGCAAGAAGAAGGATCCAAGGTTGCATTCCGTACATGGTCCACGTTGGACAACCTTGACATGTGTAATTATGTCACCGAAGTGAGTCCTAATGTATTGAAATACTTTGAAGATATTTTCGGCATTCCCTTTCCATTGCCGAAAGTCGATGGTATGTTTATACCCGATTTGTATTCAAGCGCTATGGAAAACTGGGGTCTCATTACTTATGCAGAAGATGAAATACTCTTCACCACCCATCTATCATCTGAATATAATAAGCAGCGCTTAGCTTATGTTATAGCTCATGAATTGGCTCATCAGTGGTTTGGTAATTTGGTCACAATGAATTGGTGGACTGACCTGTGGTTAAATGAAGGTTTCGCCACCTACATGGCTAGTTTGGGTGTTCACAACCTGAGGCCTGAATGGGATTCATACAATGAATATGGTCTGGAGAGTATGTCGATCGTTTTCCGCAAAGATGCTCAACTGAGTAGTCATCCCATATCACAGCCTATATTGAATACTAGTCAGATAAAGGAAAGATTTGATTTGATTTCCTATAATAAAGGATCGGTAATCTTGAGAATGGTGCATATGATTTTGGGCCAAGATTGTTTCTTCGAGGCTGTCCAGGACTATCTGAAAACTCATAAATACAAAAATGCCGAACAAGATGATCTATGGACTGCTTTCACAGAGCAGGCTCATAAATATAACCGCATTGAACCCCAATATGATATGAAGGTTATAATGGACTCATGGACCCTACAAAGCGGTTATCCTTTGGTGAAAATCAACCGTGACTATAAAACCGGTTCCGTAGAAATAACCCAACAGCGATATTTGGAAAGTTCTGACATTCGTGAAGAAGAGGCTAAAAAATGTTGGTGGATTCCTTTAAGTTACACCACTGCCTCCAAGTCGGACTTTATGACAACCACGACCAAGACATGGTTAGAGTGTGATATGTCGAACAAAAGTGTTGCCTTGAAATTGGACAGTGTGGCCAATGCTAGTGAATGGATTATGTTCAATATGCAGCTGTCCGGTGTGTATAGAGTCATGTATGACTCTGAAAATTGGAGACTATTGAAGGAAACTTTAAATAGTGATAAATTTACAAGTATTCATGTTATGAATCGTGCCCAGCTGATCGTTGATGCCATATGGTTGGCATGGAGCGGCCATCACGATTATAATATCACCTTTGATATTTTGGATTACTTGATTCAGGAACGTGAATATTTGCCATGGGTATCAGCATTGGAAGGTCTTAGTAGTGTTGATACTATGCTGAAACCTTTCAAAAAACCTCATGATTATTTCAAGGTATGAACAATTTTAAATCACTACTTTAGTTGTAAAAAAGTGAATAGGGCTAAAGGTGGGCAGGCGTTAAGATGGAAGCACCCAAAAATTACATTCGGTAACAACCGAGTATAGTATACCCCTGTTTTATTCAAACTGTTGTCTACAATAACTCTATAAAACTCCAGCAATGTCAACATGTGAATTAATAGTTTGGAAAAATTTCCCGAAGTAACGGGTGTTGTTTCAGAGGTATTTAATTTCAAATTGAAATAAGGCACACATGAATTGGAGTAATTGTAACGAAATTAGCTTTATTTGAAAGATTGTCTTTTACCATTTCTACACGCTGAAAAATAACGGCCTGTCTAACATATTTTCCCAAACATATTCTGCAGGAACCATGTATATGTTTGGAACACACTTCAAACATTCATATGTTTGCAAGTCCCAAACTTACTTGTATTTAAATACAAACAGTATCATGTTTACTGACCAACATGTATGCTTTTACGTGGAAACATATGCGTTCTTCATCCCAAACATCCATAGCATTCGCGTGTTTCTCCCAAACCTACATACATATACTTACGTGGAAACATATGCGAATTTCCTCCCAAATATAATAATATTTAGAAACGAATTATTCTTCGATTTCAATATATGTGTATTATTTATTATAATTAATTTAACAATATAAATCCACATTTATAAATAATAATACAAAAAATTAATAGATTTAAAACGGTCCATTTTACATTTATTTGCATAATAATGCATTACGTATTTTTCTTTCATGAAATGATAATCCGTTGCTCTTTTGCTTATCCTTTCTTTGTTGTCTCACGTTTTTGTTTTCAGAAGGTTTCAGCTATGCGTTGGTTATCACCATGCGTTGGAACACAAACAAGATATTTATATACAAATCAAGTTCATGCAAACCAAGCGTGGATTAATTACTTGTGATTTTTTTATTATATTTCACAAATGGTCCGCCATTCCGATTTTCTCAGTAAAGGCTCGGACCGACAATGGGCTTCACGTTGTTGCCCTTTCCAGTTTCTTTCCTCAAAATTGTTTCTCACTTTGGTAACACACACATACATATATACGAAACACATACACAAAACCCAAAGTAACATCCCAAACCATTTAACCATCCGAGCCTTCGTTTATTCCTTTTCACTGATCAAGCGCTTTTGATATCGTCTGTCCGATGAAGCATTGACGACTGATTACATGAAACTAAAACGCAATACATCAGGCAAAATAAGAAACACTTCATCTGCAATTTACACGCACATTCAGGAATATTTATGTCTCACTGACTGAGAGAATAATGCAAAAATACAGATACTCAGTTACAAGATAGACTCTCTCGTTGTCCCTCTTTTATTTTCTTGCTCTCGAGAGAGCATAGACAGGGCAACAAACACAGCTGTATTTATATAACAAACACAAGTATATTTGGGTCGCAAACACATATGTTATAGCATATTAATCATTGTGTCTCAAATATGTAAAATTGAATAGCAAACACAATGTGTTTGGACACAAGTATATTATGTTTGCGACAAACTCCAAACACAGTTTATATTTGCATCCAAACAATAAAAAAAGACAGATTTTCAGCGTGTATTTGAGTATGATAACGGAATGTGATAGCCGTGGCTGACTCGCACGAAGTCCGATCGGGGGCCCAATTTTTGATCACCTTTTGCAGTATTTGGGGCGGTATACCCGTAATAGTCCTACATGGGATGTAACGGGAAACCATTTATTTTTTATATGGGTAATAGTGTCTTCGAAGTCGTTAATCCTCTCTGGCTATCAGGGTAGACCAGCAATTGCACATACTCCCACAGAAAATAATAAAGCGGTATTAAATCGCACGATCTTGGAGACCGAATCACAGGTCCAAAGAGCAAAATTATGCACTCACCAAATGTTTCCCTCCAATAAAAAAATAAATAAATAAATGGATTCCCGTTACATCCCATGAAGGAATTTGGGAGAGCTTCTCACAACCTGTGAGCTGTGCGCTTTATAGTTTTATACTCACTGATTGGGACCTACAGTTGTACACCGGTTCCGACCGGTATTTTGAGAAGCTTTTTCATGGCTAAGTACTCGATAGTGTCGCCGTCGCCAGGATCTCCTGTACAAGAGGCGCGCACACTAACCATTGCACCACCGACGGCCAATACTCCCTCCAATACTTTAAATCAATTGTGGCACGCACTTTGTGGCAAGTAGAGTTGTCTTGTTGAAAACGTAGCTCTCCCACTTCCAGGCGAGTCAATTCAGGAATGTTGAAGTCATTTATCCTTGCTCTATAGTAGTCACTATTCGTTCCGGCAGGCATCGTTTTTGAGGAAGTTAAGACCAGTGATTCCACCAGCCCATAAAGCACATCAGTCACTTTTTCTGGATGCAATGGCGTCTCAACAATCGATTGAGTACTATATTCACTCCAAATGGGACAGTATTGCTACTGACGTAGCCATTCAATCAAAAATTACTATAATCGCTGAACAAAACTTTCTTGTGAAATGCATTTCATGAACAGTCTTGTTTTGAACATGTTTCGCAAAATGAATCTGCCCAATTTGCAAGCGTTGTTCGACGTCAATCTATTCATGATGAAATCACAAACAAAACTAAACAAATCAAGTGACACCTATCAAGATGGCTGACTTTTTTGCACAAAAAAGTTCGATAAACTTTGTTTATAATGAAAAAATTTCGTTAAGAACCTTGTTTGCTTCAAATATGGTCGCTAAAAACTTTGTTTGTTAGGGTAAAGTTCACTAAGAACTTTAGTTGTTGCAAAAATGTTTTGTAAAAAATTGCGTTTGTTAGGAGAAAGTTTACTAAGAACTTTAGTTGTTGCAAAATAGATCGCTAAGAACTTTTGCTGTTCCAAAAAAATCGCTAAGAACTTCGTCCGTTATAAAAAAAGTTGGATATCTTTTTTGAATGAAAATAAATCGTTTAAATCTTTTTTATGAAAGGGAAAAATTTCGGTACGAACATATATTATGTGGGGGAAATGTTCGCTAAGAACTGTCAAAAAGTTGACTTAATTGTTTTTGTTGCAAGAAAATCACAGGAGGTGTCAGAGGACACCCCGTTGGAACAAAGTATTTTTCGCTATATATTATGTACTATTTAGTTCCAACACGCCTATAAATGGATCTTTAAGAAAATATACTTTTTGCCAATGATAAACTATTTTTAAAAATTTTTTTTTTTCATAGAATGTATTTGTTTTTAAATACATAAGTATATTTTTAGGTCCTTTTTGTATGAATATGTATTTTCCCGAAAAGGTAAATTTTTTAAAGAGAGGTATTCTTTTATTAAAAACGAATGTTTTTTTAAAGAAAAGTTACTATTTTTAAGAAGAAGTACTTTCTGTAAGAAAAACCCATAAGAGTATGAATTTTTTTTACAAAGAAGTACTTTTTTTAAGAACAGGTGCTTTTTAAAGAAGTGGTACTCTTTTTAGGAAAAGGTTATTTTTTTAATAAAACTTTCTTATTTTTAGAAAGTCTACTTATCTCAGGAAAAGAAAAGAAAAGGTATATTATATATAGGTTATATATTATATATAGGTTTTTTTAAGAGAAGGTATTTTTTGAGAAAAAAAGTTTTTTTTAAGAGAGGGATTTTTTTTTAAAAAGAGGAATTTTTCAAGAATATGTAAATTTTTAAGAGTAGGTACTTATGTCGAGAGAAGTTATTTTGTTTCACAAAAAAGGTACTCTTTAAAGAAAAGGTAGTTTTTTAAGAAAAGGTAATTTTTGTAAGAAAATGTAAGTTTTTTTAATCAAAGGTACTTCTTTAAGTTAAGGTATTTTTTTTTAAGAAAAGGTACTTTGTTTTAAGAATATTAATAGGTTTTTTTTTTTGAGAAAATATACTTTTTAAAAGAAAAGGTACTTTGTTTTAAGAATATTAATAGGTTTTTTTTTTTGAGAAAATATACTTTTTAAAAGAAAAGGCACTTATTTAAGACAAGCACTTATTTAAATAAAAGTAGGTTTTTAAGGAAACGATTTTTTCAAATAAATGGTAATAAAATTCAATATTTGTTTGCCAGTCTTGCACTTTGGCTTTTCTAATCTACTTTTTATTGGGTTCAAAACCACTTCCCATTAAACAAGAAATTTCCCAACATATGTGAGACATCTAGCATAGATAAATAAAAAACCATAGATGGTGAAAGATAAGAGGTGGATTTGAAAGTAAAGTGAAATTTTCTAGATGGCGCCGGAGTAGCGGGATATAGGCAAAATTCCCTGGAAACAAAAAGTATTGAAAAACCTATATAACCATGCTTTTTTGCCTGTTGTATTGTCAACAAATATCAAAAGCGATATGCTTTTCTATTATTTATATTCTATTTTCAAATTTAAGCAACAAAATCGAAATAAAAATGATGTTTGACTGATTTTTCGTCGCATCCGAGTGAAAAATTATCGTAGGGAAATAGCATGTGCCCTCTGGTGAAAATGGTGATTAAGCAAATGAATCATCTATGGTTTTATATATCTATGCATCTAGTTAATTTCTTTCCCTATGATCCGAGCCATAGAATAATACAAACATAGATAAACTTATTCTTTCATCTGGCGTTTCATTTCACACTCTTCATCGTAGGTTTGTGGAAATGAGAGCAATTAAATTTAAAATTACCATACACCAGGTGGAGTTACAAAATATGTTCACTTAACTTTTTCCTGTCGTTTTAGTGTAGAACTGAAAAATTTAATTTGTTGACTTTTATCGTTGGTATACATTGGTATTGTATTTAACACAACTAGTTTGCCACAAAAACACGAAATTCGGTTGTTGTTCCTATGTTGATCGCTGTATACTATTGCCACTATCTGGTATTATTGAACCCATATTTCTACCATCCGATGTTTACTTTCCATCGTACCTATGACGTTTAATTTATTGAGCGAATAAAACCTTCTATGGTATGTGTTATTCTATGATCCAAGCCGTTAGTCTAGACACAAACCAAAGCAAAAGTAAACAATATAGTTGATAATACTGGGTTGTAGCATAATAGTGCTAAAACAAAAGTTGTTTAACTTTTTCATTTAATTTTTTTTCATTCCAAAATGTTAAAATACAATTTTGCTTTCTTTCTGTATAATTTTCAGGCTTATGTGCGCTATATTATTGAACCCATATACAATTACCTGGATGGTCTAAATGATACACTCGACGATTCAAGCAACAAGCATGCCTGGCTCTCGCATAAATCTCTGGTAGTTGATTGGGCCTGTAGCGTGGGACTAGAACACTGTGTGAATTTAAGACTCACGTATTTCCAACAATGGAAAGCATCTGAAAACCCAAATACAGACAATCTAATTCCGACTGACTTAAGAGAAAACGTTTACTCTACGGCCATACGTCATGGTGATATGGATGACTGGCAGTTCTTGTTGGAACGTTACAGGGAAACGAATGATACCACCGAGATGGATAACATACTTGTGGCATTGGCTTTCTCTAGTAATGATACGACATTGAGAGACTATATCGACATTTTATTCGATAAGAAGGAACATATATACAAACATCATGCAGCATATGCCTTCAGTGCCGTAGCTCGTAATGCAGCGGGAGCCTCCCTGGCTCGGGATTACTATGCGGAACATATTAGTGATTTGCACGAATTGTAAGATATTTACTGACAATTAAGAAAAGAGAGTTTTTAAATTTTGTTTTTTTTCGTAATCCCCTTTTAGCTTTCGCCGTGACTCCACTCTACTGGGGGAATTGTTGGGGCCCTTGGCTAGCCAAATTGTATCTTCTGAAGATCTCAAAAAATTCACTAATGTCATCGATACTCACAAGGATTATTTCTCGGAGTCCCACGTCATCGATATTTACAAGAATTATTTCTCGGAGTCCCAAGAGGATGTTCAGTCCGCATTGGAAGTAATCAATTTTAATATTAAATGGCGTGAAAATAATGTTGAGGATCTGAAAGCCCGCCTGAAATCACGTTTATCCCATATAGGTGTACTTAAGGACGGTGTGGAGGCATAAATGCACATGCATCACAATATATGCACCAGTAGTATATTAAAAGTGGTGTGTAGTTTGTCCGGGGTGGTGAAGATGATGCTATTAATAATGATATAATTAATCTATTAAGGAATTTTTATTTTATAATAGTTTCGAATTTCGAACAAAAAAATACAAAAACCGCCCATAGTAAATGTTAATGCCTAGTATTTCTAATTAACGACCCTAACATCTGCCCATATTAATTTTGTGTAACATAAATAAATCTACAAACATATATATGATTTTTAAAAATATTAACGAAAATTTTGTATTTTATTATTATTAGCAATTGAAAGGGATATTTTAATGGCTAATCTATCCTAATTTTCGCATTCCCTAACTCAGATTCCCATTACAAATGTGTATTTTTTATTGTTTGGATGCAAATTTAAATATAATGCAATATAATGTTTGGATGCAAATATAACGTATCTGTAGCTTGCCACAAATATAATATACTTGTGTCCAAACACATTGTGTTTGCTATTCAATGTTACATATTAGATACACAATGATTAGTAGGCTAAATTACATGTTTCTGTGACCCTAATGCGGCTATGTTTGATGAAATCTGCTGAAAACATAAACTTGACAGACAACAAATAAACCAAAAAGCAGCACATCTTCAATACATTAAAACAATGCTTGCAAACATATACATGGTTCCTGCAATATGTTACTGGGGCGGTTTCTTCAGCATGTGAAGCGCTAGAAGAAAGATTGTCGCAATCAGTGAGCTGAGCGCTTTCTCATTTTTCTCTCACTGATCACGATCTACAGTTTTACAGTTACAGTTACAATTTGCCCCCATCGTTGAACCTATAAATATACCTGGTACGGTAAAGTGGCTTAAAAACCATACTGTACACAATTTCGATATCACAGGATGTGGCTGAATAGGAGACGTATGTTATTAGTCCCTGTAGAACCAATTATAACTCTGGAGAAAGATCGTAAAATCATTCAGCTTAACTCCCTAAAAGTCTGTTGGATCCAACAGACGCTATAGTTCTTATCTTCATCTCTCGACGCTCTAGTTCTTATCTTCATCTCTACAACTTCTGCAGTAATCATTAACTGATATTCTAATTCTAGGCACATGGCTACCTATATAATAGGCTACCTATTAAATAGTGTTAAAATAGCCTGGTGACCCTGCATTTCTTTTCTCCAGACCATACATTCTTCGTATGTTTAATAGCTTAAGCATGAACTTACATGCAAAAATGGCATACCCACATACTCCATATCCAGCGGAACAGGTAAGATAGTTGCCAAACTGGATCCATAGTTCCCTGGAATGTTCTTGTGCCCCGACATCTATACACGCTGAAAAATAACGGCCTCTCTAACATATTCTCCCAAACATATTCTGCAGGAACCATGTATATGTTTGGAACACACTTCGTACATTAATATGTTTGCCAGTCCCAAACTCACTTGTGTTTTAATGTAAACAGCACCATGTTTCCTGCAAACATGTATGCTTTTACGTGGAAACATATGCGTATTTGCTGCAAACCTAATAATATTGAAAAACGAATATTCTTTGATTTCAGCATATATGTACGTATTATTTATTATAATTTATTTTAGCAATAGATATTCACATTTGTAAATAATTAATACAAAAAATTAAAAGATTTTAAACGGCCTTTTTTACATTTAGGTGCATTGAGTGCGATATTTGTTTTTTTATCATGAAATGAGAATCTGTTGCTCTTTTGCTTGTCCTTTCTTTGGTGTCTCTCACGTTTTTGTTTTCGGAAGGTTTCAGCTTTGCGTTGGTTATCACTATGCGTTAGTACACAAAGAATATATTTATATACAAATCTAGTTCATGCAATCCAAGCGATTATTTCACAAATTGCCCCCCGCTCCGATTTTCTCAGTAAAGGCTCGGACAGACAACGAGCTTCACGTTGTGGCCCTTTCCAGTTTCTTTCCTCAAAATCGTTTCTCACTTTGGTAGCACACATACACAAAAACCAAAGTAACATCACAAACCGTTTATGCGTCCGAGCCTTCGTTTATTCATTTTTAACTAATCAAGCGCTTTTGATATCCTCTGTCCGATGAACCATTGACGATTGATTACATGAAAATAAAACGCAATACATCAGCCAAAATAAGAAACACTGACTTCATCTGCAATTTGCACGCACACTCAGGAATATTTATGAGAGAATAATGCATTAATATAGATACACACTTACAAGATAGACTCTCTCGTTATCTCTCTCTTATACTCTCGCTCTCGAGAGAGCATAGACAGTGCAACAAACACAGCTGTACTTGTATCACAAATATAAATATATGTGGGTCGCAAACACATATATTCTAACATATTACTCACTGTGTCTCAAACATGTAATAATGAATAGCAAACACAATATGTTTGGACACAAGTATATTATATTTGCGACAAGCTCCAACTACACTTTATATTTGCATCCAAACAACAAAATGACAGATTTCTCAGCGTGTATAAGGTGGATATCGAACTGCTTTGCCATCTCATTTAGAAATGCGCGGTAGCTGTGGGAAGTTCTTCAAGACAGGAATAGAGATTGCACATATTTTATAGCAGCAGTGTAGATGTTTACACCCCAGACGGTGATTACGTTTCGTGACAGACAAAGGACAACTTCTCTGATTGCCATGAATTCTGGTAGTCTTTGTGCAAGGTGTAAAGCCACCTCTTTAGAGGTTCCAAATTATTATTAGCACCTCGAATCACACTGGAAGAGCATCTACCATCTATTAGTCGTAACAAATGGACAATCAGCTTCTTTGTTTTCTGATCAGGAGATATTCAAGTAGTCTTGCCTCGTACCACTGACACCCATATTTTTGGTGCCGGCGAAACCTATCATTGAGGTTCTCGAAATAAGTTTATTGTTGGTTTATTCACCGGAAAGTGCATTGTCGTTTGTTGTTATGCCGATGGCGACAAATCAGCTGGGCTGACGCGTTTACTTACTTACTTACTTATCCGGTCTCGAACAAAACCGGGTGTCAGGCACCTTACAAAACGAATATAACATATTCCTCCAGTCTGTTCGATCTTCTGCCCTACTTCCCCAGTTGATAATACCAAGTGTTCGCAGGGATTCGTCAACCTGATCCCTCCAGCGAAGTCTTGGTCTTCCCATTCTTCGCCTTCCTTCGAGTTCGGCTTCGAAAACATTTCGTGCTGGTCCGTCTTCATCCATTCTACTGACATAGTCTAGCAAGCGCAATCGCGTTATTTTGATCCGCTTAACTATGTCAATGTTGGGATAAAGCTCATACAGCTCATGGTTCATTCGTCGCCGATACTCGCCGTTATGCACTATAGGGTCATACATTCTCCGAACTATTCTTCCCTGAAGATTCCTACAGATGTTCCGTCTGCTTGCGATAAGACCCAGGATTCTGCGCCTTAATACAAGACAGGTTGTATGAGAGTTTGGTACAGCTTGACTCTGTTACAGCTGGACTACACCTGGAGTTTGGTACAGCTGGACTTTATCTCTAAAGTGCTTGCTTAGCCCGAAATAACATCTATTCGCAAGCACATTTCCCCGCTTGATCTCAAGGCTGACGTTGATGTCTATGCCTAAGGCAGATCCGAGGTATATAAATTCGTCTACCACCTCGAAATTATAACGGTTATCAACATTCACGCTTTGTTATTATAGCGTGAAGGCCCTGCTCGTTGAAACCATTAATTTTGTCCTGTCCTCATTTACCCTCAGACCCACTTTTGCTGACTCCTTCTCAATTCCCGAAAAAACCGCAGTAATTTCTCCAATTGTGCGCCCAAATATATCTATATCATCAACAGCGAGCAGCATGTGACTTTTGCTGCTGATGGTTTCATCCATGTCGAGCTTTCCCATAATGATCCCCATTAAGATGTTAAAGAGATCGCTCTATAGGGTGTCGCCTTGCCTGAGGCCTCGCTTAATTTCGAAAGGTTCAGTAAGATCCTTACCGACTTTCACTGCGGATTTGGTGTTCGTCAAGGTCATCCTGCAAAGGCGTATGAGGTTGTAGGAATACCAATTTCAGACATTGCTTCGTAGAGTTTCTTTCGTATCGGGCTATCGAAGGCCACATTATAATTAACAAATAGATGATAGGTGTCGATTTGTTTTTCGTGGGTCTTCTCCAGTATTCGGCGTAGCGTGAAAATCTGGTTTCAGTCCCTCGCACATTATACTTGATAGAACCTTATATGCTATGGATATAATGCTTATTCCACGGTAGTTGGCACAGAGACTCTGGTCACCTTTTCCAAATATGGGACATGGTACCTAAAGACTCCAATCGCCCGGCATGCATTCATCTAATCAAATTTTACCAAAGAGCTGGTGCAGTCACCTTATCAGCTCATTGCCTCCAGCCTTAACCAGCTCCGCCGGTAATCCATCAGCTGCTGCGGCTTTGTTGTTCTTAAGCCGGGCAATAGCTGTTCTGACCTCGGCTTGGGACAATCGATCGCAATGTTGGCGACGACGTCGACTGCCCCATCGTCATTGGATATCTCAGGTACCAGTAGTGCGGCGACACTATCGAAACCAAAATACCGGTCGGAATCGGTGTCGAATCTCCTCGCCGTCACTATGCGAGGTGACCGCCGCCGAAAGAAATGTGAAGGTGGTCAGAGCAGGGATCGGACCCGCAATCTTATGTACAAGAAGCGCGCACACTTACATTGCACCAGCGATGGCCATACGTCCATTTTATGGTCGCCGTAAATGTTGGCCAATGGACATGGCAAATAGAAAATCGTAAGTAAAATTGCAGCAGTGGGAGAGTAGAAAATCAACATGAGATTGACAAGGCGCCGTCACATTCACCAGAAGTCACTGTTTGGTGTGCTTCATCGGCCGGTGGAATCGTAGGTACTTACTTCTTTTAAAATGAGAACGGCCAGAACGTTGCGAACGCTACAGAGCCATGATTTCCGATTATATCTTGCCCCAATTGAATGAAATCTTGACTGAAGACACGTTTCTCAAGAGGATGAGGACGCATGCCATACAGCGGGTCAAGCAATCGACGTTTTGAAAATCACATTGGGTCCACGCTTTACGTCTCGAAGTGGAAATTGGCCACGCAGTTCATGCGATTTAATGCCTCTACACTATATTCTCCTGGGTTACGTGAAGATTTATGCGAACAAACCGAGAAGTTGGGACGCCTTGGAAGACAACATTGTGCGAACCATTGTCAAGATACTGTGCCAATTGCTTGAATAAGTGGTCTGCGCCACTTCAAAGCCAGCTGCGGCTCGCCTAAGTCCCAAAATATATTCAATCACTATTGGCATAAAATTAAGCGATACGCTTTTCTATTATCTATATTTTATTTCAAATGACAAAATACAAATGACATATCAAATGACAAAACTTCAGTCATTTAATCGGGCAACATTCTCTCCCGTAACTCGCTGAGAGTCGCATTTTTCCACATTCTCAGAAAAGAGCCTTGAAATGGGGTTGCTCTTTCTTCACAAACGAACTCAAAAAGACACCTTTAGGGTAATGGGCTGAGACAGTGCTTCTAGCTCATTCCCCATTCACGCTATCCTCTATCAAATCTGTAACTACAATTTCGGTCAGCTGTGGCTTGGATCAAACAGATGTACAAGTAGACACAAAAACGATATACAAGTAGAAAGTCAAAATTTCTCTTCACTCAAGTGCCAACAAAAAAATCGAGTGAAACCCTAGTCATTCTCTGCTCTCTCTCTCTTACTCTCTCCATTGAATATTTCAATACACGAGCAGCTTTATGATAGCGTTATTGTATATAACTATACAAATTCCAACCATGTTGAAGTAAAATTACATAAACTTTGCAAAAAGTATGAAATAATAAAGAAGTTTGAGTGAATTTCTAGCACTTTTTGGTTCTCTTTTACCAGGGTTGCTAAATTGCGCACATCTTCTGGTCGTCTAATTCTAAATCATCTTTGGTATATAGTCAAAATTTATCTTCACTCGAATGCGAACAAACAAAACGAGTGAAACCTTAACCATACTCTGCTCTCTCTCTCGTACTCTCTTCATTGAATAGTTCAATACACGAGCAGCTTTTGGATAGTGTTATTGAACATAACTATACAAATACCAATCATGTTGAAGTAAAATTACATAAACTATGCAAAAAGTATGAAATAATCAAGATATAACGCGAGAGAGGAAAGTGTTTGAGTGAATTGTGACCATTTTTTGGTTCTCTTTTACGAGGGCTGCCAAATTGCGCACATCTTCTGGTCGTCTAATTCTTGATCGTCTTTGCTTGGATACCCCTGCTAGTACAAAGAGATATGACATAACTAATGGCATAAACTAAGCCATATGCATTATCTATATTATATTTTTAAATTCAAACAACTGAATCGAAATAAAGATTTTTTAATGCATTTTTGTCGCATCCGAGTGAAAAATGTTCGTACGGAAACAGTATGTTCCCTCTGCTGAATAAGCGAATGAATCATCAATGGTATTTCTATCATCTTTGATTAATATAACATATTGTCAACTTTTTGATAGAAATTCACCACCTACCTTTAGTCACCTATTGGAAATCATTATTTTGTTCTTGAAACATCTTGATATATACAGCCTTGTCCCAAAGAGGGTGTACAGGTAGGGAAGAAAAAAACCGCGCATTTACGCAGCCCTCGTAGAAGAGAACCAAAAAGTCGACGCGATTCACTCAAACGCATTTCTATCTCGCGTCATAACTTGATTATTTCATACATTTTATATACTTTATATAATTTTATTTAAACGTGGTTGGAATTTCTATAGTTAGATACTGTAACATCATCAGAAAACTGCTCGTGTATTGAAATATTCAACTAAGAGAGTAATAGAGATATAGAGAGCAGAGAAACGAGGCGCTTCACTCTTTTTTTTATTCTCTTCTACGAGGGTTTCCAAATTGCGCAGTTTTTCTCTTCTCTCCTCCTGTACATCCTCTTTGCATGAACAAAATTAGCACAAATCTACTCTTAAGTAGGACGTAGCGTATTTTCTGCGCCTTAATGTGAGCTGCTGATACCACACACCAATTTACCACGAAGTTTTGATGAATTTGCTTTACTACCGTTTAATTCGCTTAAGAGCCTTCGATCTAGAAAATAAATGATGGCTCTATTTTCGGGATAGTGGTCGAAGTTGCTTATTGTTTGATGATATAGCGAAAACAGTCTTGGCCTATCGAGATTAGATGGTATCTCACCACCGACTATTAAGTTAATGTTGAATTTTCGAGAACACTCCAGAAGAGACAGTGTTACCATGTGATGGTTCACGACTTGGATCAGTTTTAAATCAAGCGGGTAAAGATACAAATCGTCGACACTAGTGTTATTGAATAAAGACTTATTGTAAACAGCTAAGTTTGTACTGCATAAGTATAAGTAAAGGGTGTCTCAGTAAGAATGCACTTTTTCATTTTAAAATAAAACCACTTTTTTTTGAGATAGTTGTAATTTTTTTTATTGGATTATAAAGAAAACTTGTTCCGATTAAATATGGAGTAAAATATCCGTCAAATGGCCCCCACGGGTGCGATGATAGGCCAATACTATTTTCATGAAATGTTCCGTAACTTTTTCGCAGAGATGTGGCAGTATCTAACCGATGGCGTGTTGGATCTCGGAATTGAGCTTAGGAATTGTTTCCGGATTTTTCGCATAAGCCCGAGATTTCACAAAACCCCAAAGAAAGTAATCGCACGGCGTTATATCGCATGATCTTGGTGGCCAGCTGGCATCAGAATTTCTTGAGATAATTTGTTGTGGAAATCGTTATATATATGTCCTTTATTCATTTAAACAAAATACTATACAATTATACAATTAAAATACAATATTTAAATAAAAGGTTCACGAAGAACATAGGGCGTCAACAAATTCTCTCCATCGATTTCTGTTTCTAGCAAGTAATTTAATTTGAATTGCAGACACCGCTTCCATGTATTTAGTGGTAGTCCTGGCCTTCGATTGGGGGTTCCATTCTAGTGCCGCTCTAGCAATATCCGATGTTGGACGCCTAAGTATGTGACCGATCCAGGCCCATTTTCTTCTAAGTATATCGAATTCAAAATGGCTGTTATTTGTGCGTTGCCAGAGGTCTTCATTAGATACTACATTCGGCCAGTAAATGCGAAGAATTAGCCTCAGACAACGATTGATAAACGTTTGGACCTTCTTCATAAGGATCTTCGTCAAGCTCCAAGTAGTACAACCGTACAATAGTACTGACTTTACGCTGCAATTCAATATTCGCAATGTCGTCTTTTGCGAGATCTTCTTATTACGCCAGATTTTGTGCAGGTTTAGGAATGCACACGAGCTTTATTAATCCGATCATTTATATCCATTGCGAAGGCTCCGTCCTACGTAATTTTGCATCCTAAATAGTTGAACGACTCCACGTCTTCAATTAACTAACCATCAACTGTTAGTGGAGTATCACGTTCTGTGCGAATACGCATTAACTTCGTCTTCTTAATATTTATCCTCAATCCTACTTTTTTCGCATTTTCGGAGAGTTTGTGTTGCTTGGCCTTGATGTCGTCAAATTTGTGGGCCATAAGACATACGTCATCTGCGTAGTCTATATCATGTAGGTGTTCATACATATTCTACTGAATGCCGGACGGCGCTTCTGCATTGGTTGCCTCCATTACCTCGTCCATAAGCAGAAGGAATAACATGGGGGACAATACGCATCCTTGTCTAACCCTCGCAGATGTGCTGAAAGGCTGGCTTTCATTTCCATTAAAACGAACTTTATACGCTGCATCCCTGTATAGTTCCCGAATCATAAAGACTATCTTGTCCGGTATCCCTTTCCTGGCCAGAGTGGACATCATTGAAACACGGTGTATACTATTGAATGCTTGTTCAAAATCAGCGAAAGTAGATACAGAGGCGAGTGCAATTTAACCGATTGCTCAATGATTATCCGGAGCGTATTAACATGGTCGGCACACGAACGACCAGGCCTGAAACCCGCTTACTCCTTGCGCCGAATTTGCTCCACCACTGGTGAGATCCGCTGTAGTATAAGGGTCGCAATTACTTTGCCAATTGCATTGAGCAATGTGATACCCCTCCAGTTCTTGCACAGGCGTTAGGTCACCCTTTTTCGGGATAGTGATAACCACTCCCTCTTTCCACTCCGTAGGGATTACACGGTCTATCCATACACTTCTGATGACCGGCGTAATGACATCTGCTAACACTGATGCACCATATTTCAACAGTTCCGCTGGAATGTTATCCGGGCCAGAAGATTTGTAATCCTTCAGTTTACCCAGAACGGCCTCCACTTCCGTTCGCGTATCCCGTTGGAATATCCCTTCTTGCGTTGCGACGTGAGTGAAATCGTTGCTGCAATAAAACGATTGTTTCATGCGCGGTGTGGCAAGTGGCGCCGTCTTGCTGAAACCACATGTCGTCCAGATCCATGCCGTTCAGTTGAGGCCACCAGAACTCCCATATCATGTTCCTGTAACGAAAGCCGTTCACAGTCACTGCAATTTCGACCTCATCTTCAAAAAAGTAAAGCCCAATCCCGCCGCCTGATTAAAATATGCACCAGACGGTTGTTTGTTATGGGTGTATTTGTTTCTCATGGATTGCATGAGGATTTTCTGAGCCCCAAATTTGACAATTTTGTGTTTTCACTAAGCCATTCAGATGGATATGCGCTTCATCGGAGAAGATGATTTTTTTTGTTGAAAAATTGGCATTGACTTCACTTTGCTCCATTAGCCATTGAACGAATTGCCGGCGTTTGCCATGGTCTGCAGGTTTCAGCTCCTGAGTAAACTGCATTTTGTACGCATGAAGGTGGAGGCCTTTTGCCAAAATTCGCTGTGTAGTGCTTCGTGAAATTTGAAATTGTTGAGAACGATGCCGAAATAATGTTTTGGGGTTTTCGGTGAGACTCTCGTTTATAGCAGCAATGTTTTTAAGAGACCGACCGGTACGTTGACGAACTGGAATCTTAAGGTTCAATTAGACGTGCCATAACCATAACCATATACAGCAGCTGTTCGAACCAACCTTATGTGTTACAATGTATTCGATTATTGGTGACATGTCACAACGACATAGCCATAATAACTGTAACCATACATATTCATTGTATTTTGGGTTTCTGCCTTAACCATAACAAACAGCTGATTTTTGTTTATATTATTTACTGCGTTTCTAGTCTGTTATTTTAAAGTGAACGCTGCATGATATTGGTGAGCTTAATTTATAATTTGCGCATTCGCTTCTTTTTGATGTGTTAACATCTATACGCGCGAGTTATGTGTAGAGCCTTGATGGAGTCTTGCAGGAGTCTTTTATTTGTTTTATTATTTTCTTTATCCGTTATAATTTGCGTTCATCACCAAATGTGAAAATAGAATAATAATATTTTGAACGTTTTGTCAAACATTATAAATTATTTTGTCAATGAGTGTTTGATAAATATAAATATCTTATAATCAAAGTGTTTGTGTTTCAAGTTGTTTACAATAGAACTCGTATTATTAGTTATTAAAAATAAAGTGTGTTAATTTATATATGTTGTATTTATTGGCAAAGTTCCAAGAATGGGTGGTAATGTTATGGAGACGTAACTCCTCCCCCCTTAGTGTAGAGCGACGGTCACAAAGTGGCTGAAGCGATAATTTTAGGTATGGTTTGTGATTATATTGATCTTCTTGGCGGTGAGAATGATGCTTCTCTGCTTTGTTGTGAAATTATAGTTCTGACAGCCTCGATGATTGTCCTGGCTGAGTTGTTTCTAAACATGGGTGGGGTGATATGGACTTCGTCCCAATATATTGTAGGGTATTCGTATTTGATGTCGTTGATGATGTTATCTTCTTAGACTAAGCATTTTACGATGTTCTTTCTTCTTTTCGGCATCATGATGATTAGGGTCGTTACTTTATGAGTACTCCCAGTACGGAATGTGTGATAATTTGGTTGTTCAGGTGTTGTTTTCTCGTTGGTTGAGCTATTCTTTTGAAGCCGGAGCTGACAGCGTTAGTTTCGACAATACAATTCTGGAGCTTTATAGGAGATGTGCCTTGTGCCTTAATAGTGGTATATCGTCTTGGCTTAGGGATGTGTTTTCAACATTGGGACATAGTTCGGTCAAGTATTGAATATTTTGCTCATCATATTGATATTATAAATAATGTGATTTAAATATTGTTGTTCTTCAAATATATATATATTTTATTAAATTTTTCTTTTTTTCCTTTTATTTTTTTTCCCTTTTTTTTTTTTGTGAAGTATCCAATTTTTCCCTGTTCTTGGTATTATTATTATTATTATTTATCTTTAATTAATAATGAATTTCTTTAATAATTTAATTAAGTGAATTTTCGTTTTTTCATTATTCTGGCTTTGTGGATTTTCTGATTCTTTGTTGTTTCTATTGTTATATTATTGCTACTTTTAACTTTGTGTTTCGAGAAACGGGGAGTTATTTTATTTCTTCTACTATTTTTCCTGAATATGTAGTCATTTTCGATTACTTGCTCTGGGGTTTTCCTATCAATGTTTAGTTTGTCTATGTTTTTATTCATTCTATTTTCGAGTGTTTCTTTTATTGCGGGGTATATTTTTCCTTGATATTCATTTAATTTCTTTAAGTATTCATGTTCATTATTAAATTTTACGCTATTTTCGAATTTATAAGTTCTTCCGTGGTAAAGTTCAAATGGAGTATGTTTTGTGGCTGAATGTATTGAGTTATTGTATGTTTTCTAAAGTCTCGCGAACTATGATAATTGTCTATCCCTTTTTGTTGGTAGTAAATATTTTGCTCTTTAATGCAAAAAGCTAGAGCCGTTGTGAGACTATCGGGGCGCATGGCTCTAATGTTTGAACCTAATGGTTCTTTTAGACCAACCAAAAAAGAATTTAAGCATATTTCAGTGAACATGTTTTTTTTTGACTTTACCACGTTACTATCGGATTCATTGAGAAAAAGGTTATTATTTAATGCTGACTGAATACTTATTATTTCACTATAGAAATCTTGTACTGATTTCGTTTGTCTCAAATCGTGTAGGTCTTTAATCAGCGACGTTTCAGAACGCTTATCCGCAAAATGCAGGATTAAATTATTTTTTATATCGTCCCAAAGTAAGGGCGTCCCATACATGTTAAGTACTTCGCTAGCCTGGCCTTCGATTTTATTTCTAATCGCTCTTAGTAATATTTTCCTGTAAGGTGTTCCGTCGATTCCACTTATCAATGCCAAAATTTCTTCTACGTTATTGATGAATTCATGTAATGACTTTGGATTTCCATCAAATTTCGGTAAATCCTTGATCACATCGGGAATTCTGAGGCTGTCGTACACCTCTTTAAAAACTTGGTTGGTTGATTGATTAGGTGGAGTCGATTGAACCCCTGTCACGTCACTTTCTTGGTTAAGTTGCAAACTCATTTTTTCTTTTAATATTGAACCGAAATATGTTTTAGTATAGAATTCAAGCCACGATGCTTTCGGAAATAAGGGAAAAATTGGAACTCTTTTTTTTTGTTATTTACTTGTATGTAATTCGGAATATTATTCACATATGTTTTATTTTATCACTTTATATTATATGTATTTTATGAGCAAAATTTCAAACTGACTTACGTGAACCCAAGTGTGAATGATGATTCCTTTTGGAGTGTAGTTTGTTGTTCACCGTCCGTAAAAGATTAAAATCTACCGTTTTTATTTTGATACCGGTTCTAATTCTGATATGCCTTCAAAATTAGTCACTCACAGTTGTATGCCACCCCTGTGTATGAACACCGTTTAGTATTTTTAGTGTGAAATAACGATTTGAGTATATAACACACAACACTATTTAAGTATCTTTTTTTAAAAACGTCAAACGGGGTACCGACTGCGCCAGTTATGTGTAGAGCCTTGATGGAGTCTTGCAGGAGTCTTTTATTTGTTTTATTATTTTCTTTATCCGTTATAATTTGCGTTCATCACCAAATGTGAAAATAGAATAATAATATTTTGAACGTTTTGTCAAACATTATAAATTATTTTGTCAATGAGTGTTTGATAAATATAAATATCTTATAATCAAAGTGTTTGTGTTTCAAGTTGTTTACAATAGAACTCGTATTATTAGTTATTAAAAATAAAGTGTGTTAATTTATATATGTTGTATTTATTGGCAAAGTTCCAAGAATGGGTGGTAATGTTATGGAGACGTAACTCGCGCCTCTAGGGCAGTAAACTATAAATTTAATACATACGCAAGTGTTAGGTTTGTAAGAGTAAATCATCGTTTGTTTGTTCGTTGCTTGGCAGTCGGTATTGAAAGTGATTATTGGGCGATTTTCATATAATTTTCCCACGCGATTTTCTCCGGAAATTCTTAGCCGATTTTATTAATTTTTGGATTAAAAAGCTAGTGCGGGTTTCGACGAAGAGTTTAGGCCAAAAATTAAGGCGATCCGATATCGGCGAGCCGAGATTTAAGTGTTTTAATTTGGAGTAATATTAAAAAAGTGTTTTATGTTGATCTTCGGTTTTGTCTTATCATCGTTTCTTGGCAGTCGGTATTGAAAGTGATTATTGGGCAATTTTCATATTATTTTCCCACGCGATTTTCTCCGGAAATTCATAGCCGATTTTATTAATTTTTGGATTAAAATGCTAGTGCGGGTTTCGACGAAGAGTTTAGGCAAAAAATTAAGGCGATCCGATATCGGCGAGCCGAGATTGAAGTGTTTTAATTTGGAGTATTAATTTGGAGTAATATTAAAAAAGTATTTTATGTTGATCTTCGGTTATATCGTACGAATATAACAATGTATGTATGTATGTACAAGTGTCTGTTGCTTTGCATTCTTTGACTTTTGTGGGAATAAAACAAAAAGTATTGAGCAAGAAAATAATGACACATGTGCTTGCACTGGGTCTTTAAATAATTTTAAGTATTAATATTATTTAACTGTAACGTCATCATATGATTGAACGCTGTTTTTTATTTTCCAATGTAACATTTACGAATGTGTTCATAGAAATCGAACAGGTACCGTGTAGCAAAAAGGTGTTAACACATCGCCCGTGAGTTCGAACACTCATTGGATTTTTTATTTTATAATTATTTGAATATTTTTATAGACAATGGATGACTTTTGAAGTAAATAAACAATGACAACATAAATAACAGCTGTTTATGGTTATGGCACCAATAATCGATAATAGTAAATATGGTAATGGGTATGGCCATGGTTACCGTTGAACCTTTAGTACTGTCCATAACCGACCCAGTTTCTTCAAAGTTTTGACCACTCTTTGAATGGTTTCTCGACTGAAAATTCTTCGAAGTTTGCGATTGGTCTCAGCATAACTTTCCAAATTTTTGTAATAAGTTTTCATAATTATTACGCGTTGTTCTTTCGTAAAACGCTCCATTTTTCACAATCGGAATAAACGTATGTGACAGTTGTCAAATTTCAGAGTTGCCACTTGCACAAAATTATATAATATAAAAAGAAACTTGTTTGACTAATGGAAAATAAAGCAGCGTTCAAATAAGCGTTAACAAAATTAATTAAATTCTCATAAGATATTAAAAAATTGGCAATTATTTGTTAGCTTTGATAAGAACTTTGTTGGCGATAAGAACTTGCAATAAATATAATCAGAAAAATGTTATATAAGTAATTAACCTGTATACATATTTAGCACTGTATCATTATTTAATAAAAAAAAATTGTATTTTTTTTGCAATTTTTTATTGTTTTATAATCAAAATTTAGGATTCTTGCTATTAGATCCGCTTATTGCCAACTAAATATAGAAAATTATCAACCTTCAAACATTTTGAAGATTGATTTCCTGAACTTTGCGGGCAAGCGATATAGATAACATGTTTGATTTGAACTTAATACAAAATTATACAGAGATTCGAAATATTTTGTTTCTCTTTATATTAAAACTAAAAGGCGCCGAAATGACTCCTATCAAACGTTTACGTGAACATTTAAGCTGTCATTGAATTTGTTGACTTAATAAAAACGAAACGCGAATGACAAGTCAGTGGTTCGCTTTAAATTCGACTAGAGACACTCCCTCAAAAAAACACACAGAAGATGATTAGCGAAGTTTTGTAAGAGGGAGGGGAAGCCTTCCAAAAATGCTGTGTTTAACAAAGTGTTAATATAATTGAAATTAAATGAAATCAAACCATAGGAAATATGCGTGACTCGTTTGCATTTTCAGCATGTTTTATTTACCCCGCTAAACCATTAATTTCGACCAGTTTATATGGAAACATAAGCGACTCTTCATACAAACTGGTCGACCGTGTACCATTACGTTTGGTATTTTTGTTATTCCCGCTAAACTAATAGTTCGACCACTTCGTTTGATGATAAAGTAGGCTTTGGAGTCTTTGCTAATGACCTAGGGTTATCCGCTGCGAAAAGTCTACCTGCGCAGAAGTAATGTAATGAGTAGCAATGTTTTGACTAAAGTCGCAATCAATATTTTCTCTGATAGTCAAACCTCCATCAAGTCCCTGGAAACTCTCTTCCTGTATTCGAGCACTGCCCTCGACTGTGGTCTTATAAATTAATGAAATGGTTGAACAGTTAATTATTCGCCTTATTTGTGTGGCGGGCCACAGGGGCATATCTGGGATCTGCAAAGGATATGAACTTGTCAGACTGAGGACTACCTTACATGCTCCAGAGGAATTTCACCATGTGGACGTCCCTCGAGCAACAAATAAGATCTTGTTGAGATTGGGGCCCTTATTACAACCAACTATAGGTGCACGCTGAAAAGTCCGTCTTTTTCGTTGTTTGGATGCAAATATAACGTGTTTGTAGCTTGTCGCAAATATAGTAAACTTGTGCATAAACACGTTGTCTTTGCCATTCAATATAACATATTTGGGACACAATGATTAATAATTTATATTATAAAGGGTTTTTCAACAGAGACGATACAAAAGTAAATCGATAGGGACAGCAAACGACGCCATATTTTTTCCCGCTCTTTTGACATTTCTCTTCAGTAAGGTTTGCCATTTCATCATGGAAAAATATACGAGCCAACAACGAGTCGAAATTATTAAAATTTACTACCGAAATTTGGAGTCAGTGGCCTCAACTTTAAGAGCGCTACGTCGAATTTATGGTCGCCATAATCGTCCTACCAGATCAACAATTGAGCGTCTAGTGGAAAAATTTGAATCCACAGTCACAGTACAAAATGTTCCCGTGCCAGTGAGACAAAGAAGTGCCCGTAGTGTCGAGAATATTGCTGCCGCTGAGGCTTCAGTTCAAGAAAGCCCAAATTTGTCTCTCACACGTCGTTCTCAAGCGTTGGACATCTCTGTGACGTCGTTGTGGCGAATTTTGCGAAAAGATCTTGGCCTACATCCTTACAAGATCAAACTGACGCAAGAACTGAAGCCGTTTGACCACTATAAGCGTCGTATGTTCGTGAATTGGGCTGAGCAACAACTTGAAAATGATTCGGATTTTCATCGGAAAATCATCTTCAGCGATGAGGCTCATTTCTGGCTGAATGGCTTCGTCAATAAGCAAAATATGCGTTATTGGTCAGACAGCAATCCACACGTAATCCATGAGTCATCATTGCATCCCGAAGAAATTACGGTTTGGTGCGGTTTATGTGCCGGCGGCGTCATTGGGCCGTACTTCTTCCGTGATGATCAAGACCGGCACATTACTGTGAAAGCGAATCGCTACCGTTCAATGACAACCGAATATTTTTGGCCCTAATTGGATAATATGGATTTGGAGGACATGTGGTTCCAACAGGACGGCGCCACAAGCCACACAGCGAATGCCACAATCAATTTATTGGAAACCAAGTTTGGTGAACGTGTTATCTCACGAAATGGCCCAGTCGATTGGCCGCCTCGGTCGTGCGATTTGACGCCGTTAGATTATTTCCTGTGGGACTACGTCGAGTCTATGGTCATGCCAACAAGCCAGCGACGATTGATGAACTTCGTACGAATATCGAACGTGAAATTGCAGCACTATCGGCCGATTTATGCTTGAAAACCGTCGAAAATTGGGTTCAGCGTCTGGACTTCTGCAAGCGTGCCCGTGGTGGCCATGCAAAAGAAATCGAGTTCCATACATAATGGCATCGAACGTACTTTCACAGGAATAAAGAATTTCATTGGTATCTAAAACCGGTTTTGTTTTATTTAAAAAAAAACTTTTGTAGCGCTCTTATTGAAAAACCCGTAATGTATTTGAGACACAAATGTGATTTTGTTTGTTGAACCCCGCTAAAAACAAAAACGAGACAGACAACAAAGAAGCAAAAATGCAGCAGATCTTCAGTTCAAGAAACATGTACATGTTTCCTGCAATATGTTGCTGGGGCCATTTTTGGTCACTGGTAGGGAACTGCATACATTTACAGCTGATGTGGCCCCGCTTAAATTGGAAAGGCACTAACGCCCTGCTGTCGTTATCGATACCCAACGTCTCACTTATCGTGTCTGTCATGACGGATTACTGTCTCATGAGACGACACGGAGAGACTGAAAGTCTTGAGAAATTACTTTTGTAGAAGCTGTGGTGACGAAGTGGAGGTGGATTCAATAGAACACCTTCTTTGTCTGTGCCCCACTCTTTCCAGAACGCGGTATGCTATACTAGGCTCACATTTCTTTGCGGAGTTAGCAAATCTGGCTGATGTTGGTATCCGCCAACTCATGAGCTTTTTGAGGCAATCAAACTGGTTCAACAGGAGGGAATAAGAAAATATCATTTTTCCTTTTGTTCTTGTGGAATCACAATAGACTACAAGGTCTAAGTGAGCCTAACATGCATGATCATGAGGCTGTCACTTTAACCTACACTAAACTATTGACTCTTATTGGAACTTTTTTAACACTATTATGCTGCACAGTATTATCACAGTTCACAGTATTATCAACTATATTGGGTACTTTTGTTTTGGTTTGTGTTTAGACTAACATATGTTGGGAAATTTCTTGTTTAATGGGAAGTTTTATAGGTGGAGCCTTAGGCGTGTTGGAACTAACTAGTACATAATATATTGCGAAAGTAACTTCGTTTCAACCGGGTGTCCCCTGACATCTCATATAATTTTGTTGGAATACATTTGTGTCGTGGCCGTAGATGGTGTAATGGTAATGTGCGCGGCTCTCGTGCGCCAGAAGGTGGGTTCGATGCCTGCTCTGACCACCTTACATTTCTTTCGACGACAGTCAACTCGCTTAGTGAGTGCGACACTCTCTAGTACTTTGCCATGAAAATGCTTCTCAAAATACCGTTTGCAACGGGTGTCAAACTGTAGGTCCCAATCATGGAGTGTAAAACTAGAAAGTGCGCACAGCACAGTGGTTCTGAGAGGCTCTCCCCAGTCCCATAATAGGATGCAATGGAAAACTATGTTTATAAGAAAAAAATACTCTGCCGCCCAAACACAAAATGTTGTTGTTTCCTTGTTGGGTATTTTGTAGTAATGCTTGTACCTGGTGTTAATAAAGCAACACATTTAAACATCTAGCGTTCACTTGCAACCATACCAATTATGTTAAATTTAATGAGCGAAATGGATTCTCTATTCCATTCTTACTCTATGGTGCATATACACATATGTTGTATTTAGCCGTAGCATATTAGAATATTTTTTCATTTTATCTTTGCATTCGCATGTAGACGCATGCTGTTGGTTCCTACTAGAACTAAACTGTGGTTGAAGTTAATTGTGTTAAAGCTTTATGATCTAACAGGATCCGGAATTTGAATCGCGGGAATTGCGTAACCGTATGATCTTGTTTGTGCTCGCAGATTAATTAAAATTGGAAAACAACAACTAAAGTGGAAAAAAAACGGAGTGAAAATTAAAAGGTGAATGTTTTTAAACTAGAACAAAATGTCATTTTTAAACTGTCCGGCCTAAGAAAATGTATCACAAATTAAACAAAAATATATAAAGGTTGAAACCATTAGGTGTTTTTGAAATAAAATAAGTTGCATTTAATTACACTGAGGAACAAAATTAAGGTTACTTCGTGCTTTGGGATCAAAGTATATGCGTCGCGTAGAGATTGTTCAGAATTTAGAGAAAGCAACGTTTGAAAATACAGAAAAATTTAATGCATTTTTTGAAACGTCGCACTGTGGCTCCATTTGAGTTTTGTCGTTTCAAAAATCATATCTTTTGAACCTAATACGATAATCGAATAATTTCAACGGCATAAATAGATAATACTGTGCAACACCAATTTTGGGGGTGGACAATTCCTGCCCCAAATGAGAATGGGTCAACCCCCAAAAATTTAGGCCGCTGTGTAGCTACACTTTTTTTATGGGCGTGGCAAGCTTGAATTGTTTTACCCCATACTGTCCGAGATAAATTTAAAATTCGAGTATAAATATTGAATTGGGGGAATTCTTGTGCTAACATGGCTTCAGTGAAATTTGACAGGGATTTTTTGCTCTATTTTTAAGATTTTAAGATTAAAATTTTTTAAAAGGGACTAAAAGGACATATGCAAATTCAAGATTAACGATTATTTGTGGTGTATTTACACAAAAATGTTAACGCACAAATCGAAATGCCGTTGCTGATTTATTGTTGGAAGGTTTGAGCCATTGCCTCCATCTGGTATTATTAAAACAATACTTTCCAACATCCAACCGCCCATCTGCAACATACCAAATGCCATCAATTTACTGAGAGAGTTCGCTACTCTACATCTCATTACTCTATGATTTTTACTGCTTTTACAACGTTTTTATTCACTTTTGTTGTAGTAACTGTAAATCATTTTGAAATCTTTTACTTAATATTCGTTGTATCCACATGTACCACCGTATTTATGTTCTGACCTCGTCTTGGTTAGGAGAGGGGCAATCGACGTCGTCGTCCATATTGTGATCGATTGTCCCATCGTCATTGGATATCTCAGGTACCAGTAATGCGGAGAAATGATCTCTCCATATTCCCAACATGCTCTGCATACCTGCGATGAGATTTCCGTCCTTGTCTTTACAGAGGGGGGGGGGAGGGCTGAACCTTGTCCATTAGCTCCATTTTTGACTTTTTTGTAGAATTTTCGGGCTTCAGTCTTCCTTCTGTATGTCTCAATTTTCTCACTCTCGCGCTTTCGCCACTGCCGTTTCTTACGCCTAAAGAGACGGTTTACCTCATTTCTTTTCTCCCTATACCGTTCAGTTGCAGCTCGCGTTGCAATTGACTGAAGCATTGCCATGCGTGCAGCGTTCCTTTCATCATTTGCAATGCGACACTCTTCATCGTACCACGGTTTGCTGCGAAGCGGTTTTTCAAACCCAAGTTCGGTTGTTGCGGCAGTTTTTATAGAGTCGGAAATGGGTTCCCACTGCGCTACAGGATCATCATGGGGAGGGGATGGGTTCTGTGCCAAAAATTGTGAGAGCTTCCTTGAGTAGGCTGTGGCTAGCTCTGGTAATTGTATCTTTCCGATGTCCAGCTTCCTCTACGTCTGATTTCGCACGATTTTCGCTCTACTTAATCTTATGCGAACCTTTGCTGCTACCACGTAGTGATCAGAATCGATGTTAGCTCCTCTGATCACTCGTACGTCCATTACACTGGATGAGTGCCTTCCATCAATTACCACGTGATCAATTTGGTTCTTCGTTCTTTGATCAGGGGATACCCTGGTAGCCTTGTGGATGTCTTTATGCTGGAATCTTGTACCACCAATGACCATGTTTTTTGCCGCGGCAAAGTCATTCAGTCTCATACCGTTGTCGGAACTGTCAGCATGTAGACTGAAATTGCCTATAGTTGGATGAAACACGTTCTCTCTGCCTACTTTAGCATTAAAATCTCCTAGTACAATCTTAATGTTATGGCCAGGGCAGTGGTCATTCGTTTCCTCTAGGACCTCATAGAATATATCTTTGGCATCATCATCTTTCTCTTCTGTCGGCGCATGCACACAAATTAGGGAAATATACAATAATTAGGGAAATATACAATATACGTTCACTCACAGGATTGTACCTAGAGACTAGATGTCGCAGTCTTTTGCCAACTACAAATCCGCAACCAAATTCAGGTTTTTACTCATGACAACTGTAGTATATATCGAAGTTTCTTTTTCTTGTGCAGCCATGTCCTATGCATCGCATTTCCTGGATTGCTGTAATGTCAGCCTTATAACTTTCGAGGAAATCTGCCGGTTGGATACTTGCACCGGATCTATATAGAGTTCTCACATTCCAGGTGCATATCCGTAAATCGTGGTCCTTATAACATTTGCGGTGGTCGGAAACAAATAGGGGTTCTTTATGTTTTCTTTTTCGTTTCTGTATATTCACTGAACATTGGAGGGAGGTAAACCCAGTCCACTGGGTTTTTTAATTTATTTTGTACCTTTCATTCAAATCCGGGTTGAGTCCTACTCTGATCCGATTCAGATCCCTGATCCGATTCAGATCCGTTATGAGTCCGACATGTTGGATTTTCGCTTCGGGCCCGACATGTCGGATTTATTTCTCTGACTCGATTCGGGTACGGTGTGAGTCCTATTCATCGGATTTCGTATTTCCGATCCGATTCAGATCCGGATTGAGTACGACACGTCGGATTTTGCTTTCGCTGATCCGATCCGGTTTGAGTTCTATTCGTCGGATATCACCTTCCCTGATCCGATTCAGATCCGGTTTGAGTCCGACATGTTGGATTTCGCTTTCGCTGATCCGATTCGGGTCCGGTCCAGATCCGCTTTCTCTGATTTCATTCAAGTAACCAAGGAGAACCAAGTATCCGATATCAAATCGAGAACGGTCCCGATCTCGAAATCAAATCAGATAAGTCAGATCCGATTCGGGTTTCAAGAAAATGTGGCACCTTCATTCTCTCAATCAATAGCGGCGAGCCGTTAGTCGCTGCGGATTTTCGCAACGATTTTCCCCTGCCATAAGAAAAAATAAAAAGACGTCATCGTCTGTAGCGATTTTTATTAAGTTTGAACTCGAAGCTGGTTGCTGATGTTAGTCCATAAAGCAACTATGGTATAGAGAAGAAAATTTACTCATGGAGTGGAATGCCAACAAAGAAAACGAGTGAAGCGTGTCGTTTTTCTGCTCACTCTCTTACTCTCTTCGTTGAATAATTCAATACACGAGCAGATTTCTGATGATGTTACAGTATCTAACAATAGAAATTCCTTACTTTTACTTTTATTGACTATATTACAACCTCATGAGGTCAGACGTCTTACACATATTAATTAAACAAACAAATTAAACAAATTTCAACATATTCTTTCTCGCCAGTTGGTAACACCAAGGATACGGAGGGATTCTTCTGCCTGGTCTTTCCAGCGAAGTCTTAGTCGTCCTCTTTTCCTGCTTCCATCAGGTACGTTATCAAAAATCTTTCGCGCTGGCTCATCTTCATCCATTCTGATAACATGGCCTAGCCAACGCAATTGGCACACTTTGATTCGTCTAGCTATGAAATTCCACCCATGTTTAAATAGAATTGCATAAAGTATGGAATAATCAAGTTATGACGCGGGAAATAAGTTTGAGTTTGAGTGACTCGAGTCGACATTTTTGGTTCACTTTTACTAGGGTTGCAAATTGCGCCGGTTTTTTCTTCTCTACTTGTACATCCTCTTTGGTTAATCATCACAGATGTGATTGTATGTTTTGCTATCAGCTGATGGTCAGCTGTCGATAACTTTGTGTGGTTGCTATTGTTCTCCCGATGGCGTTGTTGTACTAACGTTGCCGTTGAATCCAACAGATGTCGTACTTATTTAGTCAGCCGGTGGCGAATGTACAAATGAGGTGGAAACGAGCAAGCGACTTCCGCCTACACACCGTTTAGCAAATATCATGATACTATCGTCTTCATTACAAACAGATTACGGATACAAGGCGGTGTAGGGTATTATATCGTATAGTCTAGTTTGGCCGATAACATACATATGTAGGTTGATTCGAACTTAGCGCCGTTGGTCTTGTCCAATTGCTTGAAAATGCATTAACCCCCTCTTGTCCGTATATCGATGAGATTTTTTTTACATTTTAAATTCATATATTTTTTGACCCACAATTATTGTTAACCGCATTGATCAGTAATAATAATTTCAAATATTTTACATATGTATTTTTTTAAAGCGCTTCACATCTTCCACCAAAATGCGTCGTCAATTGGACACTGTTGTGACGACCCTCATTCTTTTGGGTTGTGTCCTTGCCAGCACCACATCATACACCTATAATCGTCTACCAACCTCCATACAGCCGGATCGTTATAAACTCAAAGTTATAACACATCTGGAAGACCCTGCAAATTTTACTTTTGATGGCCAAGTTTCAATATATTTTAAAGTGTTGGAAGATACCAGTAATATAACTTTGCATGCCAAAAATTTGGCTATTGATGATACCAGGATTATACTCAAGAGTTACAGTACTAACAAATACAGTTTATGTGGAAGAGGTGTAGACATTGTACCGGAACAAGATTACTTTATCATTCGGCTGTGTGAACCCCTGCAAAAGGGTGAAATGTACAAGTTAAAACTTTATTTTTCGGGAATTCTGAGTAAGGGGATATATGGCTACTATCGTAGTTCCTATTTTGTATCGGAAGCCAATGAGACTAGGTAAGTAGAGTTCTTATTTAGAAATTTAAAATTGTTGATCGATTTCACAGTTAATGCTGGTTATGTTGAATTTAGATGGCTTTCGGTGACACAATTTAAACCTGCTTCTGCTCGTGCCGCCTTTCCGTGCCTGGACGAGCCTATTTACAAGGCTAAATTCAAAATATGGATGGGTCATCACAAGTCGTTGACGGCTTTAAGTAATATGCCTTTGGAGAAACAGATGCCATTGTAAGTTTTTATTAATTTTTAAAAACCAAACCAGCTAAATGCCACTGGGTAACAAATTAATGGTAACTTCCGCTTCTTGAGATCAACCCGTATGGATTATGTATACATCGAATTCCAATACCAAATCCGACTTCCAAATTATGTGTGAGAAATTTACCCTTAAAAATTATCTAACCAATGTCATCGGCAATTACGAGGACGGTCCCAAAACTAGCCGACCTAACGTATAGATGGTGCCAGTAGTTTGAAAAAAAATATTTTGGTGAAAAGTGGCAACCTTATAAAACATATGTTTCAGTTTAAAGGTGCCACCATGGTAAAATAAGTAAGGTAAACTCGTTAGAACAGCTGATTTGAACATTTTGCGTGCTTAGGTGTTTCTCTTATGTCAAGTTCACATGTATTTTTTTTTTGTACCTTTTTGTTTACTTTTGCAGTAGATACACTCATGTACAAAATTTGACAGATTATGGACACCAAACAAAAACAAAACGCCTGTTTTTGTTGTAACAATTCCTACTGCGTTTATCTTACTTATTTTACCATGGCTGCCACGTTGTTCAGTATTTTTATTTGAGCCAACAAAAGTAAATGAGACGAAGACGAACACCGTAGTGGTCGACCAACTGGGGTGTCCACGCCAGACCCGGATCTAACCAATGTCGTCGGGTTATTCTGATTCCCTTAACTACTTCGGTATCAGAATGCAGTTCATAGAGCTCGTGTTTCATTCATTCATATCATATATATTCTATATATTTCCATATATTTTCTACAGCATTTTCATCTCGAAGACTCCCAGGAGTATGCACCATTAAGCAAGACAGGTTGTATTTGAGCCTGATATAGCTCGATCATTGTTTCTCGACAGATGGCTTTATGTTTGAAGTGATTGCTTGGTCCGAAATAACACCTATTAGCGATTGCGAATTGCCGTTTGATCTCAAGGCTGATGTTATTGTTTTTTATGGCTGCTCTTACGGCAGCTGCTGCTTCTTGAAACATTAAGTTTGTCTTGGCCTCATTAACCCACTTTTGCGTAATCTTTATTGATTCTCGAAAATACCGCTGTAACTTCTCGCACAGTCGCACAGTATTGCGTTTGCTGCTATGATGAATAAATTTAACGATAATTCTACAATTATTTAGCCTTATTACGAATGTCGTCCTCGTATTTCGACTACGACAGTTTTGTAAAAGATTAAAAACAAAGTTAGCGTGTTATCTTTAATCTTTTACAAAACTCTCGTAGTCGAAATACGAGAACGACATTCGTATTAAGGCTAACTAATTCGAAACTGGACAAAAATTCTAGAAAATTCTAATATGACCGAGAAATTTAGCAAACAATTCTATAATGATGGACGAGAAATTAAGCGAGAAGCGCGTCGTTTCTCTGCACTCTCTCTTTCTCTCTTCGTTGAATATTTCAATACACGAGCAGTTTTCTGATGATGTTTCAGTATCTAACTATAGAAATTCCAACCATGTTTATATAAAATTACATAAAGTATGTAAAAAGTATGAAATAATCAAGTTATGACGCGAGAGAGAAATGCGTTTGAGTGAATCGCGTCGACTTTTTTTCTTCTCTACTTGTACATCGTTTTTGGCCGTGACAATTGAAATGGTTGTAAACAAACGTACTATTCGTTCGTAGTGTGAGAGCAAAACGGATGTAAAGGGTTTTTCAATAAGAGCGCTACAAAAGTTTTTTTAAATAAAACAACACTGGTTTTAGATACCAATGAAATTCTTTATTCCTGTGAAAGTCCGTTCGATGCCATTATGTATGGAACTCGATTTCTTTTGCATGGCCACCACGGGCACGCTTGCAGAAGTCCAGACTCTGAACCCAATTTTCGACGGTTTTCAAGCATAAATCGGCCGATACTGCTGCAATTTCACGTTCGATATTCGTACGAAGTTCATCACGTAGCCCAACAGGAAATAATCTAACGGCGTCAAATCGCACGACCGAGGCGGCCAATCGACTGGGCCATTAACACGTTCACCAAACTTGGTTTCCAATAAATTGATTGTGGCATTCGCTGTGTGGCTTGTTGCGCCGTCCTGTTGGAACCTCATGTCCTCCAAGTCCATATTATCCAATTGGGGCCAAAAATATTCGGTTATCATTGAACGGTACTGATTCGCATTCACAGTAATGTGCCGGTCTTGATCATCACGGAAGAAGTACGGACCAATGACGCCGTCGGCCGTAATTTTTTCGGGATGGATTACGTGTGGATTGCTGTCTGACCAATAACGCATATTTTGCTTATTGACGAAGCCATTCAGCCAGAAATGAGCCACATCGCTGAAGATGATTTTCCGATGAAAATCCGAATCATTTTCAAGTTGTTGCTCAGCCCAATTCACGAACATACGACGCTTATGGTGGTCAAGCGGCTTCAGTTCTTGCGTCAATTTGATCTTGTAAGGATGTAGGCCAAGATCTTTTCTCAAAATTCGCCACAACGATGTCACAGAGATGCCCAACGCTTGAGAACGACGTGTAAGAGACACATTTGGGCTTTCTTGAACTGAAGCCTCAGCGGCAGCAATATTCTCTCCGCTACAGGCACTTCTTTGTCTCACTGGCACGGGAATATTTTGTACTGTGCCTGTGGATTCAAATTTTTCCACCAGACGCTCAATTGTTGATCTGGTAGGACGATTATGACGACCATAAATTGGACGTAGCGCTCTTAAAGTTGAGGCCACTGACTCCAAATTTCGGTTGTAAATTTTAATAATTTCGACTCGTTGTTGGCTCTTATATCTTTCCATGATGAAATGGCAAACCTTACTGAAGAGAAATGTCAAAAGAGCGGGAAAAATATGGCGTCGTTTGCTGTCCCTATCGATTTACATTTGTAGCGTCTCTGTTGAAAATCCCTTTACAAGTAGAGAAGATTGATAATTGCATACTTTTTATATACTTTATGTAATTTTATATGAACATGGTCGGAATTTCTATAGTTAGATACCATAGACTAATACATACCTAGATAAACTTATTCTCTCATCTGACGTTTCACTTCACACTCTTCGTGATGCGGTCGGTGTGATAGAGAGATGTTTGACGAAAAGTGATATACACCAGGTGGAATTACAATAACTTCTTGCTTTAATTTTTCATGCCATTTTGGTGAAAAACTGTGAAATTTAAATGTGTTTTAAACTTTTTTATTGACTGTTATTGTTAGCATACATTTGTGTTGTATTTAACACATTAATTTTAACACACAAAACGAAATGCCGTTGTTGTTATTTTGTTCGTTGTTTTGAACCATTGCCTTTATCTGGTATTAGTAAAGCAATTATTTTCAACATCAAACGTATACATCACACGAGGACAAATGTCAGAAATTTGGTGAGTGAAAGATTTTCTCTACCCATATTTACTCTATGTTAGATACTGTAACATCATCAGAAAACTGCTCGTGTATTGAAATAATCAACGAAGAGAGTAAGAAAGAGAGCAGAGAAGTGAGGCGGTTTACTTGTTTTTTATTACCCTCTACGAGGGTTGCCACATTGCGGAGGTTTATTCTTCTCTACTTGTACATCCTTTTTGATGAGATCAAAAACGAAGTATAAGTAGACAGTCAAAATTTCTCTTCACTCAAATGCCAACAAACAAAACGAGTGAAACCCTAGCCATTCTCAGCCCTCTCTGTTACTCTCTTCATTGAACATTTCAATACAAAAGCAGCTTTTTGATATTAGTCGTGTTTTGGTTACAAGCAAGCGATCATCGCTTGCTAAGTTGTGAAGAAAACGACTATTTAGCGATAAGTGATTTTATTCAAAAATATGATAAAGGGTTGAAGGCGGAGAAAGTTGACAAAAAAAATTTGTTTAAACTTAGCGAAAATGATTCGCGTCGCTAACTTTTCGCTAAGTCTCCGCTTAGTGCTTCATACAAAACAAGCGATTATATAAGCAAGCGGTGTAACCAAAACACGCTTAGTGTTATTGTATATAACTAGACACATTGCGACCATGTTGAAGAAAAATTACATAAACTATGCAAAAAGTATGAAATAATCAAGATATAAAGCGAGAGAGACATGCGTTTGAGTGAATTTCTTACACTTTTTGGTTCTCTTTTACCAGGGTTGCCAAATTGCGCACATCTTCTGGTTCCCTAATTCTTCATTGTGTTTGGTGAGATCAAAAAGGATGTACAGGTAGAGAAGAAAAAAAAAACCCCCGCAATTTGGCAACCCTAGTAGAAGAGAACCAAAAAACTCCACGCGATTCACTCAAACGCATTTCTCTCTCCCGTCATAACTTGATTATTTCATACTTTTTACATACTTTATGTAATATTATTTAAACATGGTTGGTATTTGTATTGTTATATACAATAACACTATCAAAAGCTGCTCGTGTATTGAAATATTCAATGAAGAGAGTAAGAGAGAGAGTAGAGAAGTACTAGGGTTTCACTCGTTTTGTTTGTTGGCATTTGAGTGAAGAGGCATTTTGACTGTCTACTTGTACATCGGTTTTGGTGAGATAAAACAGCGTTGCATAAAGCAAATCAATCATTTTTTTCTTGATTCCTAGACAAATAAGAAAAAATACCCGATTTGTCGTCTGTTAAATTTTAACTTTTAACTTAACTTTTTGTAGCATGAACTACAACACCAATGGCATACCTTAAACAAAATTTCCGATTACATCCCTTGACGGAACTGGGGAAAGCTTTTCACACACTATGCGGAGAAAGCTGTGCAATTTCTAATTTTAAACTGTACGGAACGGTATTTTGAGAAGCCTCTTCGAATCTAAGTACTCGATAGTATCGCCGACACTCAGCGAGTTGACCGGCGTCAAAAGAAATGTAAGGTGGTCAGAGGAGAGATCGAACCCACGTTCTCATGTACAAGAGCCAAGCACACTACCATTGTATCACCGACGGCATTCCATATAAACCATTTAAAACATATATAGTATTTCGAAGGCTTAATTAATTATTATTTGGTATAAAAACTCTGATACCGTTATATTTCTTAACCACTTAAATTTAATATTCTTTCAGAATGGGTGCCGACAATTACACTTGGAGTATATTTGAAGAATCTGTGCCAATCTCCACCTATCTGGTGGCATACACTGTTAATGAATTATCTTATAAATCTTCTAAGCAAGAAGAAGGATCTGGGGTTGTATGCCGTACATGGTGCGAAGTGGTTCCCAAGGTATTGAAATACTATGAAGATATTTTCGACATTCCCTTTCCATTGCCCAAAGTCGATGTGATAGATATGCCTGATATAAGTGATGACGCTATGGAAAACCGGGGTCTGATTACTTATTTCAAAACGGAGTTGCAGTTCGCCCAAAATTCATCATCTGAATCCAGTAAGCAGCGTTTAACTTCTACTTTAGCTCGTGAATTGGCCCATCAGTGGTTTGGTAATTTGGTCACAATGAAGTGGTGGCCTGACCTATGGTTAAATGAAGGTTTCGCCACCTACATCAGCAATTTGGCTGTTCACAACCTGTGGCCTGAATGGGATTCATATAATACAAAAAGTCTGGAGAGTATGTTGATCGTTTTCCGCAAAGATGCCCAACTGAGTAGTCATCCCATATCACAGCCTATTTTGAATTCTGGTCAGATTAATGAAAGATTTGATTCGATCTCGTATGATAAAGGATCGTTAATCTTGAGAATGGTTCATATGCTTTTGGATCAAGATGATTTCTTCGAGGCTGTCCGGGACTATCTGAAACATCATGAATATCAATATGCCGAACAAGATGATCTATGGGCTGTTTTCACAGCGAAGGCTCTCGAATATAGTCGCATTGAAGCCCAATATGATATGGAAGTTATAATGGATTCGTGGACCCTACAAAGTGGTTATCCTTTAGTGAAAGTCAACCGTGACTATAAAACCGGTTCAGTAGAAATAACCCAACAGCGATATTTGGAAAGTTCTGACATTCCCGAAGAAGAGGCTAAAAAATGTTGGTGGATTCCTTTAAGTTACACCACTGCCTCCAAGTCGGACTTTATGACAACAACGCCCAAAAAATGGTTAGAGTGTGATAAGACGAACAAAAGTGTTGCCTTGAAATTGGACAATGTGGCCAATGCTAGTGAATGGATTATGTTCAATATGCAGCTGTCCGGTGTGTATAGAGTCATGTATGACTCAGAAAATTGGAGACTATTGAAGGAAACTTTAAATAGTGATAAGTTTACGAGTATTCATGTAATGAATCGTGTCCAGCTGATCGAAGATGCCATATGGTTGGCATGGAGCGGCCATCTGGATTATAAGATCACCTTTGATATTTTGGATTACTTGATTCGGGAACGGGAATATTTGCCATGGGTATCAGCATTGGAAGGTCTTAGTAGTGTTGATACTATGCTGAAACCTTTCAAAAAACATCATGATTATTTCAAGGTATGAAAAATTTTAAATCACTACTTTAGTTGTAAACAAGTGGATAAGGCCAAAGGTAAACAGTCGCTAAGATGGAAGCAACCAAAATTATTTTCGGCAACAGCCGACTTCAGTGTTCCCCTGTCGTTTGTATCTTGGTTATAATATACATATGTCTATAGTACGAGTATCTCGATTAAATGCCAGCTATATCAAAACGTGTTAGTTAGAAACAAATTTTCTTTCGTAACGGGTGTTTTTTTTAGAAGTATTTATCTATGATTTTAATTTATGTGTCGGCTTGAGGTCATAGGAATGAAAAGACAATGTTACATAATTTTGTATTTATCACAATTTATTTAGATTCCAATAATTCGCAAAAACGATGTACAAGTAGACAGTCAAAATTTTTCTTCATTCAAACGCCAACAAACAAAACGAGTGGAACCCTAGCCATTTTCTGACCTCTATCTTACTCTCTTCATTCAATATTTCAATACACGAGCAGCTTTTTGATAGTGTTATTGTATATAATAATAAGTTATTGGCACCTTTTGGTTCGCTTTTACCAGGGTTGCCAAATTGCGCACGTTGTCTAATTCTTGATCGTCGACCAGCAAATGTGCCCAATTTGGCAACCCTGGTAAAAGAGAACCAACAAGTGCTAGAAATTCACTCAAAACCATTTCTCTCACGTGTCATATCTTGATTATTTCATACTTTTTGCAAAGTTTATGTAATTTTACTTCAACATGGTTGGAATTTGTATAGTTATATACAATAACACTATCAAAAAGCTGCTCGTGTATTGAAATATTCAATGAAGAGACTAAGAGAGAGAGTAGAGAAGTACTAGGGTTTCACTGGTTGTGTTCATGGTTAGGTAGGGTTTTCTTTTATTTTCATTTCACTTATAAATTTGTTGTGAGGTTGTGTTATAAGAGCAGCTGATCGGAGTTTATTCATGTCGTTATAGAGAGTTCTGTCAAATTTTATCTAATTTATTTGTTTATTTAATAAATACTTAACAGATTTCAAGAAATTCGATATAAATTCAGTTTGACCACATACTAATTTAGTTAATTAAATGGAAAGTTGTTTGTACAATTAAAGAAAGAAAGAAAAAAATAGAAAAATCAACTGAGTTTGACAGAACTCTGTATTACTAGTCCATACACAATCCATCTGGTATCACCTGATTAATTTCATCATGGTTGTGTTTGTTGGCATTTGAGGGAAGAGAAATTTTGACTGTCTACTTTTGTAATTCGATCAACTCGTTGACCATTTTCAACGTTCAACACAAACATTTCATAAAACTTTAGTAAAAACGTAAACACAAAATGTTTTTCAAATTATAATCTTCTCTGTTGGATGTAGGTTGGTTGGTTTAAAAGGCTGCAAGACAGGCTAAAGAAGCCCATTGTGATGCCTGCAGTTTCCTCCATACCAACTATTGACTAGTCGTCCAGCCAAATTGCCCTTTCAATAAATTTGTCTATAAGACCTACAGGAATATCTAACTAGATGCTAACTTGATGTGTTCCGAATATCCTACTTCTCAGTCCTGCCATAGCAGGGCAATTCAAGAGAAGGTGTTTCGTCGTTTCCTCGTCCTCTTCCATGCAGATGCTGCAGATGAGTAGAGTTTCTATGTCCTAATCTTAGGGCGTGTTTTCCTACAAGACAAGTGTTCCTATCATTGTGGATAACCTGCCTCTCGGCAAGTTAAGTAGTTGCCTAGTCCTCTTCCTGTCCACCTGTGGCCAGAGGACCCTGGCTTATTTGCAAGTTGAAGTAAGTCTCCACTTGTCCTTGAACATATTATCGGCCCACTGCCTGATCAGCAAACGGCAAGTAGAGATTGGTATACTAACACCTTCTTTTGCCGGAAGAGCCTGTGCCATAGTGCCCTGTCTAGCTACCGCATCCGCTACGCAATTGCCTGAAATGTCGCTGTGTCCCGGTACCCAGATGAGCTTGATGTCAAAATACTCTGCCATCACCCTAAGTGATGAGTGGCATTCTTTCACCGTCAGGGACGTAGCAAACATGGCTTCCAGGGATTTTATGTCAGCCTGGCTGTCTGTGTAGATACATATTCTCCGTAGGGTTGTGACACAACTTTTCAGTAGTTCAGCAACCTCCAGCATGGCGGCAATTTCCGCCTGAAATACACTACAGTGATCAGGCACCTTGAAGGAGATATTTACATTTAAGTCCGGTCAATGGACCCCGTAGCCTACTTGCTCGTCCAACTTTGATCCATCCGTGAAAAATCTGATACTACTGGTATCCCCTTCCAGTGACTTTTCCCAGGTATTCATGTTCGGAATAGAAGTCCATAGATTTGTCGCTGGCAGAAGGTAGGGGATACAGTAGTCTGTTTTTACGGGAATGGAGTTGATCCGGTGTAGTAATTCAGAGTGTCCGGAATGCCCCGATATCAAAACGCCACAATCTCTGATTCTCACCAGGGATGTAGCTGCTGCCGATTCGGCAGATGTTCCGGATAGCACTGAGTGCAGCACCTGACGTCGTGCTGTTGGATGTTACTGAATAGGAATTATCAATATATATATGTCTACAATTGAACACCCTGGTGGAACGTGTTAACACACTTTTTTCAAAAAACAATAGTGGTATTCATGCAAACAAGAAAACCTAGAACTTTTGCACAGCGTAAGTTTGCCCCGAAGCGTTTCATGAGGCACCAACTAAAGTTGCTCAGTGCATCTATGCAGCAATTGTCAAAAATGGATGATAAAGTAAATAAACAAAGTAAAATTAAAAGTGTGGCCGTCGGTGGTGCAATGGTTAGTGTGCGCGGCTCTTGTACATGAGATCCTGGGTTCAAACCCGGTTCTGACCAACTTCAAAAAAAAAAAATTCTTTCGGCGGCGGTCACCTCGCATAGTGACGGCGACACTATCGAGTATCTAGCCATGAAAAAGCTTCTCAAATTACCGTTCGGAATCGGTGTAAAACTGTAGGTCCCAATCAGTGAGTGAGAACTGGAAAGCGAACAGCTCAGTGATTGTGAGAAGTTCTCCCCAGTCCCTTTATGGGATGTAATGGGAAACCATTTATTTATTTATTTAAAATTAAAAGTATATGGTTTACCTGCTCCATTATTATATTTTTTCAACATAAATCAAAAACCCTCTCTTTTTTACAATACAAAAATATTGACACTGAAATGTCAAAAGTTTTCACGTTTCTTTTTCCAGGTGTGCTCAGCAAATTTGCCTCGAAAACTTTCTACTTTTGTGCAAGTCGCTTTGTATGGGTAATTTGATTGTCTTGACGTTTGCTGTGCAAGTTTACGATGTTTTCGAGTTTATGAGGTTCTTTCGTGCTTTCATGAAGACCACTAATATTTTCTTCTTTTAATGTTTCCATGGTATCTGATTTAAATAAAAATTTTAAATTTAATTTGAATAATTTAAATATCAGATGCTGGCTTTTTTTCTTATCTAAAACAAAATCAGATACCATGGACAATATTGTTTTTCGAAAAAGTGTGTTAACACCTTTTTCAATTCCTTTGTGAGGTATCAGAAATTGTACGACTGGTCTTATAAAGGCTTTTTCAATAAGAGCCCTACAAAAGTTTTTTTTTAAATAAAACAAACCCGGTTTTAGATACCAATGAAATTCTTTATTCCTGTGAAAGTACGTTCGATGCCATTATGTACATATGGAACTCGATTTCTTTTGCATGGCCACCACGGGCAGGCTTGCAGAAGTCCAGACGCTGAACCCAATTTTCGTCGGTTTTCAAGCATAAATCGGCCGATACTGCTGCAATTTCACGTTCGATATTCGTACGAAGTTCATCAATCGTCGCTGGCTTGTTGGAATAGACCATAGACTTGACGTAGACCCACAGGAAATAATCTAACGGCGTCAAATCGAACGACCGAGGCGGCCAGTCGACTGGGCCATTTCGTGATATAACACGATCACCAAACATGGTTTCCAATAAATTGATTGTGGCATTCGCTGTGTGGCTTGTGGCGCCGTCCTGTTGGAACCGCATGTCCTCCAAGTCCATATTATCCAATTGGGGCCAAAAATATTCGGTTATCATAGAACGGTAGCGATTCGCATTCACAGTAATATGCCGGTCTTGATCATCACGGAAGAAGTACGGCCCAATGACGCCGCCGGCCCATAAACCACACCAAACCGTAATTTTTTTCGGGATGCAATGATGACTCATGGATTACGTGTGTATGTATTCCTGATGAAATTATAAACCAAACCAAACTAAACAAATCACCTGACAGCTATCAAAATGGCTGCCACTGAAAACCAGGGCCCCCAAGTTAAAGTTCTATACCTCTAAAAAAGTGCTGTTAATCAGCTGTTAATTTACTTGAAACTGAGAGAACTGAATGAAGAACTGTCAAGCAAAAGTTTGCTTAAATAGTTCTTGGTAGAAAAAGTTTGATTAAATTTGATTGTTATTAAACATTTTATCTGGGATTTTTTTCTTTTAAATATTAAAATTTTAAAACACTTTACTATTTTTGCTATTACTATTTTTCAGGCTTATATGCGATATATTATTGAACCGATATACAACGACTTTCATGGCCTCAATGATACTGTCGACGATTCGAGTAACATGCATACCCGTCTCTTGCATAAATCTCTGATAGCCGGTTGGACCTGTCGATTGGAAATTGGGGACTGTGTGAAATCGGCCGTTAAGTATTTCCAACAATGGAAAGCTTCTGAAAACCCCAATGCAGAGTGTGTAATTCCCATTGACTTAAGACTACCCGTTTACTGTACGGCCATACGTCATGGTGACAATGATGATTGGCAGTTCTTGTTGCAACGTTACAGGGAACCGAATGATTACACCGAGATGCGTAATATACTTGAAGCATTGGCTTGCTCCCGTAATGATACGATATTGAGAGATTATATTGACATTTTATTCGATGCGAAGGAACATATAGAAGTACAACTTGTGGCAAATGCCTTCAGTTCCATAGCTCGTAATGAAGCGGGAGCCTCCTTGGCTCGGGATTACTATGCAGAACACATCAGTGATATACACGAATTGTAAGATATTTGCAAACTGTAAAGAAAGAGAGTTTTTAAATTTCGGTTTTTTAAACCCCATTTAGCTTTGGCTCTGACTCCCCTCGATTGAGTCATTTGTTGGAGTCCTTGGCTAGACAAATTATATCTTCCGAAGATCTCAATAAACTGAGCAATGTTATCGATACTAACAAGGAGTATTTTTCGGAATCCCAAAATACTGTACTATCCGCATTGGAAACGATTAATTTTAATATTAAGTGGATTGGAAATAATGTCCAGGATATGAAATCCAGCCTGAAATCACGTTTATCCCATATGGGTGCACTTAAGAAAGGTGTTGTACATTTACCACAATATACCAGCATTATCGAAAAAGTGATCTCTCGTTTGTCCGAACCGATGAAGCTGATAACCATAATAATGATGACAATTGTTATATAATCATTTCGAATATAGTTTGGAAACAACAAGTTAGGTTTTTTTTTAATGACCGTAACATCTGCTCATATTCATTTTATTTAAACAAATATATCTATATTAACATTTATATACGAGTTTTAAAAATATTAACAGAAATTATGTTCAGTATTTGTATTTGCAATTGGAAGAAACAATTGGAAAAGAATTAATTAAACTCCAATCGCAGCGAAGAGATTGTTAGGAAAAAGCTGAGAAAGCTTTAAAAAGCTTTTTAATGGCTACTTACGGCCTTATTCAAAAGTTGTAAGAGGTTTGAGAGACAGTTTATCATACAAAAACGTCTCTCAAACCTCTCACATCTATTTATGAATAAGGCGGTTATTCTATATTGATGCCTTCATTAAATGGTAAAATGAGGAAGGTAATGTCGATAGATGCACTGATTTGAACACTTTCCTTGGTTTCGGGTTCCCTATATCAAATTCGCATTTTTTTATGAAATTTTTTCTTTTTATTTTGTATTAAATTTGACAGAAAAGAATCTTGTAAATTTGCCTGGTATATTTAAAGGAAGTTCAAACTATATGATACCTATTGCAAGAGTTGTCTGAAGAAGAGGCATAGGCAAATATAATTAACCCTACAAAGTCTGTTAGATCCAACATCAAGTAAAATCCTATATATTGTCTTCTACTTACACAAAATCACGGGCAGTAGCAGAGGAGATACTCGCATTGTCTCTCTTTCTTTCTTTGTTCCAAAAACGATGTACAAGTAAACAGACAAAATTTGTTCTCACTCAAATGCCAACAAACAAAACGCGTGAAACTCTAGTACTTCCCTACTCTTTCTCTTATTCTCTTCATTGAATATTTCAAAACACGAGCAGCTTTTTGATAGTGTTATTGTATATAACTATACAAATTCCAACCATGTTGAAGTAAAATTACATAAACTATGCAAAAAGTATGAAATAAGCAAGTTATGACGCGAGAGAGAAATGCGTTTGAGTGAACTCCTAGCACTTTTTAATTCTCTTTTACCAGGGTTGCCAAATTGCGCACATCTTCTGGTCGTCTAATTCTAAATCGTCTTTGTTTGTTATATGCAAAGACGATCAATAATTAGACGACCAGAAGATGTGCGCAATTTGGCAACCCTGGTAAAAGAGAACCAAAAAGTGCTAGCAATTCACTTAAACGCTTTTCTCTCTCGCGTTATATCTTGATTATTTCATACTTTTTGCACAGGATATGTAATTTTACTTCAATATCGTTCGAATTTGTATAGTTACATATATAACATACAAAAAGCTGCTCGCTCGTGTATTGAAATATTCAATGAAGAGAGTAAGAGAGAGAACAGAGAATGGCTAGGGTTTCACTCGTTTTGGTTGTTGGCATTAGTGTGAAGAGAAATGTTGACTGTCCAAAACCGATGTACAAGTAGACAGTCAAAATATATATCTTCACTCAAATGCATACAAACACAACGAGTGAAACCCTAGTCATTCTCTGTTCTCTCTCTTACTCTCTTCATTGAATATTTCAATACACGAGTAGCTTTTTGATTGTGTTATTGTACAAGGTTTTTCAAAAGAAGTCATCCGATGTTGTTTGGCTCTCATTTTTTTCTAAATGAAAAGCTTCGATTCTGTTTATTTGAACCTTTAGAATTTTATTGGTTAAGTTGAGAAGATGATATGATCGTTTTATGGCATTTTTCATCACTTCGGCGAGAACTTCGGGCGACAGATTCTCGCACTCGTGTCGAATGTTGACCTTGAGGGCTTCCAGGGTCTCGGGCTTGTTCACGTAAACACGGGACTTCATAAATCCCGATCTGGCCCGATCTTGCGGGCCAGTGCAAATCACCAAAACGAGAGATGAGGCGACCCGAGAACGCCGCCTTCAGAATATTGGTTGTGGCTCACGCAGTGTGTGCCGTTGCTCCGTCCTGTTGGAACCACATGTCCTCCAGTCCTAATTCGTCGAATTGCGGTAGAAAAAACTCGGTTAACATGGCCCTATAGCGCGCACCGTCCACTGTTGTCGTTTGACCAGCGGCGTTCTCGAAAAAAATGGCCCGATGACTGCTCCAGCGTGAACAGCGCACCATGCAGTCACTTTGAGGGGGTATAATGGCTCCTCGTGCATCACTCGTGGATTTTCGGTGCCCCAGAGGCGATAGTTTTGCTTGTTCACGTACCCGCAGAGGTGGAAATGAGCCTCATCGCTCATTATGATTTTCAAATCATTATGAACAAAAATTCCATAAAACGAGCCCGTATGGTAATCAATTGTGACGGCGCCCATTTAACCGATATCATCTTCTCAACTTAACTAATAAAATTCTAAAGGTTCAAATAAACATAATCAAAAAACAGAATTGAAGGTTTTCATTTAGAAAAAAAATGAGAGCCAAACAACATCGGATGACTTCTTTTGAAACACCTTGTAAATAAAATAAATGGTTTCCCATTACATCCCATGAAGGAATTGGGGAGAGCTTCTCACAACCAGTGAGCTGTGCGCTATATAGTTTTATACTCACTGATTGGGACCTACCGTTTTACACCGGTTCCAAACGATATTTAGAGAGGCTTTTTCATGGCTAAGTACTCGATAGTGTCGCCGTCACTAAGCGAGATGACCGTCGTCGAAAGAAATTTTAAGGTGGTCGTAGCAGGGATGGGACCCAGGATCTCCTGTACAAGAGGCGCGCACACTAACCATTGCTCCACCGATGGCCACCGTTGTCATTGTATATAACTATACAAATTCCAACCATGTTGAAGTAAAATTACGTAACCTATGCAAAAAGTTTGAAATAATCAAGATATGACGCGTGAGAGAAATGCCTTTGAGTGAATTTCGAGCACTTTTTGGTTCTCTTTTACCAGGATTGCCAACTTGCGCACATCTTCTGCTCGTCTAATTTTAGATCGTCTTTGAGAAGAGAACCAGAAAAGTCGACGCGATTCACTCAATCGCATTTCTTCCTCGCGTCATGACTTGATTATTTCATACGCTTTACATACCTTATGTAATTTTATTTAAATATGGTTGGAATTTCTATAGATAGATGGAATAACATCATCAGTAAACTGTTCGTGTATTGAAATATTCAACGACGAGTGTAAGAGAGAGAGCAGAGAATGCCTAAGGTTTCACTCGTTTTGTTTGTTGGCATTTGAGTGAAGAGAAATTTTGACTGTCTACTTGTCCTATAGCACTCAGTGATATCGTAGCATTCTACTGGTGAAAGAATTTTTAAAATCGGATAAGTAGTTTAGAAGGTCACCCCCCAGCTACAAATTAACAAACTCAGAAACACTTCCTCTTTATAATAGACAATTAGACGACCAGAAGATGTGCGCAACTTGGCAACCCTGGTAAAAGAGAATCAAAAAGTGCTAGGAGTTCACTCAAACGCATTTCTTTCTCGCGTCATAACTTGCTTATTTCATACTTTTTGCATAGTTTGTGTAATTTTACTTCAACAGGTTGGAATTTGTATAGTTATATACAATAACACTATCAAAAAGCTGATCGTGTATTGAAATATTCAATGAAGAGAGTAAGAGAGAGAGTAGAGAAGTACTAGGGTTTTCACTCGTTTTGTTTGTTGGCATTTGAGTGAAGAGACATTTTGACTGTCTACTTGTACATCGTTTTTGATAATAGTGGTATTCATGCAAACAAGAAAACGTAGAACTTTTGCTCAGCGTAAGTTTGCCACGAAGCGTTTCATCAGGCACCAAATAAAGTTGCTCAGTGTATCTATGCAGCAATTGTCAAAAAAAGGCTGACAAAGTAATAAACAAAGTAAAATTAAAAGTATATGGTTTACCTGTTCCATTATTTTATTTTTTTCACATAAATCAAAAACCCTCTCTTTTTTTCAATACAAAAATATTGACACTGAAAAGTCAAAAGTTTTCACGTTTCTTTTTCCAGGTTTGCTCAGCAAATTTACCTCGAAAACTTTCCACGTTTGTGCAAGTCGGTTTGTATGGGAAATTTGTTTGTGTTGACGTTTGCTGTGCAAGTTTACGATGTTTTCGAGTTTACGAGGTTCTTTCCAGCTTTCATGAAGACCACTAATATTAGTGTAGATAATTCTCCACTAGTTACAGCTGTCCTTGTTCGCACAACAACCCAGGCAATTCATCAAACCTCTTTTGCATAAAATAATAACGCCATCTAGTTTCGTCAACAACTAGTTTCAATCAATCGTATTGGAAGAGTCAGAGTTCACTAGAACGAAAATTTTCCGTGGTGAATTCGATATACTTGGTACAGCCAAAAAGTATGCAAAGGCATTAGTACCTATTACCGGTACGAATACATTAACACTACCTTCCACTAAACACCGAGTTAGGCCATTAGAGAAATTGTCGAACATGTATAAATTTTCATTTGAAGAGAATCAATTCAATTTCGTAGCTTTTTTCAAATACAGGCCTGTTTTTTTATTCCCTGCTAAACTAATTGTTCGACCCCTTTGTATAGAGAGCTAAGCGATTTTAAGTCGCCAAACAATTAGTTTACCGGGAAATTAAGAAAACAAACGCTTATTATACCATTGGGCTAGTTGGTTTCCACGAGAACTGAACTGTGGCATAAGTCAGGAGTGATAGCGCTTTAAGATCCAGCAGGATCCGGAATATAATCGCGGGACGTGCGTTACGTATGACTTGTCTGTGCTTCCAGATTAATTCAAATTAAAAAACAGCAATTAAAGTGAAAAAATCAGTGCGGAAATTAAACGGAGACTGTTTTTGAACTAGAACAAAATTGAATTTCTAAATTTTCTGATTTAAGAAATTTTATCACAAACTAAACAAATATATATAAAGCTTGAAATCATTAGGTGTTTTTTGCAATCTAGGAAATACACTGACATTGTATAGCTGTAATCAAACAGTTGAATTAAATTACACTGACGAACACACTTAAGGTCAATCCGTGCTCTGGCGGCAAACTATATGCGTCGCGTTGGGATCCTGATCCCAAAACTGTCATGCCATCTTTTTCAGCACGTCACATTTTAGAGAAATCGATGGAAAAGAAAATCCATTTTTATTTAATAAAATTACATAAAGTATGTAAAAAGTATGAAATAATCAAGTTATGACAGAATCGCGAATCGCGTCGACTTATTTGGTTCTCTTCTACGAGGGTTGCCAAATTGAACCGGTGTTTTTTTCTCTTTTGCAAAATGCAAAAAGAATGAATAAGGGTAGAGAAGGAAAAATTGAGCAATTTGGCAACCCCCGTAGAAGAGAACCAAAATGTCGATGCCATTAACTCAAACGCATTTCTCTTTCGCGACGTATCTTGATTATTTCATACTTTTTACATACTTTATGTAATACTCGTATTATTCAAAAACGATGTACAAGTAGACAGTCAAAATTTCTCTTCACTCAAATGCCAACAAACAAAACGAGTGAAACCCTAGTACTTCTCTACTCTCTCTCTTACTCTCTTAATTGAATATTTCAATACACGAGCAGCTTTTTGATAGTGTTATTGTATATAACTATACAAATTCCAACCATGTTGAAGTAAAATTACATTAACTATGCAAAAAGTATGAAATAAGCAAGATATGACGCGAGAGAGAAATTCGTTTGAGTGAACTCCTAGTACTTTTTGGTTCTCTTTTACCAGGGTTGCCAACTTGCGCACATCTTCTGGTCGTCTACTTTGTATTATTTAAACATGGTTGGAATTTCTATAGTTAGATACAATAATAACATCAAAAACTTGCTCGTGTATTGAAATATTCAACGAAGGGAGAGAGAGCAGAGAGTCGTAAAGCTTCACTCGTTTTGTTTCTTGGCATTCGAGTCAAGAGAAATATTTATTGTATTCACTTGATTTCTTTCTTGGCATTCAATTACGTGAGTAAATTTTCTTCTCTGCCCTTTCATCCTCTTTGCAAAATGTACTTAAAAAGTACATGAAGTGTAGGCGAAGTTTACCAAACGAGTACTAAAACGTACATAAAATGTACCAGAAAACTATGCAGCATATATCAAAATGTACATAAAGTATATCAAAAGGTTCATAATGTATACCTAAAAAGTACTGAATACCAAAAAGTACATAAAGTTTACCGAAATAGATATAAACTGTACCAACGATATACCAAAAACTACTAATAGTGTATCATAAAAGTACCCATATGAAGTGGTCTAAAAAGATACTTTTGAGGTAAATTTCATATACTCTTTGACTGACTGTGTTCTTTTTGATTCACTTTATATACTGTTTCCTACACATTTATGTACTTTTATTGGTATAATTTATGTAGTTGTTGGTACACTTTAAATACTTTTTGTTGCGTTTATGGCTAATTTTATGTACTTTTTTGGTAGCGAATACGTACTTTTGCTACATTTTGTGTACATTTTATGTACTTCTGATTTAGTTTATGTATTTTCTGAAACATTATACATATGTATGTACTTTCTTGTAAATTTTTTACACTATAATAACTGATAAATAAATATTTTATGTAGTTTCTAGTACATTTTGTGAAGTTTGTGGAAAATTGTATGTACTTTTTGGTACAAGATATGGTGAATGAATGAGAATATCCATTCACATTCATTGTTTGGAGCCATATTCCCCTACCTCTCTATATAATAGCTTTTTACGTCTAGTGCGCGTATATTTGAAATGAATATTTATGTTTATGAGAAACAAAAAGACGTATCCTGGCTTTATCACATTCGATTATAAAAAGGGTGCCCGAATGGACAAGATATGTAAAAGATATGTATACGCTGCAAAATCGATCTTTTTTTGTTGTTTGGATGCAAATATAATGTGCTTGCAGCTTGTCGCAAATGTAGTATTCTTGTGTGGAAACAAATTATGTTTGCAGTTCAAAATGACATGTTTGAGACACAATGATTAATTTGATTAAATTATTAATAATATGCGTTTCTGTTACCCAAAAGTGGATTGGTTTGTTGAAACTTCTGAAAACAAAAACGTGATAGACATCATTGAAACAAGCATGGCCCAGATCGCAAATTCATGAAAACAATGCTTGCAAACATATACATGTTTCCTGCAATATGTTGCTGGGGCTGTTTTTTTTTAACCGTGTATGAGAAGTGATCCACTGTTTTATTTTAACGATTTTCTTATTTTGGCAATTTTTATGAAAACCCCTTAGAAACTTACGAAACTTGATTATTTTTTCGATTGGACGCTCCGTTTCCGAGATATAGAGATTTTTCCTAATTTTTTCATATTTTCGATCAAAAATGAGGATGGGTTACCCTGAGTAACCCATTACCCATCGTCGTGGGTAGCTACCCATTATTTTCCCCATTTCCCTGAGGGTAATGAGTAATCGTGATGAGTAATTCCCCATTGTCGTGGGTAGCTACTACTTATTTTTCCCATTACCTTGAGGGTAGCTACGCATTTCGTGGGTAGCTACGCATTATTTTAAAAGCGAGGGCAATTCCTCAGTGATGGGTAATTCCTCATTTTCGTGGGTAGCTACCCATTATTTTCCCCATACCCCGTGGGTAATGGGTAAACGTTCATTACACGATGTGTATGGGTTACACATGGGGGGTAAATACGAACTCTGCCTAGAACATTCATAATAACATGACTAGGGCAGTGGTCGTATGTTTCCTCTAGGCGCTCATACAACATGTCCTTGGTGTCATCATGTTTTCCTTCCGTCGGGGCATGTAAATAAATTAGAGATATGTTAAAGTACTTGGCTTTTATGCGGATGGTGGCTATACGTACGGGGATGAACTGTAAAACCAGATGTCGCAGTCTTTTGCCAACTAATAAGCCGCAACCAAATTCATGTTTTCCCATGGCAGCTGTTTAAAGTTGCCAAAGTTCTTCCTCCATACCCGTAAATCGTGTTCCTTATAAAGTTTACGGGGGTCGCCACCAAATAGGGGGTTTTATGTTTCTCATTTTCATTTTATATGTTCAATGCCAATATAAAGGTGGCGGAAGGCAAGCCCAGCCCACCGTGGTTTTGCATTTTACCTACTGCCAGGATGATTATGTTTCAGCCGCTCATTATAGATTTGATGCCGACCAGACTGCAGTGTGTCGAAACTGAATTTTTGTTTCTTTGCTTTTGATGCAGAAATTGTTGGAGCATCCGCATTCAGAGGACAAAAGATTGTGTCCGCTGGTGCGAACAGCTTGAGTGACAGGGTCACCTATTTAACCTGAGACGCATAAGTTATCACATAACCAATCAGTCTAGTCATTCAATTTGCCGTCTCACTCTAGCTAGCTAACGGAGGGTTCCGATAAAGCCATTGCCTGGGGTACACTTCTAGGAAGTAGTGAGCTGCTTGGACTGCCCCATAAAGGAATCATTTCTGGCCACTCGCAAGAGGGTGGTTATCAGAAACTTTCCACCTCCACTACCAATACCATGTTCCCTTGGTGTTCCAACTATCGAGAAAAAGCGAAAGAGATCATTAGTTGGAGGAATATGTTAAAATTTGTTCTGACCTCATGGGGCTGTAAAATAGCCAATAAAAGTAAAGTAGTAATTGATTTTCACCCAAAGTCACGATCTCGAAAGAAACCCTAAGCGAACGAAACCCAGTCATTCAGCTTCGTTCGTCGCCTGGTTTTACTTGTTGTGTGTTTACTAAATCGGGCCCCACCACTAACTATTTTCGCTGTCATGAACGATAATGTAAATCCCAGCTATGCGACAACCAAAATACAAGCGACTTTTTGACATTTGGTTCGCATAGAGGACGAAAACGGAGAATTGTGCTTGAGAATATATGTTATTTTTGGTTAAGCAAGAACAAGTAAACTCTATCAAGTAACAAAAATCCAGCTATGCCAGATTCTCATACAACCAGCCTTGCTTTATGGTGCAGAATCCTGTGTCTTACCGCAAACGAACGAAACACCTCTAGGAGTCTTCAAGTACTCCGACAAATGTATGGCCCTATAGTGTACAACGGCGAGTATGGGCGACGCATGAACCATGAACTGTATGAGCTATATCCCGACATTGATATAGTTAAGCGGATCAAAATAACGCGATTACTCTGGCTACGTCATGTCAGTCGAATGGATGAAGACGAGCCAACACGAAGAGTGTCCGAAACTGAACTCGAAGGAGGACGAAAAATAGGAAGACCAAGAGTTTACCTTTACTTCCCTATTTAAAATTCCATACTCTTTGTATTTCGTAAAGACGATCAAGAAGTAGACAACCAGAAGATGTGTGTAATTTGCAACCTTCGTAAAAGAGAACGAAATAGTTGTTTCACCAACATACTCATACGCATTTCTCTCTCGCGTCATATCTTGATTATGTCCTACTTTTTGCATAGTTTATGTAATTTTACTTCAACATGGTTGGAATTTGTATGGTCATGAATTTCTGTCCGTTTTATGTCCAACCAAAATGTAAAATTAGTAAAATAGAGCAGCAAAGCGAATTCGATGAAATGGCATACTACCTCGTCGTCATGAAGAGGCAGCGAAGAGAGTAATAGAGGCTCTTAGGTATTACTCTATGCTAGACCATGTCAGTAGAATGGATGACGACGGGCCAACACGAAGAGTGTTCGAAACTGAACTCGAAGGAAGACGAAAAATAGGAAGACCAAGACTTCGCTGGAGGGATCAAGTTGCGTACACGTGATATTACGAACTGGAAAGATAAGGCAAACGATCAAACTGGCTGGCGAAATACGTTATCTGTTAGTTAATGTATGGGAAATTCATACTACAAGCTTCAGGTTGGTTTTTGTTGGAATAATAGACAATTCATTTAAGCACACTCACTGGCATGACTAGATTCAAATAACTACTGTGCCTGAATCGATACCATCGGTAGATCTTCAATCGTGTAGATACAACCTCAATTATGCAGTTTTACATATGTGAATTAGTATCGATCAAAGAGCCCTAAGTATCAACACACACTAAAGGGCCCATAATTCTAACACAATAACATACGGCTTTTTACCACCATGTTCTTCTTTTCCTCTTGCATACTAACATTAAGCCTGTTTTCTTATTCCCTGCTAAACTAATTAAAATTAAAATTAGTTTAGCAGGAACTAAAAAAACAAGCTTATTGTTTCAGTGCTTTGAGGTGAGGTTTTACTAAATCACAGAGTTGAGTTTTTTCTGTAGTATAGATTTTTTGATGACCGGGCTAGTGTCAGTTACGTTTTTGAATTTTAGGGATCTTCGATCGATACTAATTGCATAATTCAGTTTGACTTTTGAATTAGTCTCACATCTTCTTGAAAATACAGCTTCAAGTACTTATATTATAATAGAATTTTCTGTAGAAGAAATTGGCAAATGCCATAACTCTGAGCTGACTTTAATATGTAAATGGGGCTGCGATGGATCATCTGGGTTTTAGGAATATAAAAACCAAAGTGTATCTGATGCAGAGTTCTCCACATTTTTTTTTTTGGCGTCACTTGTACCATTACATTGTTTCACCAACATCTTCAACCGAATTTTCATTTCAAGATATACAGATTAATTCAACACCTGGACCCAAAGTACAAATCTTTGAAATCGGTGTATAAGTGCCAGGCTTTGAAAGTTGCCACAGCACCAAAGTGGTCAAATTCAACACACTGTAGCACCAACTGAATTGAGACAGGGTGCCTCTTCATATTCTGAAAGCCTGTCTCCTCCTCTACAAATGTATAATACATTCCAAAATAATCAGAACATTACTTTAAAAATTGTGATATTATGACCGTGTATTTTCCAATCGGCCCCACTATTCTACACAACGTAACTTATGAATCTGCAGAAAACAGATTTTTCTTAAGATTACTCTAGATAGTCAAAATTTCTCTTCACTCAAATGCCAACAAACCAAACAAAACGATTTTCTACTCTCCCTTTTATTCTCTTCATTGACTATTTCAATACACGAGCAGCTTTTTTATAGTGTTATTGCCATAGATTAATACTTATAGTAGATCTACTAGTTCTCCCACCAAATTTATGACATTTGGCCTGGTGTGATATTTACGTTTGATGTTGAAAAGAATTGCTTTACTAATACCAGATAGAGGCAATGGTTCAAAACAACGAACAAAATAACAACAACGGCATTTCGTTTTGTGTGTTAAAATTATTGTGTTAAATACAACACAAATGTATGCTAACAATAACTGTCAATAAAAAAAGTTTAAAACACATTTAAATTTCACAGTTTTTCACCAAAATGGCATGAAAAATTAAAGCAAGAAGTTATTGCAATTCCACCTGGTGTATATCATTTTTCGTCAAACTTCTCTCTATCACACTGACCGCATCACGAAGAGTGTGAAAGGAAACGTCAGATGAGCCAAATATTCTCTCTAGTCTGAGATTACTCTATGGTTATTGCATATAACTGTACAAATTCCAACCATGTTGAAGTAAAATTACACAAACTTTGCAAAAAGTATGAAATAAGCAAGATATGGCGCGAGAGAGAAATGCGTTTGGGTGAATTCCTAGCACTTTTTGGTTCTCTTTTATTAGGGTTGCCAAATTGCGCACATCTTCTCGTCGTCTAATTGTTGATCGTCTTTGGTTTCCTTATGTTTGGCACAAAGGACATACAAGTAGAGAAGAAAAGACAGGCGCAATTTGGAAACCCTAGTAGAAGAGAACCAAAAAAAGTCGACGCGATTCACTCAAACGCATTTCTCTCTCGCGTCATAAATTGATTATTTCATACTTTGTACATACTTTATGTAATATTATTTAAACATGGTTGGAATTTCTATAGTTAAATACTGTAACATCATCAGAAAACTGCTCGTGTATTGAAATATTCAACGAAGAGAGTAAGAGAGAGAGCAGAGAATCGAGGAGCTTCACTCGTTTTCTTTGTTGGCACAGCACTACATAAGTAAATTAACTTCTCTATTTCAAATTTCATACTCCTTATATTTCGTAAAGACGATCAAGAAGTAGACGACCAGAAGATGTGTGTAATTTGCAACCTTCGTAAAAGAGAACCAAAAAGTGGTAACAATTCACTCATACGCATTTCTCTCTCGCGTCATATCTTGGTCATGTCCTACTTTTTGCATAGTTTATGTAATTTTACTTCAACATGGTTGGAATTTGTATGGTCATGAATTTCTGTCCGTTTTATGACCAACCAAAATGTTAAATTAGTAAAATACAGCAGGAAAGCGAACTCGATGAAATGGCCTACTACCTCGTCGTCATGAAGAGGCAGCGAAGTGAGTAATAGAGGCTCTTAGGTATTACTCTATGCCACAACCGAAATTTGGTTGAAATAACCTCGAATAGGTTGTGCGAACCTTTAATGCGGTTATGACAACCTTAAATTCGGATGTGATGACATCTAGTGTGATTGTAACAACTTCTAAATTTGGTTATTTTTTTGTAGGTATAGTGAGCTGCTTGGGAATTTCTCAAAGGAACTGTGGACACAATAAGAAAGACAAGATGAGAAAGACCATATAGTTCAACTTGAAAAATTATGACCACATCCACCTTCACATTTATTATAAGTCCCGCAAAATGTATTTAATTGGTGATAATTGTGTATAAGTAGTCTAACTAAAGGTACGAAAAACGTCAAATATTTCTTGTCCCCAGTCTGACCACAAAATTTGTTTGTGTGGCAAACAACAAAACAGCTGATTTTGGTCAAACAAAATTATTTGCCATCAAATAAAAATGTGCTCAATGTGACCACAGTGTGACCACTAAAGAGCAAATAGTTGTCTCTTTTTTGAGCAAACATTTATTTGATCTTACAAAAGAATTGTAAGATCAAGCAAAGATCAAACAATGGTAAATAACAGGTGGTATAAGCAGTGTTGCCAGCTTTTACGACTCAAATTATAAAATGAAAAAAAATCACCAACATTAAACTAAAAAGAAGAATTGGTAAATATTATAAAAATATTTAAAAATATTCTTGTAATTTGGTTCAACGGCTTTAAAACTGTGTACATAGTTAAAAGTGTATAGCTTTAGTTTTGTTAATCTGTACTAACTTTTCAAATCGGATCTAAACCGACTAACCTGCGACTAATTAGGATAATTTGGCCATATTTCGAATTTTGAAGATACTGAAAATGTTGAAAATGGTGTTCTAATCTTCTCCGTCAGACCTTACAATTATGCTAGGTGATTTTAGAGCAAGCTTGTCAAACTCGCAAAAAAGAATTTAAAAAATATTCGGCAATATTTCAACATAGGATACCTCCATAATTAAGCGAGCTATCAATAAATTTCATTTATTTTTTTTTTTTGTTTATTTTAACTTCGTTTATAACAAAAATATATTAGAGGCCACATAAATCGCTTAAGGTGGCTTATTCAGCATAATATCTTCCCGTATATCCGAACTTTGGAGGCCCATAACTCCGGAAATAGGGACCATCACCAAAATTAGCATTTACAATTTTTTGCTTAAAATAATGAGTTGTACCTCAAACCAGTGAGCTGTTTGGGCTATGCCAGTGGGAGATAAAATTGCCCAAATTTGCTTTTAAGATTTCTCCTCTTCCAAAACTAACTCCGTCGCTTCTCCACAGCATAAAACAAGAAAACATTCATCCTCCTGCATCATAGTTATTTAAAATATTTTTTGCAGTTTGTTTAGAACTTTTGGAAAAACAAAATCGTATTTCCTGCTAATTTGTTTAAAACCTTTCAGAAAACAAATTTGCGTTTTCTGACAGCTTGCTTAAAATTTTTGAGAAAACAAATTTGTATTTTCTGACAGGTTGATCAAACAATTATTTGTTAAACATATTTGTTCAAGTGTGACCACAGGACAAATGTATTTGTCCTACTGTTTATTTGATGCTATTTGATACCTGTTTGATCAAACAAAAAGAGGCAAATAAATGTGCATAGTGGGAACACAAAATCAACCCTGTATTGATTTGACAACATTTTGAGCAAATATGATGAAACATATTTCGATCAAATATTTGCCCAATCTGACCGTACCTTAAGTTTTGGACGTATTTTGACAACACTGTTCTTGTAGACACACGTGCCAGTCGGAATTTTCTTAATAAAAAAACGATTGCTACATTTATCTCAATGACCTTACAAAGGTCATTCAAGTTTTCAAATCACGTACATAAATGCCACAAACAGTAGCCAGCGGTGTGTACAAACGGGTTACCTTGTTGTAACCAAAACCTGACTCAGATTAACTGTCAATGATTTGTATATTCAATACCAAAAACAAAAACAATTTGATTTGAATAACAAAATAAATATGTATTTAAATTTTCAGTTCAATCAACTCCTTAAGGTTTTAGCAAGCAATTTGAATACAACAATTTTCCCACCATTTTGTAATCAATATAGAGTAAAGTTAATTCAATTGATTTTATTTAAATTGATAGCAAAAAACACAGCAGGACATTCAACCACAGTTTTAGCTTCCGGCAATGATAGTAGATCGGTTGGTTCGGAATTCTATACCCACTTACATACATACATATGCAGTATTGAGTGATTGGCTGGCTGGTTTGACTGAAAAACTAAAGCCTTATCTAACTAACTTTGAAGAACAGCCAACCATCACACGAATGTGCTGTTGTTTGCTGTTGGCCCCAGTAGGAAGGACTCCCCGCGGAAGCGCATAGCAAGATACTTAATTTTCATTTATATTCTGAAAATGGGAAAAAAAGGCAAACTAGCAACAAGTGAGCATTTCACACAAGAGTTTGTGTTAGTGTTTTGAAAAAGTTTACGCCGGCTACAATTGGATTGCTATTATACTCGTATTCTACCACAAACAAGTTTTGTACTTTTCAAACAACAGTGGGACGAAGTTGCAAATTATTAGATGTTATTATTAATTTTAAAAAAATTGTCAGTATGATTGCACATACTCGAAATTGATTTTTAAATTACAATTGAATTTGAAAAATAATTTGTTGTCTCATCAATACCAAATTGCGGCCACTGATTCGATTTAAACCGGGTAATATGGGTAACAGAAATCAAGTGATCTTTTAATGGGCGCGTTTCTTTGCCCCTTCTAAAATGGCTAATACTTTTAAGATAAAGTACTCTTAATATTAAAAAAATATTGTGTGTTGAAAATGTGAACTTTTTTTCCGTAACTGGAGTAACAATAAACAGCAAATTTCGATATTCGTTGTTGAGAAGGCAAAAGTACGATATCCGAGGCCCCTCAAATCGAAAACTTTTTTCCAAAATAAGCCGGAAATATTAAATAAAAGTTATCGGTAACTCAGTTAAGGGGCCCCTAGACATGTGGATAAGTTGCAGCGACTTCAAGTTGACATCACCTTATCCATGGTGTATGGTGAAGTTGGTGGTTTGTACAAACTAGTTGATAGCGGCATTCACGCAAACGTGAAAGACGAGAACTTTTGCTCAGCGCAAGTTTCCCTCGCACCGTTGCATGAGGCACCAAGTAAAGTTGCTCAGGGTATTTGTGCTCAAAACCATATCAGCTGACCAAGATGGATACATAAGGTGTTAGCAGTAGCAATTGCATGTATTATGTGTGTGTACTTTTTCTACTGTTCTAGTGCTATCACCTTATTTATCCAACTGTTCTAGTGCTATCACCTTATCCACCAAAAGTTTGCACGTTTCTCCATCCCACGTTTGCGTAGCAAATCTGACTTGAAGACTTTCCACTTTTGAGCAAGTCGCTTTGTATGGGAAATTTCTTTGTTTTGGCGTTTGCCGCGTAAGTTTGCGAGGTTTACGCGTTTACGAGGCTCTTTCGAGTTTGCATGAGGACCACTGATGTAAAATCAAAGCGATTGTGATTTTTGAAGTTGATATCAACTTATCCATCAGTGTAAGGGGGAGTTGCATCAACTTTCATACGCATTTCGGTGAGAAACGTTCATGAGGCAACATAATCGGCAAAATGTAAATAAATGAACCAAAAAATAAATAAATTAAACATTGTCGGAAAAATATATAAACTAAATAAATATGATTTATAGTGTTATTTATAAATATTTAAAGAAAATAAAAATAGCGTTTTTTCGTAAAATTTGTGATATTTTCGCAGTGCGCTCACCACCTTTCAGTTCGACATCTGACAAGAAAATGAAGTTGCCTCAACTAGTTCGAGAGTATAAGGGCAAAATCGAAGTTGATGTCTAGTTATCGCAGTTGATGTGAACTTGAAGTCGAGCAACTTATCCACAGGTCTAATGGCCCCTTTAGTTATAGAAGTAACTGGGAGTAAAGCGAACCACAGACTTGTCGTTCATGTGCATGAGCTGGGTCGATAACTTTTTATCTGACTGATGAATTTGAAAACAATATTACCAAAAAATGTTGTGAACATGATTATGATGCTCATTTTTATTTGATATCAAGAAGAGCGGTAAATCGACAATAAACATCAACGATAGCTGATGTTCATGAATGACAAGTCTGAGGTTCGCTCAATGTTTAGCAAAATGCCAACTTAGCTCTTTTGGGGCTAGATTTAGCACTTTTCGACCTTGCAAAACGAATAAATTTTCATTGGCGCTTTTTTGCAAAAGCTCGTAATGTGTTTTGAGTTTTTATTTTGCCCTTTAGCCCGTTTTCTATACAACACCAATTTGCTAAAGAATGTTAAATTTCTTGCATCCAACATTTAACACCCTTGACTCTTTGCTTCTACTTTTGTATTGGTTATTACGTTTAAAACTTATAAATTTTTCAAAAATATCGGAAGTTAGGGAAAGCAGGCCCCTCTTTTAGGAAGTGGTTAAACCATAGAGTAATATACTAAGAGTTTGCAACAGCTGTTTTTCTTGGACCGGAAACCAAGAAAAGTCACCGGGAAGGTTGGAGCACAGAGTTATACAAACTTGGCAACCCACACAGAATGCGAAAAATCTTTATTTTAATACATTTGTATTTCAATTGCAATCTCTATAAACAGTTTTACTCTAACACTTCATTACATTTTGCTTTATTTCACTTGTTATACCATTTTTCCTCAATTTAATTATCACAAAAATACTCCCGGTTGATGAGCTTTGTACTTTTGGTTCAATGCACAAAGACAATTGTGAGAAAAACGCCATTGAGCAATCCTACATACATCCAGTCATCTATCGCTATTTCCCTTTGTTACTTTAGCCTGCATGTTTCGTCAACTCTAAGGTTGATCAGCTGTGGCATAGAACCCCCCTGCGTTAAACTCTAAATGATGAGTCCAAGCAAGGGGTTTCTATGGCACAGCTGATCGAAAAGGACTAGGGAAGTGATGTAGAATGAGAGACCAAAGAAGACATAAAGATTATAGACCATGCAGCAAAATAAGTTTAAACGTGTTTGATTGATACAAACGATAGCTATATTATGTTTTATGTTGTTTGCATGGAACGAAAATACGCATTCCCTTTAATTTCTGTCCGTATAGGTTCAACCAAAGAGTAAATTACAAAAGCAACTTGATGAAATGGCCTACTACCTCGTCGTCATCAAGAGAAAACGAAGAGAGGCATAGCGTCTCTTTTCTATTTCTTTATTGTCCAAGGCAATATGTATTTATTTCAAATGTATGATTGCGGCAAAACACTGCTCTATACGCAACAAACTATTCTGGATCACAAAAACGTATGAAAGAGCCTTTCCACGGAATTCGGTTGGTACAACCAGAGACAACAGAAACAGAAAACAAAAATCTCAGGCAAAGTTTGCACTCGTCAAATCTGCACTACAAACATCGTTTTCTTCGGGTACACATCTGAAAGGATATTCCACCACAGGATATTAAAATTTAATGGAACAAGTTGGGTGTGAAATATCACCGAATTCTTTGTTTTATTTGAAAGGCCTATCAAGAACATTATGTGGGGAATATGCCGTCAGTCAAACGACCGACGTGGCTTCGGTGTATATCCGGCTAAATTTGAACGATTTGACGGGCTATGTTGTCTGAGGGCACTGGTATTTGCGGTTTATTGGCATGGCCCTACGATTTAAGGAAACCCCACAAGAAAATGTCTACGTGGGTCAAATCGTGCGGTGTCTGTTGCTAGTTTACTTCCACTCTGCGTGAGATAATTCTTAAATCGGTTGTGCAGAATGCCCGTTGTCGCATCGGCTGCATAGCACGTTGCGACGTCCTGATGGAACCACAGATCGGTAACGCTCTCCGTTGACGAACCACAATCCAAACCAAACAATGGCATTCTGTACATGCATTGCCACTTGATATTGACTGGCATCGTCCTAAATCCGGCAATGCTTGTTGATGTACCCATTCATTCAAAAATGGGTGTCGTCGGGCGCATTGTTGCCAAAAGAGAACACCCTTTTTGGTAATATAGTCGTATTATTCGCATGTGTTGCTCGACACCGGAACTTGCCATGGTGATTGTCTCTATTGGCGGAAATATAAATAACAAGAAAATTAACCGAAGGTAAAACAACATAACCGACGTGAACTGTTAAAATCTGCCTATCCCTATTGGAAATCACCTTTTTTTATTAAGCGTGATTTAGCACTTTTGTGATTTTTCTGGCCGGTTTCATTATTTGGCGCGTTTTAGCACTTTTTACGTACTTCGACGGCGCGTTTCGTTCCTATAGAGTTGGCATCACTGATCCGAGGCCCCTCAAATCGATAACTTTTTTTTAGAACACTCCAAAATAAGCCGAAGATATTAAATAAACTCTCTTAGTTATCGAAATAACTGGGGGTAAAGTTTTAAAATATCGATAACTTTTTTTTTAAATTGTTTTGAAAAATATTTGTTTTCTCTAGAACACCACAAAATAAGTCGAAAATATTAAATAAAAATTGTCGATAACTCGCTTAGTTGTCGAACTAGCTATAGTTTTAAAAAATCAATAATTATTATATTGATTTTGATTGTAAAAAATCAATAATTTTCGTTTTACCATTTTAATTAATCAGATAATTGTTTCCTGTAGAAAATATGATTTTTTTAAATAATTTTTAATTTTGAGTTCTTTTTACTGGATTGTTCAACTTTCGATAACTTAGCGAGTTAATAAGTTATGTCTGTTGTAAAAAAGGCGGCGCACTCGAAAAGTTGTTTTAATATAATTCAGCTTTTTTAAAAAAATTTTCAGTGCGGTAATTTCAGTGCGGTAAAGTGTTATTTAACTCGCTTATGCGGCACTAGACACGGTTTCTATAACAGACGTTTTTGCTTAGCACACATAAAACGCTCCCGTTTATACGAATCAAGAAAACAGTGTTGTGTAAACACATTTTCAATACGTCTAGAAAACAGCTGATTTTTTGTTGACATTTTTATTATCAGTTATTTAATATTTGTTCTACAAAATATGAGTCAAAACAATCAGTTATTACTATTTTTAATTGAGCGACTGCAAAAATGGTGTTCACTCCAACCAGATCGGAGCATAAATACCTGAGATATGGCCGATTATATACTCAAGCTTTAAAGGTCCACATCTTAAAAAGAAAATTTTTTTGAGACAGCGGAGAAGATTTTGTCGATGGTGTAGACCAGAGAGTTGTAGCTAATCCGTATTTATGCCAAAATTTTTTTTAAATACAACATCTTCGAACTTCATGTTTTCTAATCTGAAACAGGAACACTTAAAAGTTGTTCATATTGGCTACCCTGGCTACGAATTATCTTTGATTATTCTATCCAAAGACGATCAAGAATTAGACAACCAGAAGATATGCGCAATTTGGCAACCCTGGTAAAAGAGGACCAAAAAGTGCCAGATATTCACTCAAACACATATCTCTCTCGTGTCATATCTTGATTATTTCATACTTTTTGCATAGTTTATGAAATTTTATTTCAACACGGTTGGAATTTGTATAGTTATAAACAATATCACTATCTAAAAGCCGCTTGTGTATTCAAATATTCAATGAAGAGAGTAAGAGAGAGGGCAGTTAAGTGCTAGGGTTTCACTCGTTTTGTTTGTTGGCATTTGAGTGAAGAGACATTTTGACTGTCTATTTGTACATCGTTTATGTTCTATCCAATCAGTGATGCAAACTCTCCAGGAACGAAACGCGTCCAAAAATGATGTACTAGTAGGCAGTCAAAATTTCTCTTCACTAAAATGCCAACAAACAGAACGAATGATACCCCAGGCATTCTCTGGTCTCTGTTCTCTCTCTTACTCTCTTCATTGAATATTTCAATAACCGAGCAGCGTTTTGATAATGTTATTGTATATAACTATACAAATTCCAACCATGTTGAAGTAAAATTACATAAACTATGCAAAAAGTATGAAATAATAAAGATATGACGCGTGAGAGAAATGCCTTTGAGTGAAATTCTAGCAGTTTTGGGTTCTCTTTTACCAGGGTTGCCAAATTGCGCACATCGTCTGGTCGTCTAATTCTAGATTGTCTTTGACGCGTCGTCGAACCATAGAGCAACTTAAGTATGGAGAAGAAAATTTACTCAGGGAGTGGAATGCCAACAAAGAAAACGAGTGAAGCGCCTCGTTTCTCTGCTCGCTCGCTCCTACTCTCTTCGTTGAATATTTCAATACACGCGCATTTTTCTGATGATGTTTACATTATTATTACATAAAGTATGTAAAAAGTATGAAATAATCAAGTTAAGACGCGAGATAGAAATGCGTTTGAGTGAATCGCGTCGACTTTTTAGGTTCTCTTCTACGAGGGTTGCCAAATTGCGCCGGTTTTTTCTGCTCTACTTGTACATTGTTTTTGGTCGAACTACCTCAAAAGTGCTAAAATGCGCCAAATAGCGAACACGGCTAGAAAAATCCAAAAAGTGCTAAAATGCGGTTAATAATTTAGAGGTTTTCCAATAGGGACAGGTAGATTTAGACAGTTCTCGCCGGTTATGTTGTGTTATCTATTGTTAATTTGTCTGTTATTTATTTTTTAGACAATAGAGACAAATCACCATGGATGAATTTTGTGTAGACACATTAATTCTCTCAATAAATAAAACGTCATAGGTATGGTTGCAATTGGACATTGGATGGTAGGAAGCATGGGTTCAATAATACCAGATAGAGGCAATAGCACACAACGTCCAAAAAAGCAACAACAACGGTATTACGTGTTTTTGTGGAGAAATAGTTGAGTTAAATACAATACCAATGTATACCAACGATAAAAGTCAACAAAAAAGTGAGAAATACATTTAAATTTTACAGTTCTACACCAAAACGACATGAAAAAGATAAGTCAAAAGTTATTGTAACTCCACCTGCTGTAAGTTAATTTTCGTCGAATTTTTTCGCATTTGCAAAAAACCTACGACGAAGAGTGTGAAATGACACGTCAGATGAGAGAATTAATTCGTCTATGCAAATCACCATATCTAGTTACAGTGTCAAGCAACACGTGGAATGATAAAACTTTAGTATTAAAATGGTTGTTTTCTTGTGGCAACGCTGAGCACGTTGCTCACGTTTTGCGACGACCCCCATCCCAGTAAAAAATATTTGAAGTAATCCATAATCGAGGAGTAATGACTTGTTCATCTATTTGGGGTAATAAGCGAGCAATCGAAACGCTTCTATTTTGTTTTGTTGTTGATGCCTCGCTTAATACTCCAAATGGATCAATAAGGGACGCATCAATACATTTTTGTTTTTGCAAGTGTTTTTTTTTTGTTTGACATAACTGTTGTTTAACTGATGTTTTCGTCATGTATGAAAAAGAAAGTTCATTCCTCGCTTATTACTCCAAATGGATCAATGAGGGATGCATCAATGCATTTCTCATGTGTTTTTTTTTTGTTTGACATAACTGTTAGTTGTTGATGTTTTCGTGATGTTTGTCTATTTAGTCAGTTTACTCGTTGTCTTCAAAATTTAAAGACGTGTTTATTAACAAATCGGGAAAAGGTACTGGTATAGTATAAAATTATAAAAAATGTGTGAAAATTCAGTTTCTAAAAAAAAAGAAATTGATAAATTCTCAAATTGTAATCGGTTGACTTTAAGTGAACAAGAGGCATCGGCACCTAACAAAGTCAATAAATTATCAAATGACGATAGCCAAACGGAAAACTTTGATGTTCATTATGATATCAATTCAAACAACAATATCAGTGAAAAAATCCAAAATTTTGGGTAATTAAAAATCGCGTTTCGAACGAATGCTATAATTCACTACTTTACATTTTAAAAAGTGAAGGTATGGACGTTCCACTATGCAGAGAAACCTTGTTGAAAGCAGTGTATGCAGAAAACACATGCAGCTCCACAGAGAGCCATGAAATAGCGGAAATGCCACCAGGTGAATAGTTTCATTTTGGGTTGATGCACGGCCGATACTTATCACCTAATGCAAATGCCGAATTACTGACAGATATATTTGTGGATGGAATGACCGTTTATAAAAGCTCCTCAAAGTCATTATGGCCAATCCTAGGTACCTTCTCAGAATTTAAAAACTTAGAGCCATTTTTAAATGCTACTTATATTGGCCCATCAAAGCCTCCAGATGTAGCAATATTCCCAAAAAGGTTTGTCTTTTATCTTTTCTTTCATTTTCTTGCAGAAGCACTTAAAGACACGTTTGAAACGTACCCACAATATGAAAAATCGTTCAAGCTGGCATTTCGTAAATGCAAGGCAACTGTTTACCGACAGACCTACTCCTTAAAAGCTAAGGTCGTCGACTCCAACAAATAAACTATAATAAAATTTTTTAAAAAAATTTAAAAAATAAATGAATAATTTCTTGTTTTTGTAAAAAAATATCCTAATTTTTATTTTATATCTGGACAAACATATGTATATTAGGGTGTCCCGTTGATGTCAAGTCTGAGTACGGGGAAAAAATTTGTTTCAGGCTACACTATCTCAAGATGCCGCAAAATTTTTATTTTTTTAGCCTTTTTTGTAATCTTTGTAAAATTACAAAAATTTGTACACCTCTTGCGATAGTGTAGCACAAAATATTGTTTTTCTCGTGCAAAAACGTATGGTTACGTATTTATGCTGCTTCCGGAGATAAAAAGATTACTCCATTTATGCTCTTTCAGGAGATTAAAAAGATTACTCCCTTTATGCTCTTTCAGGAGATAAAAACGATTACTCCCTTTATGCTCTTTGAGGCGATAAAAAGATTACTCCATTTATGCTCTTTTAGGAGATAAAAAAGATTACTCCCTTTATGCTCTTTCAGGAGATAAAAACGATTACTCCCTTTATGCTCTTTGAGGCGATAAAAAGATTACTCCATTTATGCTCTTTTAGGAGATAAAAAAGATTACTCCCTTTGTTCTCCTTTCCGAGATCAAAAGGAATACTCCTTTTGTACTCCATAAGGAGCTCAAATGAAGTGCCCGCCTCAGCGGACATGCAATGTTTAAAAGGAGTACAAAATGCATGAGGCTCGGAGATTTAGGGAGTAATCCATTGCTCGCAAAGGAGCGCTCCAAGATTACTCTTTGGATGATCCTATTTTTTACTGGGATGTTTGTATCACCGGATACATCAAAAATCATTGCCAGATTTCGGACGATACCACTCATTACCAAGTGCCAATGCATGCGCAGAATGTCAGTGTTTGGTCTGGATTGTGGTCCGGCGCCAGTACTTCTACGAAGACGATGATGGCATTACTATCACCGTCAACGCAGAGCGCTATCGATCCCGATATGTGCTTCCAACAGAACGTCGCTACGTGATACATAGCTGATGCTACAATGGACATTCTGCACGACCGATTTGAGGGTTATCTCACGCAGAGGCGACGTGAGATATGAAAATGCTTCTCAAAAATACCGTTCGGAACCGGTGTAATCAGTTCGGAACCGGTCCCAATCAGTGAGTATAAAACTAGAAAGCGCACAGCTCACTGGTTGTGAGAAGCTCTCCCCGATTGCTTCATGGGATGTAATGGGAAACCATTTATTTTATTTTATTTACCGGTGCCCTCAACGTCAACATAGCCCTAGCCCCCCGCATCGCTGATCAATGCGCCATAGAAAATTGTAACTCTCGGCTTCGACCCACCCACCAACGACGATGCGGTCATTTGAACGACGGCTGTGCACATAATGTTATTGATACATTGGCCTTTCAAATATAATAACAAATTCGTTGATATCTCACACGCAACTTGTTTTATTAAATTTTAATAATGCAGAAAAAACCCGAAGAAAACAATGTTTGAAGTGCAGATTTGACGGATGCCATTTTTGTTTTTCTCTTGCATCTACAGGATTAAATGAAGCCTCTGATTGTTCGGTATTCAGCGCCGAAAGGCACAATTTATTTCACATGTTTTTATGTTTTAGAATGACGTGTTATATTGAAGTGTTTGCGGCAATCATACATATGCAATAAATACGTACATACTTATTGCCGTTGACTCGTCTATGAGAGGTTTTAAGCACCTCTTAAAAGAGGGTTCTGCTTCCCATACCCTGCGATATTTTTGGGCGAATTTATACATATGTAAGTATTAAGCCTAATAGTCAAAACAAAAATAGAATCAAACTTAGCAGGTGTGGTCGATGAATATTAATATATTTTGGAAAATACTTTGCCCTTAGGTCACAGTAATGCATAAATATACATTAACAGTTGTTCAAAACCTTTAGCAACAAAAAATGTCATAATATAACGAGAATGCACAAATACAAAAAAAAAAACATTCTTTAGCTAAATCGGTGTTTTACTTATACAAAACACGCTAAAGCCCGGTATTCAGTTTTCATGCAATTTTCATTGCCTTAAGAAGTACGTGTATAAAAAATAACGAAAATTTCATGAACCGAAAATTTAGCTCACTGTTCATTTGATTGGTACTCAACTCTTTGCGAAAATTTCGTAGGCAAAATCAAGTACAGGGTTGTTACGCCAAAGTTATTTCGTATGAAAACAATTGTTTGATAATTGTGTTGGACCGAAATTTCGACATTTCGATTATTTTAGCAAACAAAAGTAATGTCACATGCAGTGAAAATAAAATGGAGTGAAAAGATGAATTATTACTGAAATATTTATTTAGATATGTGGTAACTCTCTGTAACAAAATTTTCCGTTTAGAGATAAAAGACGAAATTTCGTAAGAAAATTTAGCAAGAACTGAATACGTGGCTTAAAGGGCTAAATAAAATCTCAAAACGCATGAGCATTACCCGCTTTTCCAAGAAAGCATTTGGAACATAACATTTTTATCGCGTTTTGCAAGGTCGAAAAGTGCTAAATCTAGCCCCAATCGTTATTGTCAAGTGGTATCGATGAGGCTGCTGATGAAGTTAGTATATAAAGGGTTTTTCAACAGAGACGCTACAAAAGCAAATCGATAGGGACAGCAAACGACGCCATATTTGTTCCCGCTCTTTTGACATTTCTCTTCAGTAAGGTTTGCCATTTCATCATGGAAAGATATACGAGCCAACAACGAGTCGAAATTATTAAAATTTACTACCGAAATTTGGTGTCAGTGGCCTCAACTTTAAGAGCGCTTCGTCCAATTTATGGTCGTCATAATCGTCCTACCAGATCAACAATTGAGCGTCTAGTGGAAAAATTTGAATCCACAGGCACAGTACAAAATGTTCCCGTGCCAGTGAGACAAAGAAGTGCCCGTAGTGTCGAGAATGTTGCTGCCGTTGAGGCTTCAGTTCAAGAAAGCCCAAATGTGTCTCTCACACGTCGTTCTCAAACGTTGGGCATCTGTGTGACGTCGTTGTGGCGAATTTTGCGAAAAGATCTTGGCCTACATCCTTACAAGATCAAATTGACGCAAGAACTGAAGCCGGTTGACCACCATAAGCGTCGTATGTTCGTGAATTGGGCTGAGCAACAACTTGAAAATGATTCGGATTTTCATCGGAAAATCATCTTCAGCGATGAGGCTCATTTCTGGCTGAATGGCTTCGTCAATAAGCAAAATATGCGTTATTGGTCAGACAGAAATCCACACGTAATCCATGAGTCATCATTGCATTCCGAAAAAATTACGGTTTGGTGGGGTTTATGGGCCGGCGGCGTCATTGGGCCGTACTTCTTCATTACTACTTCACATTACTGTGAATGCGAATCGCTACCGTTCAATGATAACCGAATATTTTTGGCCCCAATTGGATAATATGGACTTGGAGGACATGTGGTTCCAACAGGACGGCGCCACAAGCCACACAGCGAATGCCACAATCAATTTATTGGAAACCAAGTTTGGTGAACGTGTTATCTCACGAAATGGCCCAGTCGATTGGCCGCCTTGGTCGTGCGATTTGACGCCGTTAGATTATTTCCTGTGGGGCTACGTCAAGTCTATGGTCTATGCAAACAAGCCAGCGACGATTGATGAACTTCGTACGAATATCGAACGTGAAATTGCAGCAATATCGGCCGATTTATGCTTGAAAACCGTCTAAAATTGGGTTCAGCGTCTGGACTTCTGCAAGCGTGCCCGTGGTGGCCATGCATAAGAAATCGAGTTCCATACATAATGACATCGAACGTACTTTCACAGGAATAAAGAATTTCATTGGTATCTAAAACCGGTTTTGTTTTATTTAAAAAAAACTTTTGTAGCGCTCTTATTGAAAAACCCGTTATTTTCCTGCCAGAATTCATTTCTAAACAAAATTTAAATAAATAGAAATTTAAGACATTTGTTGTTGACATAATGTGCGGTTTGAACTTCCATATTTCAGTTTATGAGAAATCTTTTTCTTCGTGTTCTTATTCTTCTTCCGTTTGGCGAAGCTCTGAAAGGAACCAGCCCCATTTGAAGCATATCAATTTAGGTTTAGGCTAGGAGGATTCGGCCGAACATCCTACAACAATAGCATCGCAAAAACTTTGCTCTTTACAATTGTCGGAATTTGTATATTTGAAAAACATTGCGATATTGTCCATCCTCACTATCGTTTGCGAACCTGAATATGCCTAATACAATCTAAACCAATTATTCCTCAATAGAATAAACACATTTACTTTTTTTATCTTATATTTTGTTTTTATTTTAAATTTTTACTTGACATTTCTTTGCGATAGGAATATTTTCTAAGCGGATGTGTTTCTATAGGAAAAAACGTTTTACAAAGACAGGGCGAATTACGAGATTTGGGTCCATTAAGACAAATATCGGGTACAATTTTGTATGGCGCATGCACGACTGAGGCGTTGCTTCTGAATGACTTGGATGTCCAACAAGGAGCGTCATTCGTATTTAGGTGTACCACTGTAGAGTATTCAGCCATAGTTGTTCCACTTTCTGCCACTTTCTTGGCATCATATATATTAAGAATAGGAGCAGGGTTGATTTTGTGTTCACACTATGCACATTTATTTGCCTCTTTTTGTTTGATCAAACAGGTATCAAATAGCATCAAATAAACAGTAGGGCAAATACATTTGCCCTGTGGTCACACTTGAACAAATAATTGTTTGATCAACCTGCCAGAAAATACAAATTTGTTTTCTCAAAAATTTTAAGCAAGCTGTCAGAAAACACAAATTTGTTTTCTGAAAAGTTTTAAAGAAATTTGCAGTAAATACAGTTTTGTGTTTTCAAAAGTTTTAAACAAACTGCAAGAAATTATTTTAAATAAATATGATGCAGAAGGATGAATCTTTTCTTGTTTTTTGCTGTGCAGCAGCGACGGTGTCAATTTTTTTAAGAAAAATTTTAAACTAATTAGCAGTAAATACGATTTTGTTTTTCCAAAAGTTTTAACCAAACTGCAAATAACTATGATTTTAAATAACTATGATGCAGGAGGACGAATGTTATCTTGTTTTATGCTGTGGGGAAGCGACGGAGTTAGTTTTGGAAGAGGAGAAATCTTAAAAGCAAATTTGGGCAAGTTTAGCTCCCACTGGCATAGCCAAAAAAAGCTCACTGGTTTGAGGTAGAACTCATTGTTTTAAGCAAAAAATTGTAAATGCCAATTTTGGTGACGGCCCCTTATTTCCGGAGTTATGGGTCTCCAAAGTTCGGATATACGGGAAGATATTATATATATTTTTGTTATAAACGAAGTTAAAATAAACAAAAAAAAAATAAATGAAATTTATTGATAACTCGCTTAATTATGAAGGTATCCTATGTTGAAATATTGCCGAATATTTTTTAAATTCTTTTTTGCGAGTTTGACAAGCTTGCTCTAAAATCACCTAGCATAATTGTAAGGTCTGACGCAAGAGATTAGAACACCATTTTCAACATTTTCAGTATCTTCAAAATTCTGCATATGGCCAAATTATCCTAATTAGTCGCAGCTTAGTCATTTTAGATCCAATTTGAGATTAACAAAGCTAAAACTATGCCTTTTTAACTATGTACACAGTTTTATAGCCGTTGAACCAAATTACAAAAATATTTTTAAATATGTTTATAATATTTACCAATTCTTCTTTTTAGTTTAATGTTGGTGATTTTCTTTCATTTTATAATTTGAGTCGTAAAAGCTGGCAACACTGCTTATACCACCTGTTATTTACCATTGGTTGATCTTTGTTTGATCTTACAATTCTTTTGTAAGATGAAATAAATGTTTGCTCAAAAAAGAGAAAACTATTTGCTCGTTAGTGGTCACATTGAGCTCATTTTTATTTGATGGCAAACTGGGGACAAGAAATATTTGACGTTTTTCGTCAAATATTTGCCCAATCTGACCGTACCTTTAGTTTGCTGTATGGTCTGTAATCTCTGTGTCTTCTTTGACCTCTCATTCTACATCATTTCCCTAGTACCTTTTCGATCAGCTGTGCTATAAAAACCCCCTGACTAAAAGTCATGATTTTATTGACAATGCTAAGATTTGCGAAATTAATAGTAAACGCTGCTGATATTGCTCATAAAAACATAAAGCATTGACAGCTGTCTGCAAATTTTGAATATTACGCGATAAGAATTTCTAATCAAAAAAAAATTACAGCAGACAGTTGTCCGAGGCCTTCGGCCACGGACTGTCCCTGCAGGCTGTGTCAGAGACACGGCCATTAAGTTTAACGTAGAATACGCCATCCGATAAGACAGAAAACATATAAAACAATAAATTCATTTGCTTATATTATTTATCATTTATTGTTATATATGTTTTCTGTCTTATCGGATGGCGTTTTCTACGTTAAACTTAATGGCCGTGTCTCTGACACAGCCTGCAGGGACAGTCCGTGGCCGAAGGCCTCGGACAACTGTCTTCTGTAATTTTTATATTTACCAACGGCATTTGATTCAAGTCCGTTTAAAAAAAAAATATTATGTTCAATTTTTTTAAACTTAATTTAATTTATGTATTTTAATTAATATTTTTATTGAAATAAGTTCTGCGAATGTTGAGAGGGCCGCCCTAATATTAAAAAAGGTTTACCTTATCGAGTCTTCGCATTAGCATTCGAGCGTTGTGTGAAAGCTTTACGCTTTACAATTCAAAATTAATGTTACAACAGCTTTATTAAAGCTTTCGCAAAAAAGCTTTATTACGTTAGCTTACTGTTTGTTTCACTTTTTACTAGATACATGTTGCCAAGCAACATTAGCTTGCTGTTGGTTTCACTTTTTACTAGATACATGTTCCTAAACAATGTTGAGCAACCAAAAACACTCAACCAAACACCACACATATGTTTGAGTGTATGTGTTTAAACAATTTTCATTTGAGAAATTAAAATACTAGAAATATATCAACCAATATGAAATGTATATCAAACGAAAGATAACATCTTCATTTACCTACAAAAAAAATTTTAAAAAAATTCATCTAGGCGTTTCCTCAAATTCAATGAAATAAAGATTACAACAATAAAAACCTGACATGACTCCTCATACCGTAAGGTAAGACGTATTCTACGTCAAAAAACTAGGCATCTGCTGTTTTTTTTAATGCTTATATTATTGCGTAGAATTCAAACTGAAATCAAATACAATTTAGAATGGAAATGGAATTAGATACACTCATATTCCATCTTCTGTTTGTAAGTGAAAGTGGAACTCTTTCATGAGACCGCAAAATCTCGTGAAAGGGTTTCACTTTCCCATGGCACAGTGGAAGTAAATTGGGAACACTTTTTTATACATCAAAATTATCTTTATTGAAAAAATGCATTTATCGCATGAAAATTTACCGTGTTTTCTATTGAGTTACACAGTACTTAAATTATTTCCAGGAAATTTTTAACAAAAACAAATAACCAACAACAAAAATCGGATAAGGTGTCAGGGGACACACGGTTGGAACGAAGTTCCTTTCGCTGTATATTATGTACTAGTTAGTTCCAACACGCCTAAGGCGCCCGTTGAAAAATGCGATAATTTAAATGGATCTTTAAGGAAAGATACTTTTCGTAAAATGATATAATTTTAATAGAATGTCTTTTTTTCTTAAAAAGTATAGTTTTAGGTCCTTTTTGTAAGAATACGTATTCTATTTTCCCGAAAATGCCCTTGTTTAAAGAGAGGTACTTCTTTTATTAAAAGCTAATGTGGTTTTTTAAAGAAAAGGTACTAGAAGTACTTTCTGTAAGAAAAAGCCATAAGAGTATGATTTTTTTTACAAAGAAGTACTTTTTTTAAGAACAGGTACTTTTTAAAGAAGTGGTTCTCTTTTTAGGAAAATGATACTTTTTTAACCCTTGGACAAACAAATGGTTCTGGCCAGGCATATTTCATTTTTGAGCGGTAATTAAACATACTTCTAGTTTAGGTAGATACCTGTATTTCCCGGAAACCGCCTCAAATATTGTTGGCTTTCTATTTTAAAAAAAAATCAAAAATATCGTTCCAACACGACGAAAACTGGGAAAAAAAAGTCCCCCCTCCAACAAACACATATGCCTGGTCAGACGCCTATACAATTTGTATGAAAAAAATTATTATTGTACACATTTTGGGTCATTTTTCTGCAAATACAATGCAGATTATTGTTTCCATGTATTTTTTTATATTTTGGGTTGTTTTTATGTGAATTCAATGCAGATGTTTGCTTCCAGGTAGTTTTTTTGTGTTCATTTTTCTCCTATTTCTTTCTTTCGTTTGTGATTTAGGTTTTGAGTTCAGTTAGTTTATTATTGAATGTTGAACATACAACATCGACAGTCCGAAATATGTATACATTTTTTGTGCGGAAACTAAAGTGAAATTATTACTATTATTATGGCAGAGGATTTAGAATTTGTGTACAATACGCGCTTGCATGCAGGCAGCCTTACTGATAATTTCAAACAACAACTATCATCGGCGTTACAGCGTGATTTCGCACTCCACACAGAAGCAGACGAAGAACAAGATTTATTTGAAGACCAAAGCGGTGAAAACACAGATTTTGTGACCGGAGATGACGCCTCGGACATTGAATATGAATTGTAAATTGAAGCAAATGAAATATTCGACAGCTATGAGGAATCCGAAGAAGAAAGTGAGAATGCACCAACTCATGCTTCAGACGGTTTTTTGCTTGGAAAATATGGTACCAAGTGGAGTACAGCTGAACCCGCTACAGTAAGATTCCGCCAGCACAACATCATGCGTTTCAGAGGTGGACCAAAAACAAACCTGACCACTCCGCTTGAGGTGCAAGCTTTTCTTTTCACCGAATATTACGCTCATCATCGTAACACAATCAAACCTATATGGAGAAAAAGTTAGACGCAAATGGAACGCAGAACATGCAAACTGCACACCACGAGTATGGGTTGATATGACAAGTGTTGTGCTTAGGGTTGCCAGACTGCATAGCACCTAAAGAAGTACGCAAAAGTACTTCTTTTTAGCCTCTGCACTTCTTTGTGTACTTTTTTTGTTATGCCAACAGTAAATAAGAAAATGTTACTTCTTGTTGATACCAAAAATCGTATATAAGCACATATTTGCATACAATACCGTTTTACTTTAAAAAATAACAAATTTGAAAAACTAAATTTTTAACCGTAATTCAAACATTCCATTTTTTTCATGGCGTAATTGAATTATTTGCAATCTAATTTTATATCCTTAAAAACTTTTGCTGAAAATATTACAAAATGTCCGTTCACAAAAATTGAAAGAGATCTTAGAAGTGGGTCATTTCCAAAGTTCGAAAATATCTGTAAATTTGTATTTTCAATTCCTCGTGCTAATGCGCCATCTGAAAGAATATTCAGTTTGATTTTTAATTTTTGGAGAAAGAACGAAATAAACTTCTAATTCAAAATTTAAAAAACGAATTAATAATAAATACTAATTTTACGTACACTTGTAATGAGTTTGTAAATTTTATAAAAACAGAAGATGGTAAAAACGTAATAGTTAATCAAGTCCACAAAAACTATACATACGATATAACTTAAAGAGTTTTTAATAACAGGAAGTGTACTTTTATTTTCTTAATTGTACTGCCCTTTTATCCGCGATGTACTTTTTTTGTTAATTTCAAATCTGGCATCCCTAGTTGAGCTTGACGCTTTTATTGGGATACTATTGGCTTTTGGTGTCAGTCATAATACTATGCAGCTCTCAAGTTTGATGTGGCAAACTGATGCACTTCTAATATTCCGTGCAGCCATGTCATATGTATACACGATTTGTTACTTTGATGCGCTGTATTCGATTTGACGATAGTCGTACGCGCGCATTTCGTCAACAAACCGACAAAGCTGCTCCCATTCGCGACATATGGAACTTGTTGAATAAAAATCTTGCCAGTAATTTTGAACCATACGAAAGTGTAACCATCGATGAGCAGCTATGTATTTCCATACCGTGGGCGCACAAAGTTCACGCAATACATCCCATCAATGCTTGTAAAGTATGCCATAAAAGAATGGCGGGCATGCGATGCGAATACCAAATATCCGGTGCAAGGAAAACTGTGCACTGGTAAAGAGGGAGAACAACGAGAGACATACCAAGGCGAAAATGTGATCATGAGTTTGGCTAATCGATACACCAACAGCGGCAGAACTATTATTGCTGATAACTTCTTTAGAACATTGGACGCAGCTAAACGTCTTTCGTCGATTGGACTAGCATACGTTGGCACCATTAGATCCAACAAAAGGTGTCTTCCCAAAGAAGTGAAAAAAGACAGCAAACGGCCAGTGCTTTCATCTGTGTTCGGTTTCTATGATAACATTGTATCACTGTGCAGCTACGTTCCAAAGGAGAACAAAGCAGTAAATCTACTATCCACTGTGCACTACACCGAGAAAGTTAAAGGCTTAGCAAAAAAACCGGAAGCTATGTATATTATTTTAGTTACAATTCAACAAAGGCCGGCGTTGATACAAAGGACCAAATGGTAACGCATTACTCCACAAAACGGTCAACCAGACGTCGGCCATTAGCATTTTTTGCAACATGATAGACGTCATGGAATTAGCCGCTTACATCATATGCATTGAAAATACAGAAGGAACCAGAAAAGAGAAGCGACGAATGTTCTTGAACACGCTGAGTAAAAAAATTGGTGCTTGCTAATACTGAAAATCGCATGAACAACAACCATATTTTGGGACAACATTCAACCCGTTTGGCCATTGAATCTTTCTTTGGAAGGCCTTTCAATATTCCCAGCGACATGCTGCCTAACCAACAAAGCGGCTCTAGTACACTGAATTCAAGAAAAGATTGCAGAATTTGTGCCACGCAAGACGAAAAGCTGCGTAGGAAGATATGTTTTTACTGCACCAAATGCACTAATCATGTGTACCAACAACACTCTAAAGTTGATTATACTTGTTTTTCATGCATTACACAAAATGAATAAAAATCTGTTTACATTTAAGTAGCTACATAACGGGTTTTTCAACAGAGACGCTACAAAAGTAAATCGATAGGGACAGCAAACGACGACATATTTTTCCCGGCTCTTTTGACATTTCTCTTCAGTAAGGTTTACCAATTCATCATGGAAAGATATACGAGCCAACAACGAGTCGAAATTATTAAAATTTACTACCGAAATTTGTAGTCAGTGGCCTCAACTTTAAAAGCCCTACGTCCAACAAAATGTTCCCGTGCCAGTGAGACAAAGAAGTGCCCGTAGTGTCGAGAATATTGCTGTCGCTGAGGCTTCAGTTCAAGAAAGCCCAAATTCTCTCACACGTCGTTCTCAACCGTTGGACATCTCTATGACGTCGTTGTGGCGAATTTTGCGAAAAAATCTTGGCCTACATCCTTACAAGATCAAGTTGACGCAAGAACTGAAGCCGCTTGACCACCATAAGCGTCGTATGTTCGTGAATTGGGCTGAGCAACAACTTGAAAATGATTCGGATTTTCATCGGAAAATCATCTTCAGCGATGAGGCTCATTTCTGGCTGAATGACTTCGTCAATAAGCAAAATATGCGTTATTGGTCAGACAGTAATCCACACGTAATCCATGAGTCATCATTGCATCCCGAAAATATTACGGTTTGGTGCGGTTTATGGGCCGGCGCCGTCATAGGGCCGTACTTCTTCCGTGATGATCAAAACCGGCACATTACTGTGAATGCGAATCGCTACCGTTCAATGATAACCGAATATTTTTTGGCCCCAATTGGATAATATGGACTTGGAGGACATGTGGTTCCAACAGGACGGCGCCACAAGCCACATAGCTAATGCCACAATCAATTTATTGGAAACCAAGTTTGGTGAACGTGTTATCTCACGAAATGGCCCAGTCAATTGGCCGCCTCGGTCGTGCGATTTGACGCCGTTAGATTATTTCCTGTGGGGCTACGTCAAGTCTATGGTCTATGCCAACAAGCCAGCGACGATTGATGAACTTCGTACGAATATCGAACGTGAAATTGCAGCAGTATCGGCCGATTTATGCTTGAAAACCGTCGAAAATTGGGTTCAAAATTGTATCACTCTTAGTGAAAACCCCTTTACTTTTGCGACTACAACGAAAGTCAGTAAACCACTGTTTTACCATCGAAATCGATGGTGCAGAGTCCCCATAGTATTTATCAAGCTTTTCCTTGGTTTGATTGACGGTTTTTTTTCGAACAAAATAATGTTTAATGAGCACTTGAAATTCACTTTTTTTTCCAAAAATGCACGAGGTTGTATGATTTCAACAGCTGTTAAACGCAAAGTAAATGACGGAACTTGCTCAAAATTTGACAGTAGTCTATTAAGAGGTGGTACTTGATGAGAGCAGTGTTGCATTTCATACAACTATGAGGGAAGTTCGAAAAGTCATGGACTTATTGATCCGCCGTAAATCATTTCGTTTCCATTAATAACAAATATCGGAACTTTTGCGTATGATGGAAACAGAAAAATATAGGGCCCATTTAATTTTTTAAAAAATGCACGAGGTTGTATGTTTTGAACCGCTGTTATACGCAAAGTAAATGACGGAACTTGCTCAAAATTTGACAGTAACAGGTGGTACTTGATAGGAGCAGTGTTGTATTTCATACAACTATGAGGGAAATTCGAAAAGCCACGGACTTGTTGATGCGCCGTAAATCATTTCGTTTCCATTACTAACAAATATCGGAACTTTTGCGTATGATTGTAACAGAAAAATATGGGGTCTGAATCCACAGACTTGACACTCATTGAGTCTGTTCTGGGTCGATAGCTTTTAGTCCGGCTCATATTTCTCACATTCGGTGATACATTCGGAGTAGAACACTTGTTCACAGATCATTCAATCAGTAGTTCTGCACATAAAAAAATGTGGGTTCAGTGTGTTACTTATGATTGACTTACAATATTTACAAATATTTAAGTAACGTCCTGATAAGAGTTATACGATATCTACATACATATGTATGTATATCATGTTAATTTCATTCACGACATATTTTATTCAATCTCTCGATTAAATTTTATTTTATTAAACATATAAGTGTTGATAAACGTCTTACTCCACTGTGGTGGTGATGCCGAAAATGGGATTTGATGAGACTTGCATTATAACTTAATAATTTTGGTCACGTTATAGTTGCAAAATCATTCCATTTCCAAATTAAAATACGCAGCGAGAACATTTGGTATTAGCATGCAATTCCCATTCACTTCACTTGCCATTGGCAATTCAGCCGCAGTCTTGGGTACTATCACATAAAACGCATCACTTTCTCTCCATTTTCCAATTTTGTAATCACATAAAACGTGGCCGTCGGATGTCTTTCAACGGCGGTCACTTCGCTTAGTGGAGACCATGAAAATGCTTCCCAAAATACCGTTCGGAGCCGGTGTAAAAAGGTGTAGATATACTTAAGTACGAGTACAAATCAAATAAGCTTTTCCACAATCTCTCGAAGTGATGTAATGGGAAACCATTCATTTGTTTAACGAAACGTACCAGTAATCCCTTGCGTTGAACAATTCACTTCCGTTTGGTTTGGTTTTGGTGTGGCCGTCGGTGGTGCAATGGTTAGTGTGCGCGGCTCTTGTACATGAGATCCTGGGTTCGAACCCGGCTCTGACCACCTTCAAATTTTCTTTCGGCGGCGGTCACCTCGCATAGTGACGGCGACACTATCGAGTATCTAGCCATGAAAAAGCTTCTCAAATTACCGTTCGGAATCGGTGTAAAACTGTAGGTCCCAATCAGTGAGTGAAAACTGGAAAGCGCACAGCTCAGTGATTGTGAGAAGTTCTCCCCAGTCCCTTCATGGGATGTAATGGGAAACCATTTATTTATTTATTTTTTTGGTTCACTAATCACCACATGGAGTGTCATTATTCAATGCTGGAAAATTTCTCAAATACAATAGTTGGTTATATAAAATTAGTAAATAATTATTAAACTGGATTATATTTCTCAGCACGTCTAGTTTTGAGTGTGCAGTTAATGGGTATTTATAAAATTAACTTGTATTTAGGGTATACAAAACAACAACAATTCAAAACTAACGGAACAATGGGAAACATGAAGGTGGCGATATATGTATATTTGGTCGTTGGGTTACCAACTCCAAACTGACACCAGATCCAACAGACTATAAGCTAGACTAGAATATTTGGCGTGGAGTTCTTAGATTTACTGAAAATACGAACTCTTATATTTCTCCACAAAATTATAATTACCCATGAGCCACGTCATCTTTTTGATCGTTTAAAATTTAGTCGACTCAGAAGAAATAGAAACCTAATACAAATTAGACATTGTACTTTAATATCTGAATGTCAATTTTTTGTAACTGCAATACGTCTTTGGAATATTATTCCTCCAACAATTAGGGAAATCAGCAACGCGCTACAATTTAAAAAAAATTGTTTGAATTTTACTCATAAATAAAATTTTTTATAGATCATAACTGTTTATTAATTGTAAACTATTTTATTTAATTTTTTTTTGTACTTATATTTGTATTTATATTTAAAATAATTTTGTATGTAATCGTTATCTTACCTGTGTTAATTTATATCATAACAACATAAGATTTCTACTGTTTAAGACGAATGTTTTGTTGTAGATTTAAAAAAACAAATAAAATAAATAAATAATTCGACGAGTTTCTACGGGAAGCCGCGTAAAATCGTTTAATAGCGCTTATCTACCCATACAAAGTCTATCTACAAAATCTATCTAAATTGGTGTGTTCATTTGAATATATCTGTGTGTGTTTTGTTTACAAATGTTGACACTGTAAAAAGTAAATTCTACTCATCCCCGTATGCGAGTTTAAAACGAGTCGATTGGTTAACGTTGATAAACAAAAAGTCAAATGCAAACGCAGTGACTTATGTGATACATTTTTCTCACCGCCAACGACTGCGTGTGAGTCTACGTTAGATTTATCCACTCAGTGTTAGGTGATAAGGCTCTTAAACTATTGTCAGGCTCAGAGAAGAGGGGTAGGCTTAAGCAATGATCAATGACCGACAACCTCATAATAGGCGTGTTTTTGTATTCCTTGGTAAATTAATTTTTCTACCACTTTGTATGGGGAACCGCTTAAAATCGTTTAGTTCTTCATACAAAGTGGTCGAAAAATTAGTTAAGGTTAAGCATGGGATAAAAAACACGATTAATTTGAATCAAGAGTGAAAAAGTTTGTGAAATTTAAGCTAAGTTGTTGTTTTTAACGCACTGTGCCAGTTATACAGGTTATTATAAGAACTTCTGATTTAATTATATTTGTACTACTATTGTGCTACTGCCTGTATAATTGAATCAATCTACAAATAATCTACAAAAATATATGGTAAAATCACTAGAACATCTGATTTAAATTATTTCATAACGCTTGAATTGCTTGGCTTTAAAATTCATAAGTATGGAAAGGGTGGGCCATTTAAAATTTTAAATTTGAACTACCGATTACTTTGACTACCTTTCAAATAACATGAATTTTTTTTTTTTTTTTTATTTTCAGGTTTATGTTTGACATACGCTCGAACAAAATAAACCGAATAATCAGCCGAAATTGTGATGTCAATTGGCCGCCTCGGAGCTCTGATTTGAGCGCTTTGGATAATTTTCTGTGTGAAGCCATTAAGGATAAATGTTAGGAAAGCATCCAGAGACAATTGTCATTGAAGAGATTCGACCCGAAAAGTACTGCCGAGCCATTAGTGGTAGTCATATGAATGATATTGTGTTCCATTATTAAATGACAAAGTTCAACCTTTCCAATAAAATCAGTAACTTGAAAAAATTATCAGTACTTTTTTATAGCCGATTTAAATTTTAAATTGCCCACCCTTTATGTAAGTATTTTAGAATTGAGAATTTTAGTTCATTCAAGTGAGCGCAGAATAAACTAAAAAACCGTTTCCCATTACATCCCATGAAGAGAGCTGTGCGCTTTTCACTGATTAGGGCCTAACATTTTACACCGGTTCCGAACGGTATTTTGAGAAGCTTCATGGCTAAATACTCGATAGTGTCGCCATCGAAAGAAATGTAAGGTGGTAAGAGCAGGAATCGAACCCACGTTCTCATGCACAAGAGCCGCATGCACTAGCCACTGCCACATTGTGCCGACGACCACAATGAACTAGTCCGTACATTTACTTTACTAGTTCATCGCATCATATCAGTTGAACAGTTCATATGAGGTGTGAACTAAAGAGTGTGTTTCAGTTCAACTTATTTAATTTTTGTTTTCATTTTCCAGAGTTCTAAAAAATTTTATACACAGACGAATATAGGTATAGATACATTTATTCTCTCAATAAATTAAATGTCATAGGTACAATGGAAAGTAAACATTGGATGGTAGAAATATGGGTTCAATAATACCAGATAGTGGCAATAGTATACAGCGATCAACATAGGAACAACAACCGAATTTCGTGTTTTTGTGGCAAACTATTTGCGTTAAATACAATACAAATGTATACCAACGATAAAAGTCAATAAAAAAGTGCAAAATATATTTAAATTTTTCAGTTCTACACCAAAACAACATGAAAAAGTTAAGTGAACATATTTTGTAACTCCACCTGGTGTAAGTTAATTTTAAATTTAATTTCTCTCATTTCCACAAACCTACGACGAAGAGTGTGAAATGAAACGTCAGATGAGAGAATAAATGTATCTATGCCTATATTCGTCTATGATTTTATACAGGGGGTGTCGATGACACAGCTGATCGACTTCCTAACTGCAAATTTGATACACGATATAATTTCAAAGAGAATGAGCGATAGGCGGAATTGAAAAAACTTACTTCAAATGTAATTTTATTGACACTTATGAATTTTAAAATAACTTTATCTGCACTAAATTAATTTTAATATGATTTCTGGTAAAAAAAATTTTGTATCAAGACTTTCGTTATCCCAGCGACTTTTGGCGAGAATTTGGTGGAACTGAAACAATCATGGCTTCTCTTCAGTATTTCTTTATGGTATATTTTTATACTAAATCAGCATATCGAAAGAATTACTTGATATACGACTACGCGGAGATAAAACTTTACATCAGTTTAGCGATTGGGTTATTCCGTTTCCGAATTATTGGGATTTCTGTTATGTTGTCTTATTCAAAAAAAAAAAATAGGAGAGGTTTGAGAGACTATTTATCATACAAAAATCTTCTCACAAATCTCTCACAACTTTTTATGCATAAGGCGCTTAGATTTTAATAAAACGCGTGGTCAGATGGACCTGCACAATAGAAATACAAAAAACTGCTGAAACAAGTCAACTACTGAAACAAAAAAGCGGAGCGGTGTGAACTAGTTCTTCTTTATATTGAACTAAGAGTAGTTCGTTCGTGAAGTTCACAACTCTAATGAATTTAGTTCTCTTAGTTTGCATACTAAACAGAATAATGTTGTTGCCAACTTGAATTTGTGACTCTAGTGCTCTTACCATGTATTGTTCTGCCATGATCGACATACCTCCAGTACCGGGAAATGACACGAAAATACTGATTATTTTCCACGAGGAAATAATGTTTCAGCCAATTCTTTCATCGTGAAAAATCATAGCGCTATGCTTTTACAAATGCAAGTTGTAACATATCCACCAATTTATCTTAAAGCGGCAAACGAATCGTACGTGACGTTACAGCTGTTTGTTTTTTTAGTATATAGGTTTTTGTATTATCAATGTTAATTATGAACATTGAAAAAAAAATTGAAAATAAAACAAGCTGTATTTATACCAGCTTATGTTCTAATAGAGGTTATTTTACTTTATTCATTTATTTCGTTCATGACGTCAACTGTCAAATTTAAAAGTGTTTTAATTTTGTACTTTTTTGTTTTCTTTTTTACATAGAGTACGATCAAAAAGGATGAACAAGTAGAGAAGAAAAAACCGGCGCTATTTGGCAACCCTAGTAGAAGAGAACCAAAAAAGTCGACGCGATTCACTCAAACGTATTTCTTTCCCGCGTCATAACTTGATAATTTCATACTTTTTACATACTTTATGTAATTTTATTTAAATATGGTTGGAATTTCTATAGTTAGATAGAATAACATCATCAGAAAACTGCTCGTGTATTGAAATATTCAACGAAGAGAGTAAGAGAGCGAGCAGAGAAACGACACGCTTCACTCGTTTTCTTTGTTGGCATTCCACTCCATGAGTCAATTTTCTTCTCTATAACATAGTTGCTTTATGGTACGATATAGGGAGTGTGCACGTGTGTTTCAGTTCCACCAAATTCTCGTCAAAAGTCACTGGGCTAACGACGTTTTTGATCAAGGGGTACCGATGAGACAGCTGATCAAATTAGTACTTGGCGGATTTATAGAGAAAATGTTTTCACAGAAAAAACGGTTATAGGTGGATGGTTTGCCAGTTACGATTTTCATACTTTTACAGCCGCGTGTGAAGCCAAAAGTACAAAACACATCAACTGGCAATAAATTTTTCCAACTTAATGGATTAAAAAAAGGGATATTCAGTGAAAAAAAATCAAAATATAATGAAGTGTTAAGCGAACCACAGACTTGTCATACATGAGCATGAGCTTGGTCGATACCTTTTATCTGAGTGATGAATTTTGAAAAATATTACCAAAAAATTTTGTGAACATGATGGTGATGCGAACAACTTCGATTACATTCTTGTTTGGTATCTGGAAGGGTTGCAAACCGATAATAAACATCAACGATAGCCGATGTTCATGCTCATGAATGACAAGTCTGTGGTTCGCTTTAGAGTAAAATTATTTATGTAGATCCCAATTAACCCAATTAACTGCTGTTGCAAACTCTTATTAATATTACTCGGTGGTTTTGTTACAGTTTTTTATGCCAGAATTTGGACATAATACAAATAATAATTAAAGAAAATTGTTGTGTTATTCAAATCAAAACTAATTTATTACATATAAAAATAGTTTAAACGTCATAAGTGGCACAAAAATCAAATTTATAGACAGTTTTTCGTCTATCGCTCATTCTCTTTCACATTCTATCCTGTATCAAATTTGCAACTACGAGGTCGATCAGCTGTGGCATGGAAACCCAAAAACGTTGTACAAGTAGACTGTCAAAATTTCTCTTCACTCAAATGCCAACAAACAAAACCAGTGAAACCCTAGTACTTCTATACTCTCTCTCTTACTCTCTTCATTGAATATTTCAATACACGAGCAGCGTTTTGATAGTGTTATTGTATATAACTATAAAAATTCCAACCATGTTGAAGTAAAATTACATTAACTATCCAAAAAGTATGAAATAAGCTAGATATTATGCGAGAGAGAAATTCGTTTGAGTGAACTCCTAGCACTTTTTGGTTCTCTTTTACCAGGGTTGCCAAGTTGCGAACATCTTCTGGTCGTCTAATTGTAAATCGTCTTTGGGAAACCTTTATGGGAAACCCCTTGATTTTTGTTTTGTATAATTAAAGTCATACAAAAACAAAACAAATGCGTTGTCGCCTACAAATGCTCCACCACCTATAAATACATCTTGGACTAAAACTGATTTAAGGACTGTAAAACAGAGTTCGGAATCTCCAAAACTCTTTACCAAAAAGGATGTACAAGTAGAGAAGAAAAATCCACCGCAATGTGGCAACCCTCGTAGAAGAGCACCAATAAGTCGACGCGATTCACTCAAACGCATTTCTCTCTTGCGTCATAACTTGATTATTTCATACTTTTTACATACTTTATGTAATTTTATTTAAACACAGTTTGAATTTCTATAGTTAGACCAAAAACGATGTACAAGTAGACAGTCAAAATTTCTCTTCACTCAAATGCCAACAAACAAAACGAGTGAAAGCCTAGTACTTCTCTATTCTCTCTCTTACTCTCTTCATTGAATATTTCAATACACGGGCAGCTTTTAGATAGTGTTATTGTATACAACTATACAAATTCCAACCATGTTGAAGTAAAATTACATAAACTAGCACTTTTTGGTTCTCTTTTACTAGGGTTGCCAAGTTGCGCAAATCTTCTGGTCGTCTAATTGTAAATCGTCTTTGGTTAGACCAGGCGGTTTCTATGGCACAGCTGATCGAAAAGCCACTAGGGAAATGACGTATAATGAAGAAAGAGAAAGAAGACATAAAGATTAGAGACCATGCAGCAAACTAAGTTTTAAAGTGTTTGATTGATACGAATGACAGTTAAATTATGTTTGCTTTCATTTCTGTCCATATTATGCCAACCAAAAAGTAAATGACCAAAGCAACTCGAACTCGAAGATATGACCTACTACCTCGTCGTCATGAAGAGACATCGAAGAGTGTAATGAAGGCTCTTGATCGTAGTATTGCTCTGTGGTTAGACACTGTAACAACTCGTGTATTGAAATAATCAACGAAGAGAGTAAGAGAGAGAGCAGAAAAACAAGGCGCTTCACTCGTTTTTTTGTTCTCTTCTTTTTGGTGGTGGTATTCTATAAGTCGTGAATCAGTCCACAGAGCAATACTAAAGAGCCTCCATTACTCTCTTCGATGCCTCTGTCCGTGGAGTTAGAAAGTTTCTGATAGTCATTCACCTGGGAGTGGCCAGAAATGACTATTCTTTGGGCAGTCGTAGCAGCTCACTACTTCCACGCAGTATGTCCTGGGCAATGGCTTTATCGGAATCCTCCGGTAGATAGCTAAAGTGAGAAGGCTAAACGAATGAAACATATTGCATCCTGGTCAGCGTCTGATCTATAATGGGCGGCTGCAATCAAATATCATGGCAGTAGGTAAAATGCAAAAACCCGGTGGACTGGGTTTGCCTCCCTCCACCGTTCATAATGTCATTGAATACACAACAACGAAAAAGAAAACATAAACAATCCCTATTTGTTGACGACCCCCGCAAACGTTATATGGACCACGATTTACGGATATGCACCTGGAATGTAAGACCTCTATATAGATCCGGGCAAGTATCCAATTGACAGATGTCCTCGAAAGTTATAATGCTGACATTACCGCTATCCAGGAAATGCGATGGACAGGTCATGGCAGCACAAGAAAAAGAAACTGCAATATATACTACAGTTGCCATGAAAAAAAACATGAATTTGGTTGCGGATTTGTAGTTGGCAAAAGACTGCGACATCTAGTCTCTAGGTTCAAATCTGCATAAAAGCGAAACATTTTTATATTTCCCTAATTTGTGTGAATGCCCCGACAGAAGAGACAGATGAAGATGCCAAAGACATATTCTACGAGCGCCTAGAGGAACGTATGACCGTTGCCCTGGCCAAGACATTAAGATTGTACTAGGAGACTTTAATGCTAAAGTAGGCAGGGAGAATGTGTTTCATCCAACTATTGGCAATTTCATTCTACATGCTGACAGTTCCGACAACGGTATGAGACTGATTGACTTTGCCGCGGCAAAAAACATGATCATTAGTGGTACAAGATTCCAGCATAAAGACAGCTACAAGTCTACTTGTGTATCCCCTAATCAAAGGGCGAAGAACCAAATTGATCACGTGGTAACTGATAGAAGGTACTCATCCAGTGTAATGAACGTTCGAGTGATCAGGGGAGCTAACGTCGATTCTGATCACTACCTGGTAGCAGCAAAGGTTCGCACAAGATTAAGTAGAGCGGAAATCGTACGAAACCAGGCGCAGAGGAAGCTGGCCATCGGAAAGCTGCAATTACCAGAGGTAGCCACTGCCTACTCAAGGAAGCTTTTGCAACTTTTGGCACAGAACCTACCCCCTCCCGATGACGATCCTGGAGCGCAGTGGAACCCCATTTCCGACTCTATAAAACTGCCGCAACAACCGTGCTTGGTTTTGAAAAACCGCTTCGCAACAAACCATGTTACGATGAAGAGTGTCGCACAGCAAATGATGAAAAGAACGCTGTACGTATGGTAATGCTTCAGTCATTTGCAACGCGAGCTGCATCTGAGCGGTATAGGTAAAAAAGAAAGGAGGTAAACCGTCTCTTTGGGCATCAGAAACGACAGTAGAGAAAGCGCGAAAGCGAGAAAATTGCGACATACAGAAGGAAGAACGAAGCCAGAAAATTCTACCAAAAAGTCAAAGACGGGACTAATGGACATGGTTCAGGGTCCCCTTCTGTAAAGACATGGACTGAAATCTCATCGCAGATGTGCAGAGCATGGTGGGAATATGGAGAGATCACTTCTCCGCGCTACTGGTATCTGAGATATGCAATGACGATGGGAAAATTGATCAAAATTTGGACGACGACGTCGATTGCCCACCTCCTAACCAAGACGAGGTCAGAACACCTATTGCCCGGCTTATGAACAACAAAGCCGCAGAAGCCGATGGATTACCGGCGGATCTGTTTAAGGCTGGTGGCGATGAGCTGATAAGGTGCATGCAACAGCTCATTAGCAAAATTTGGTTAGATGAATGCATGCCCGACGATAGGAGTCTCAGTGTACTATGTCCCATATTTAAAAAAGGTGACCCGAGTCTCTATGGCAACTACCGTGGAATAAGCCTTTTATCCATAGCATCAAGTATAATGTAATAATATATATAATAGAATGTGCGAAGGACTAAAACCGATTATCGCTGATCTAATTGGACCATACCAGTGTGCCTTTAGACCTGGAAAATCGACAACTAACCAGATTTTCCCGCTACGCCAAATCCTGGAGAAGACCCACGAAAAACAAATCGTCACCTATCATCTATTTCTCGATTGTAAAGCGGCCTTCGATAGGCCGATACGGGAGAAACTCTATGAAGCAATGTCTGAGCTTGGTATTCTTGCAAAACTCATACGCCTTTGCAGGATGACTTTGACGAACACCAAATCCGCAGTAAAAGTTGGTAAGGATCCTACCGAACTTTTCGAAGCCAAGCGAGGCCTCAGGCAAGACACCCTACCGTGCGATCTCTTTAACATCTTAATGGAGATCATTATGGGAAAATCTGCAGACAATATGAATAAAACCATCACCAGCAAAAGTCACATGCTGCTCGCGTATGCTGATGATATCGATATCATTGGGCCCACAATTAGAGAAGTTACTGCGGTGTTGGAGAATGGAGAAGGAATCAGCAAAAGTGGGTCTGAAAGTAAATGAGGGCAAGACAAAATTAATTGTTTCAACGAGCAGGGCCTCCACGCGATTAGACCAAAGCGTGAACGTTGATAGGCTATATAATTTCGAGGTAGTGGACGAATTTATATACCTCGGATCTGCCGTAAACAAAAACAACAACGTCAGCCTTGAGATCAAGCGGAGAATTGTGCTTGCGAATAGATGTTATTTTGGGCTAAGCAAAAACTTTAGAGATTAAGCCCTCACTCGAGTAACATAAGTCCAGCTGTACCAGACACTCATACAACCTGTCTTGCTTTATGGCGTAGGATCCTGGGTCTTATCGCAAGCAGATGAAACATCTGTGGCAGTCTTCGAGAATGCAAAAGAGTACAAAAACAAAATACTTGAGTTTGTCAACAAAAGCGAATAATGGCATGAAAAAATTTAAATCAGCTGTTCAAACGACTTTGTCATGTAATATTAATGTAGAAAGCTTGGAAGTTTATACGCGAATAGTAAACAATTCAAAATGTCGGGAAATAAAAAGCAAACCTAAACAACGTGCAAGTATACAGACGAAACATGTAAAGTATACAGAGGAAACATGTAACTTAACTTAATATGATGATATTTTAAAAGGCAGGGAAGTACTTGTGGAAAGCGCATTGAATTATATTAAATATTTACATGAAAGATGACAATAGTAAATAAATTCTGTAAAATCCACTACTTTTTGTCAATATATTCATAGAAATTATAAAATAATAAGAGCATACCTCACGTCTTCTACTCTCCATTTGATTTATAACATACATATGTAACTTTCCAGCTGCCAAAATATTGATTTTCTATTCCACACAGTAAAATCGAAATTGTATCTTCACCACACAAAAATAAATTCAACACAATTTACCACGACCGAAATATTTTCGATGAACACTCAGCCTTTATGTGCAATTCCTTAAATATTGGTGGTATTTTTGTATTCAGTTAATCAGTGTTAAAATCTGTTGATTTATTGAAATAGAGCTAAGTTTTTTAATATTTTTTATTGTGTTCAATTCACTTAAGATAACTTTTTCTAATCTATAAATTTTTATTTTAGTTGGGCAACTCTATAAACCACAAATTTCAGTGACTGATTTCGTTTGCGAACGCAAGCGCGAAGTGATATATAAAATAAAATTTTTTGACGTTTGCGCTGGCGTTTACGCTTGCGTTCACTTTTGGGACTACCAATACTACCCTTAATCTCCGTCTGTGTAAACGCCGCATAAAGCCCAGTATTATGTTTTTATGAAATTTTCGTTGCCATAAGAAGTACGTGTATAAAAAATAAAGAACATTTCGTAGGGAAAATCAAGTACATGGTTGTTACGCCAAAGACATTTTGTAGGAAAACACTTGTTTAATACATAATTGTTTGGCACCGGAATTTTGACATTTCGATTATTTTAGTAAACAAATGTAATACCACATGCGTTAAGAATAGAATGGAGTGGAAAGATGAATTATTAATGAAATATTTGCAAGGTAAATCAGAGATATGTGGTAACTCTCTGTAATAAAATTTTACGTTTAGAGATAATTGCCAAAATTTCTTACTAAAATTGCGCAAGAACGTTCGATTGAAAGAACGAAATTTTTGTTGCAGAGAGTTACCATCTCGAGTGAGCAGCAAATGAAAAGTGAGCACAATTTTCGGTTCACAAAACTTGCGTTATTTATTATACACGTATGTATGTGTGTACATCTTATGAGAACGAAAATTTCGCAAAAACTGAATACGGGGCTTTATAAGTGACTATCTATTTTCGATATAAAATATTCTTATCACAAAAATAATTACTACATCTGCGTTACTTAAAATGGACAGCAGATAATAGACCTGTTTTGTATTCCCAGCGTAACTAATTTTTCGACCACTTTGACCACTTTTTAAGCGGCTCACAAAGTTCACGAAAAATGTGTTCAGCATAACATTAAAAAGTGTTTAAAGATTGAAAGGACTGTGATAACTTTGGCTTAAATGGTAACTAGCGGAACAAAAACTCTTTACCAACCCGTTTTTTTTTTTTTTGATTGTAGGATTTCCTTTGGATAGTAAAAAGACAGTAACAAATTCCAGGCGGCTCATAATTCCCGAGATATGTACGCCCTAAAATATTGGATATACAACTTGATGTATTTTGACACAACTTCGTATCGTATCGGAACGAAATTAGTATGGTTGCAAATTTTTAGGGTTTTATTCTCTCATCTGACGTTCCATTTCACACTCTTCGTCGTAGGAGAGAAATTCGACGAAAATTAACTTACAGCAGGTGGAGTTACAAGAACTGTTGACTTAACTTTTTCATTTCGTTTTCGTATAGAACTGTGAAATTTAAAAGTATTTTGCACTTTTCTGTTGACTTTTATCGTTGGTATACATTTGTATTGTATTTAACACAACTAGTTTGCCACAAAAACACGAAATTCGGTTGTTGTTCCTTTGTTGGATGTTGTTAACTATTGCCTCTCTCTGTTATTATTGAACCCATGTTTTCCACCATCCAATTTTTACTTTTCACCGTACCTATGACGTTTAATTTACTGAGAGAATAAATGTATCTATACCTATATTCCTCTATGGAGCAGTGATTTGATGTTTTGTGTTTTTGAGTCCATTTTTATTTTTGGAAAGTGTCAAAATCGTAAGCGTTAAAATATAAGGTATGTTCACGTTCTTTTGTAATAGTAAATTAATAAACGAGAGTTTAATCAAAAAGAAGAACAAATTCTCTCTGAGAAACTAAGTTTTAAAAAAGTAAATGTGGTAAAACTTATGTCAGTAATGTGTCTACAATATGGCCCTCGTCCGCATCGCCCAATAGGAAATCCCCAGCATTGCTGGAGTACACCACAGCTATATTATATTTATTATATATTTTCATTTTTGTTTACAATAAAACAATTTATTTGCCGATATTAAATTGTCTTTCCTATTAATTTTGACTATTCAATAATGAATGACATTTTACTACTTTTACTCGGTAAAATACTTCGAGTAAAAACTAGTAAAAAATTGGAACGCTTTTTCGAGTAAAACTCGTAAAAGTGGTAAAACTAGAATGTTGTAGTACTCACTGGAACAGAGCTATAATTAGTATGACTTTAAAAAACACTCTACCAGATGAACTTTGTTTAGAACTGGGGTTTTTTTTAGAGATGTATAACTCTGCTTTCAGCTATTTTCATAGCTTTCGCTTGAATTATGATTTGTTTGGTTTGCCATTTCATCATGAATAGACTGACGCTTGCAAATTGTGCTGATGTACTATTTTGTTAATTGCATTACACACTGGTCAATATAATCGTCCATTAGGGCTATTAATTCGTTTTTCGACAAACAGTTTTGTTACCAAGTTTATTCTAAATGATAACATTCATCCTCCGAGTCACTAGGCGTGATTTGATTACACCGCTGGAAAGCTAAGCGATATTGAGCGGCACTTGAAGTTATCGCTTCCATTTCATTTTATATATTTCCGGTTTAAACAGGCAGAAAGTTGCCAGTATGAAAAACTTAGAAAAACAGTGTTGGATATCGTTATTGTGAGTTCAAAAAAGGAGAATATACACATATTCAAGAATAACTAACTACACAACATGCGTAAGAGCCACACGCTAGTTTGTAACGAAAACATGGCTATTGACACTTGCATTTCTGTCTTAAGCCCGGTATTCAGTTTTTATGAAATTGTCGTTGCCGTAAGAAGTGCGTATATAAAAAATAACGAAAGTTTCATGAACGGAAAATTTCGATCACTTTTCATTTACTTGGTACTCAGCTGTTTGCGAAAATTTCGTAGGCACAACTAAGTACAGGGTTGTTACTCTAAACTTATTTCATATGAAAACAATTGTTTGGTAATTGTTTGGGACCGGAATTTTAAAATTTCGATTATTTTGGGAAACCAAAGTAATATCACATGCGTTAAAAATAAACTGGAGTGCAAAGATGAATTATTAATGAAATATTTGCAAGGTAAATCAGAGATATGTGGTAACTTTCTGTAACTTTCTGACAAAGCACTGAAAAACTCGTTTCGAATTTAATGTCACATCAAATATAAATCTATATCGACTAATTACGTTATTAAATTACCACTCAAATATTGAGCCTAAGACCTGAAGCTTTCATTTGCTGTATTGTTGGTCTCTTTAACCCTTTCAACACCAGAATTATTTGGCGTGTTTGCGCTACAAGCTAGTGATTATCGCTTGCATACTAAATCTGAAACGCCAAAATAGCGATACTTTATTATAATATATATAATCGTCTCGCTCTAACACATTGTATGTGGTTATTCTTGCATATGTTTAGTTTTGTTTGTTATTTCATTATGAATAGAACATTGTTTACAAAATACAGCGGATTTATTTTGAAAACTATGGTTATATCCATAAAGCTACGTCCATTTTAAGTCCTGGTATTCAGTTTTTATGAAATTTTCGTTACCATTAGAAGTGCGTGTATAAAAAATATCGAAAATTTCATCGACCGAAAATTTCGCTAATTTCTCATTTGCTTGATACTCAGCTCTATGCGATAATTTCGTAGGCAAAATCCAGTACAGGGTTGTTACGCCGAAGTTATTCATACGAAAACAATTGTTTGATTATTGTTTGGGACCGGAAATTTGGCATTTCGATAATTTTAACAACTAAAAGCAACACGAAATGTGTTAAAAATAAAATGGAGTGCGTAGAGGAATTATATATTAAATATTTGCAGTGTAATTCAAAGATAGGTGGTAACTCTCCGCAACAAAATTTTCCGTTTGGCGATAAATGACAAAATTTCTTACGAAAATTTCGCAAGAGCTGAATACGGGGCTTAAATGATTAACAGAGCTACTGGTCCACATAAAAACTTGATGGCGGCGCCGGGCACAAAGCTCGAACAGCGTTGGATGAAGCCGAGGATTTAAAACACTTTTCAAAACGGAATTATGTTATTATCAATGTGAAAAAGCTGAGAAATAATGAGATATGAAAGTCGATTGAGTCAACGTAATCCAAATTAGAATCTGAAAAACTTCGGCGGCGGCTCACCTCAATAAAAATATCGGCGGCGGCGGCAATTCGTTTTCGCTCTATCCAACTTGTTTGTTCGCTGGTGTGTTTCTATTAAACTTAAAAATAATTTACCTAGCAAATGTCATATTTGTGGACTTTGATACACAATTCGCTCAGGCTCTTTATGAATCAATAAAATATTAATAGTTTTTATTAAAAACCTGTATTTTCTATTAAAATTACTTCAAGCGTGAATTTTGGAATACCCTCTATTTGAAATATATAAAACTATTTGAGGTACATTTTAACATTTCTTCAACATTGCATTCCGTCCCACTGTGCGTTACTTTAAAGGCTGAAGTGTGTGTGTGTTAAGTGTTGTGTTTAGCCGTAGCATAGTAGAATATTTCTTCATTTTGTGTTCGCAGTCGCATGTAGACGCTGGACTTGTTAGTTTTCAGTTGAACTGAGCTGTGGTATAAGTTAAGGTGTTAGCGCCTTAAGATCCAACAGTTAACCAGTAACCACCATTGGTTACAGTTGATCCGGAATTTAAATTGCGGGAAGTGCGTTACGGCTGAACTTGTTTGTTTTTCCATATTAATACAAATTGAAAAACAACAACTAAAGTGCAAAAATCAAAAAAGTGTGAAACTGAAAAGGTGAATGTTTTTAAAAATAAAATTTACATTTTAAACTGTGCGGCCTAAGAAAATGTACAACAATTTAAAGAAAAAAATTTGTTAATTTTATAAAGAAAGCTAAAGAGGAGCAGCAGGTGTTTTTGCAATCAAACAAAAATATACTGGCAATGTACAGTTGAAATCGATAAGTTGAATTTAATTATTTAAGTGTTGAAATACATTGTTGTGAATTGTGAATTGAAAATTGAAACAGAAACAAACACAACAAGATATAATAAGGAAAACTATAGTGAATTGTTGCGGTTGTGCTAAGAATTAAATCAAGCATTAAATTATTGAGCAATGATATGTAATTAAGGTATTTTCTACACCGTTTCCAGGGGATAAATTTCGATAAAACTAAAACATAATTGAATTAAATAATCCCTCAGACTGAAAGCCAGATTTTACATTAAAATACTTCGAACTTCTCTTAGTTTCTTAAATGAGCAGACGACAAGTGTTCAAACTTCAAAACGATCGTCCAGTGAACTTAAGCTTTAAATTTGTATTAGCCAAATTTAGAAATAAAAAAACTTGTTTGTTTTTTAGTTTTTACCTTTACGGTGCGTTTACACGGGACAGTTGGAGCCAGGACAGTTGAGAATATGTATTAGTTGTCAAAACGAGAAGAGTTGTTGTGTGTGACGTAGCGTCCAGCTAGTTATAAAGACAGTACAGTTTGAAGCAACCGCAGATAGTGTCGTTTCCAGTAAATTTCGTCCTCTGATTTTGTTTTGTTTATCTGAAATCTTAATTTACTAACATAAGATTGCTATTTTGTTTATACATGCTTATGTACATATATGTACGTGTTGTCAAAAATATTTCAATAAAACACCAAATTATCAAAATAGAAAACAATTCCCCCAATTTCTACACACTTTTGCTATTGCGCTTTGCCCTATTTCTTCAAATTACAATGCGGCTGATGTACTCTGAAAAATAACAAATGTATACTTGTTTGTATGTAAAGGGTTTTTCAACAACGACGCTACAAAAATAAATCGATAGGGACAGCAAACGACGCCATATTTTTCCCGCTCTCTTGACATTTCTCTTCAGTTCATCATGGAAAGATATACGAACCAACAACAAGTCGAAATTATTAAAATTTAGTACCGAAATTTGGAGTCAGCGGCCTCAACTTCAAGAGCGCTACGTCCAATTTATGGTCGTCATAATCGTCCTACCAGATCAACAATTGAGCGTCTTGTGGAAAAATTTGAAACCACAGGCACAGTACAAAATGTTCCCGTGCCAGTGAGACAAAGAAGTGCCCGTAGTGTCGAGAATATTGCTGCCGCTGGGGCTTCAGTTCAAGAAAGCCCAAATGTGTCTCTCACACGTCGTTCTCAAGCATTGGGCATCTCTGTGACGTCGTTGTGCCGAATTTTGCGAAAAGATCTTGGCCTACATCCTTACAAGATCAAATTGACGCAAGAACAGAAGCCGCTTGACCACAATAAGCGTCGTATGTTCGTGAATTGGGCTGAGCAACAACTTGAAAATGATTCGGATTTTCATCGGAAAATCATCTTCAGCGATGAGACTCATTTCTGGCTGAATGGCTTCGTCAATAAGCAAAATATGCGTTATTGGTCAGACAGAAATCCACACGTAATCCATGAGTCATCATTGCATTCCGAAAAAATTACGGTTTGGTGCGGTTTATGGACCGGCGGCGTCATTGGGCCGTACTTCTTCCGTGATGATCAAGACCGAGACATAACTGTGAATGCGAATTGCTACCGTTCAATGATAACTGAATATTTTTGGCCCCAATTGGATAATATGGACTTGGAGGACATGTGGTTCCAACAGGACGGCGCCACAAGCCACACAGCGAATGCCACAATCAATTTATTGGAAACCAAGTTTGGTGAACGTGTTATCTCACGAATTGACCCAGTCGATTGGCCGCCTCGGTCGTGCGATTTGACGCCGTTAGATTATTTCCTGCGGGGCTACGTCACGTCTATGGTCTATGCCAACAAGCCAGCGACGATTGATGAACTTCGTACGAATATCGAACGTGAAATTGCAGCAGTATCGACCGATTAATGCTTGGAAACGGTGGAAAATTGGGTTCAGCGTGTGGACTTCTGCAAGCGTGCCCGTGGTGGCCATGCAAAAGAAATCGCGTTCCATACATAATGTCATCGAAAGTACTTTCACAGGAATAAAGAATTTCATTGGTATCTAAAACCGGTTTTGTTTTATTTCTTATTGAAAAACCCGTTACGTGTGGTTAAACAAAATTTCGTTAAAACTTACCAAAATCTGTGAATAAAAATATGTTTCCCAATTTGTGCGGTCGTTTGCGATGTTTTGCTTTGTTGTTTCTCAAATTACGTCAAATCGCTTGCCGAAGTTACTGTCGTCGAAAAATCAGAGATTTTGTTTGCAAACTTTTTTGTTTTTTCTTTTGGAGTTTGCGATCGCTTTTCCACATGCAAACTTTTGTTTGTAAACTCTTGCGAATGAAAATACAAAATAAAGAAAGAAACGTCAAAAAAATTGTTTACATTTCAAAGTCTATGTAAACAGTGTGAAAATAATTTAATAAAAGCGGTGTTAAAATGGACAAGGAGTGCAAAAATCCATTTACAAGCCATTTTTAATTAATCAAATGCTTTACTTTATTAAAACAAATCACAAATCAAATTATTTGTCAGAAAACTCGACATAAACAACGAATGCGTTAAAAACGAAATGTCAAAAACATTTGTTTCAACGAAGAGAGCAAAGCAGAGTTTGCGTGAACGGCAAACACGTACCGAAACTTTTTTGTGTCTCTTCCTCTCACCCCTCTCGCCAACAAACTCAAGAGTTTGCAAACAAAAGTTTGCACGTTGAAAAGGGGACTGAGAGAAGTGTAAGTGTGGTAAATAGTGTGAATGTATTGCAACTTTTAGAGCAAAACTGTCCCGTGTAAACGTCAGGTTAGTTTTGTTCAGTAAAGGTCACTTCTCATAACGAAGGCGACACTATTGTGATCATAATCGGTGTAAAACTCTTATGTCCAAATCATTGGGTATAAAAATAGAAAATACACATCCTACTGATTGGGAATTGGGAATCTAAAAGCCAGTTTTTAAGTGGGTAGTTAACTGTTAAATAACTTAATCGTAATTGAAAGTTAATTTGCGGTTAACTTTGCATTTTCTTTTTCAGTGGTGAGTTAATAAGCTTGTTTTTTTAATTCCTGTTAAACTAATTTTTCGTCGACTTTGTACGGCGTGCCGCTTAAAATCGCTTGGCTCCCCATACAAAATGGTCGAAAAATTAGTTTAGCAGGGAATAAAAAAACAGGCTCAATGTATGCCGCCATATTATTAACGATTGTAGCAACGCTTGTATTCGTATTGGAAAAAACAACTGGTTTGGGATAAATACCAATACAACAAAGTTATTTTAACAAAAATGTGTAAAAAACTGTATAGGCGCAATCATTTAATGATCTAGACTCAACGTATGTGTACAAATACGCAAAACAGAAGCATATTTTGTATACAATCTAACATTTCTCATTTTGACAGTCAGCAATTTGATTGTTAAAATCATATGGTTCTGACTAAAAGTTAACCAACCAACATTGTGGGTTAAATCATAGCTAAACAATGAATGAAAAACACAATTCGGTGTTTAACCAGAATTTAACTAAGAAACGAAGATCACCACTGACCGAAAAACTGGCCATAAGTATAAATTAAAAAAAAATTTCCGTTTAACTGTTACCCATCTAAAGTAGTCGAAAACAATACCCGATTCCAATTCCCGCTTTCTGTTACAGTTTAATTTAAAATTCGAAAAATAATTCAAGTCAAACACATTCTAATTTCAAGTACAATTGCTAATGCTACATTTAGTTTCCGTGTTGAAATATATTTTTGCCTTTCTTTCTTGTGCTTGTGGAAATGGTGTATTGCCGTTAGTGCGAGAGTTCATTCAGTTTCCTTAATTGATTTTACACATATATGTATACAATTTTAATATTCACGTAACGTATTTCATGTTTTTGCTTTTATTTTTTTTTTACTTTACGCCACCGTGCAAAACATATTAATCAGTGCGTGTATATTTGGGGTTAACATGACAGTTTTGAATATATAATTCAAATAAAAATGTTAATTGATTTCGGGGTTTAATAAACAGTGTGTATTTCTGAATACCAAGTTAAGTAGTTAACTTAACCTCAACCTTCATGTAGTTTGAAATTTGTTTTTGAGTTGACCATGTTTCGATTTTTTGACACCGCTTGTAATTCACTTCAATCATTTACTACATTGTATACACTCAAAAAAAAAAAAGAGAACTAGTTAAATGTAAATCAAAATGGACTAAAACTAAGGAAAATTTAAATTCGTATGAATCCCAATCAGTAAGTGTTAACCTAGAAAGCACACACCTGCCTAAATGTGAGAAGCTCTTCTCTACCCCTTCATGGGACATAATGAGAAAATAAGCCTGTTTTTTTTTTATTCCCTGCTAAACTAATTTTTCGACGACTTTGTATGGGGAACTAAGCGATATTAAGCGGCACCCCATACAAAGCCGTCGAAAAATTTGTTTCGCAGGGAATAAAAAAACACACTACAGTTAATATTTATTTATTATTTAATTCGAATCTTCAAGCAGTATTCTCTAGATTGATTCTACTGGATGACCCAAAATTCACGCAAGATTGAATGTAATTGAATTGTTTCCATGGCTGTTTGCCATGTCCTCCACATGTCCTCCATTTCGATCATTCAATTTGGGACCAACAAAATTAGATTAACATGTCGCGATAGAGCACCATTAACTCTGAGCCTGTTTTTTCATTCCCTGCTAAACTAATTTTTCGACCACTTTGTATGGGGAGCTAAGCGATATTAAGCGATTTTAAGCGGCTCCCCATACAAAGTCGTCGAAAACTTAGTTTAGTAGGAATTAAAAACACAAGCTTTCTTATTATGATGCGATGAAGGGTCCAGCCCAAAATCTACATCATGTTAGCTTAGATTATGTGTTGGTAGCAGTCTTTAAATTGCACTGTAAGTAGGTGAAAATGACACACCAAAACGCCGAGACACGTCAACCTAATTTTGGATCGTAGAATCCAGTGGTGTACTCCGTTTTAAAAAGTTAGCTCGAAATCACGAGATATTTCGATTTTAAATTTGTAGTAGATTTAAGGCGATTTTTGATTTTATTTGAATGAAAAAACTTTAAAAGCTTGTTTAAAATCAATTTGTTTATTATTTATTTGTCAAAATTTATATCTAGAAATAATGGACGTCCATTTTCAAGCGGACATGAAACTATATTTGCTCTTATTTTGATGATTTTATAAATTTTTTTGGATTTATTCAATGTTTACTCTTTGTTTGGAATGGACCAGCAGAAATCAGCAAGCATTTAGTCTATTCTTTTTCCAGCGAAACGGTCTTCGAATGTCATTATAGTTTCATGAAATCTTTCGCCAGTTCCGTCTGTTTCTGTGGACAATTGTCGTTCGTAAAAATCGAAATGGGCATGTAACATGTGGATTTTCAACGACATATTAACGCCAAGTTGGTCGAAAGACTTCATCATGTTGTCAATATAATCACGGTACTCTGGTGAGCGATTTTTGCAAAGAACGTTTTCAATTACTGCACGAATTGAGTTCCATGCGTTTAGTTCAGTTTCATCTAACATTTCAGAAAAACTCGTATCCCTTAAAAGTTTCCGTATATCTGGACCGTTAACTACACCTGTTAAAAAAAAATTGATATAAAATATATTGCAGTCACACACTTTTAGTTACATAAAATTACCCTCTTTTAATTTTTCAATTGATAATTTTGGAAAAGCGTTTTTTTTCAAGTAGGGTAATGCATTTTGTTAACGCGAACCAAACGCTTTAAAAAATTCTTTGCAACTCCCAGCTTGATATGAAGATCCGGAAGCATTATTTTCTGAAGAGGGATCAATGGAGGGCGAATTACATTAAATTCGCCAACATCTTGCGAATCGCATTTTGGCCAATCTCACTTTTCGTACTGGTTGCATTTTGCAGTTTGCATTCCAGCTAATAGTGAAAGAACACTAAAATCACAATTTACGCGGCATTTGTGTTCGTCTTAACTGATGCGTTCCAGAATTAATTTCATGGTATCATACGACTCATGCATTCCAAGAACATACATCAATGGCACTGGTGTAACGCTGCTGTTTTCAAATAGCAAGACTACTTTTAAGCTTCTGGTTGAAGAGTCTATGAAAAGACGCCATAAAGATGGATTATAGTTGCAGATTCCCATTTCATTCATTAAACCGGGAATATCTTGACAATATGCATCAGCTGCGTCCTCGGAATGCATGAAATAAGCATGTAAGATGTAACTTTTACATCTGGTGCCAGCATGTTGACGCTTCTTAGTTCCGAAGCCAAAGTCATTGCATTATTTTGAGACAGCTTCAGATTTCGAACGATTCTATCTAAATGTTTCTGCGAAATTAATGATGGATATTGTATAACTGGCTGAAGGTAATCAGAATCAGCATGATGTAATGATGTTGCTGAAGTTTGTGATTGTACTTCATAGGACGCAGTATCACATTGGTATGTCGATGGATGTACTGGGACAGGCAATTAATCACTGTGTGGACTTGGCACACCTTTGTATACAAAACCGGATCGTTCTAGAATAAATTATTGTTTATTCCATATATAGTCTATGTAAGTGAACTTACTGTTTCGATTGAGACCATTTGCTTCGTTCTTGCACGCGTAGCAATTTTCTGTATCATGTTCTCCTGGATCGGTCCATATCATTGGAAGTCCAAATGGCATCGAATATCGCCGTAATTTCCACCATTTGTTTAATGCACTAAAACATGTGATACGTAATTTCAGGTGTTGTCGTTCGTTGATTTTTCGGTGTAAATTTTCCACACACAAAACAAAACATATTTAATTTTTCGCAATGTGATCTGCATTTTTCGTCACTCATTTTTCTATTTTTTTCAAAATAGTCAATAAAATGCTTATATTTTTGATGTGTTAACATCTACAGCGGCGGGTAGGGACTAATCTGTCAAAGTCAACACTTTGATATGTATATATATTGTAGCATCTGTTTGTAATAGGGATGCCAATCCCAAAATCCTGAATCCCAAAATTATAACAATTATTATGGCCCCAAATTGTAAGAGGTAAACTAATTCTGCTTCTAATAGTTGTTATTATTTCAACGGTTACATTTTGTCGAAAAAAAATATATAAATTGATTTAACAAGAGCTTTGGCAGGTTTTTCCCTCAAATAAAATCAAAAATCACCTTAAATCTACTACAAATTTAAAATCGTAATATCTCGTTATTTTGGGCTAACTTTTTAAAACGGAGTATACCACTGGATTCTATGACCCAAAAATTTGTCGTGGTGTCTCGGTGTTTTTGTGTGTCATTTCAAAACTTCAAATTTTACTTACAGTGTTGTTAGTCCATTGTTATACAAGGATCTAACGAGGTTAAACGTTAGTCCCCTCATACAACCATTTATATAGTTTGCTCCAAGAAAATCGGCATATTTTCTACCCCTATCTGAGATAATTCTCCCAGGCCCCTAAATAGGTAAGATCCCATGATGGACAACCTCCGGCCGGCTAGTGCTAGACACGTGCAGAGAAGAGGTTTAGTAGATTATTCCTCAACGTTGTAGGTTCTACTGAAATCATTTGCTTTGATCTTTAGTCTCGCTGCAAGACTAGCAATCAGACCTATCCTGGCCGTCAAAACTGAAACCAACAGTGATATCTCGCCTGGCTAGAGACAGAAGTTTCATGGTTCTCGCCCGTCAACTTCTCCTGCATTATCATACAGGAGCGTTGTTTTAAGATATGCACACAAGTCGCTAGGGGCATACTAACACTTTCCAATTCCTGTGGAACCTGTATGGTAGTAACTAGTCTGGACTACCGCTCTGGAATTCCACGGCAATAAGCAACTATTGTATAGAGAAGAAACTTTACTCATGGAGTGGAATGCCAACAAAGAAAACGAGTGAAGCGTGTCGTTTCTCTTCTCGCTCTATTACTCTCTTCGTTGAATATTTCAATACACGAGCAGTTTTCTGATGATGTTATTCTATCTAACTATAGAAATTCCAACCATATTTAAATAAAATTATATAAAGTATGTAAAAAGTATGAAATAATCAAGTTATGACGCGGGAAAGAAATGCGTTTGAGTGAATCGTGTCGACTTTTTTGGTTCTCTTCTACTAGGGTTGCCAAATTGTGGAGTTTTTTTCTTCTCGTCCACGGAATGTCCCTGTGCCCTGGCACCAGTGTTGCCATTTTAGCTTTTCCCCCGATAGATTTAGCTTTATTTTCACGGGTTTAGCGGGAGAAAATCGAATTGAAATGTTACAAAACTCCATACAAAAAAATGCCTGCGGAATATTGACGAAATATTTCCGCACGTGTTGTACTAAGGTGATCACGCGATTGTACTAAGGTGATCACGTGAAATATCAGAAACATGTATTGAGCAACAATTTAATGCTGCTAAGAAAAATGCAACGACCAATCAAATTGAAGTAAGATGTTGTCTACTCTCGCTCAATTTATAAACAAAAATAGATTTTTAGTTTAAAAGAAACTTTAAAACAGAGAAAATATAGTCGTCATCACAGTGAAACAAATGGTAAAAACTCACCTCAAAGCACGCACAGCAACAATGCGATTATGCAAGAGAAAAGAAGAACATGGAGGAAAAAATATAGTACTAAGCGGTAGATGGCACTGTACCTGGAATTTTTTTCAAACTTAAAAACATCAATGAAAATTTAAACAATTTGTTGCAAAAGATGAAAGATACGAAACATAGTTTTGTCTGTAGAGTGTTTTAATAGCATATATGTTATACACATAAACATTTTATTAATATTCAAAATGTATCATTCGAATCGTGATGCAGATACTAGAGTTGGTGTTACAAGAACAACCTAAATAATTTTCTTCTTTTCGTGCATAATATATATCGAGGGCTTATATTCAAAACTTGCTATCAGGAATTTTTATGAAAATGGGTTTTTTATAGCAACGTGTTCACTGATTCAAGTGTCATTTGTCATATTAATATGAAAAAAAAAATAATAATTTTGTGATTGTGCTATCTACCTACACACGTTTTTTGTTAATAAAAAAAAGTGCTATCTGCATAAAATATATTAAATATTTTGTTTTTCATATAATTGTGAATTTAAAAGAAAGAAAACCATGGATTGTAATTCCTTACAGCTTATTGCAATGGAGTATAGTTCATCTAACGAAGATGAGGACGACCTTATATCAGGTTTGTTGTATAAAAGTTCGTAACAGTTGTAATTGTTAGCAAACATTTACTCTAGATTCAGAGAATGAACAAATTAATCAAAATGCAGTCTCATCTCGTAGAAGAAAACGAGGCCATTCTTCTGCTTCAGAAACTCGTCTATATAATATGAAAAGGCGAATGAAAGGGATGCAATACTTTGGATTTTCGACTATCGATAAAGTTGTCAAACAAAATGTAGCAAAAAAACAAAGAGAAATTGGACCCGCATGTTTGTCGAAAACTTGCATAAAAAGTTCAGTTAGACACTGTCAAAAATTCGATGACGCAACTAGAAAAAATATATTTAAAATGTTTTGGAGTGTGTCCTGGGAATCAAAGCAAGTTTATATAAAGGCTCACGTGACACAGCTCCCTAGTAAAAGGAGAACAGTTGAAAATCCAAGAAAACAGAATAGCTTTATTTATAAACTTCCATACAACCACGAAATCCTTCAAGTGTGTAGAACTTTGTTCCTTTCCACTCTCGGTATAAATAGAGGAATGTTAAGATATTGGTTGGTCAATAAAAGCCCAGTTCAGTTGTCTAATGATGATAAACAACGGCCTAAAAAAGATTTTAAAAAGGGTGGCTGTAAAACATACTTAAAGCAGTATTTCGAAAAACTGGACAAAATGGAAAGTCACTATTGCCGCAAAGACAGTAGTAAGATATATATAGCAACTTCATTCAAAAATAAAGCCGATATTTATAAGAACTATGAATCTAAATGTCTTGAGAATAAGGTTCGTCCGGTATCAACTTTTACGTTTTACAACTTTTTTGAGGAACATAATATGGCTCTATATAAGCCTCGAAAAGATGAATGTGACACATGTGTCGGTTTCAGAGCCAAACAAGTTGCATTAGAGGAATATACAATACATATTTTGAAAAAAAAACGTGCACAATTGGAAAAACAACAGGACAAAGTTGTAGCTCAAGAAGGAAAATGCCATGTCTTTACCATGGATGCACAAGCAGTCAAACTTTGTCCAGATATAAACGCATCCGCTATTTACTATAAACAGCGTCTTCAAGTTCACAATTTCACAATTTATAATCTCGCAAGCCATCAATGTACAAACTACTGGTGGAATGAAACTAATGGGGATTTGTCCGCATCGACGTTCATTTCATGTATAATACATCATTTAAACACACATTGTTTGTCAGATTCGTTACCAATCATTATATACTCCGATGGTTGTGGCTATCAAAATCGTAACCACTATTTGTCAAATGCATTATCTGTTTTTTCTATAGAAAATAATAAGGTAATTGAACAAAAATACTTAGAGAAAGGGCACACTCAAATGGAGTGCGATAGTGCACACGCTAAGATTGAGATGAAGCTCAAAAATCATGCAATTTATTTGCCGATGGATTATACTCGAGTCACAAAGGAAGCCAGAAAAACCATCAAAGTAGATAATGAAATAGTAAAAATGCCCTTTGATGCTCTATATCTGAACTATGACTTTTTTAAAGATTATACCAATAAAAGACTCATTCGTTTTACGTCTATTAGACCTGGTCGAGAAAAAACCGATCCCACCGTATCAAAAATAAAATCCCTTAAATATCTACCAAGTGGTAACATTGAATACAAAGTTAATTTTGATGACGAATATAATAACCTTCCGACTAGAATCAAAACATACGACGGTCATATTGAAGCAAATCCCTTACAATCTGGTCCACGTCCCATTCAACTAAGCAAATGGAAACATTTACAAGCACTGAAGCCTGTTATTCCCCAAGAATATCATTTCTTTTATGACAACTTAAAACATGCTGAGAAAGATTAATGGTTTATTGCTTTTTAATTAATAAAAAATTAATTTAATATAAAACTTAGTAACTAATTTTTGTAATTCTATGGATTTAATTATATTAAATTTTGTTTTGTTCAAAAATCTTATTATTTTAATACAAATTCATCATATTTTAATAACAGCCGCAATTATTTTTTATTTCAGCTCATATTAATTTTTGTTCAAATAGTGCTATCTGCGTATTTGAATATTCGAAACAATAAAATTTGAACCTGCAAAAAGTGCTATCTACCATAAAAAGTCGAATATAAGGAATTAATAAAAAATTGATAGAAGTATCATTTAGACGTCGTTTTTAAATAACATTGTAAAATAAAGTTTAGTTACTACCCATACAGTTAACGAAAAAATCAGTTTTATCGCTCTCCTGTAAAATTGTGATTTTGCAGATAGCACTTTTTGAATATAAGCCCTCGATATATTTTATTGTTGCCTTGATGTATTGGCCGTAATATTGGTATCGTCTGTTATAAAAAAAATTAATGAGTGTTCGAAGTCACGGGCGACGTGTTAACACCTTTTGGTTACACGGTACCTGTTCGATTTCTATGAACACATTAGTAAATGTTACACTGGAATATAAAAAAAATATCAAGCTCTTTTAAACATTAATAAATTAATTTAATAAGTATTGATCAAGGTTTATATGATGCCCAGAATGCAGTCAATTCCAAAAGCCATTATACGAAATGTACTTAGGGGCCGTTCAAGTATTACGTAAGCAGATTTATTACAATTAATAACCCCCACTCCCCTTTGTCATCAAAAGTAAGCAAAGCTCTTAAATGTTTTCTCCGTAAAAATCACATAGAAACGTTTTAATTTTCATACTTAAACACTTTCAAAATATAAATTAAACACACGCATTTTTTAAAAGACACTTTTTCCAATTTTGTATACAAAATGCCTGTTGTTTTTGGCTTGTTGTATTTGTTGTCGTACAACATCTACCATTATATTTCTACCATGAATAATATAGAGAACTTATTGCACTCTTTATCCGCTCTCATGTAGAGAGTCTGACTAAAAGAGCATAAACGAGTCATATTCTCTTAATAGAATATTTCAATACAATGCACCATAAAACAATACAAAAAGCGTAAACGTTTCCAAGGGCATCAATGTTCCAAATCAAAATTATGAATGGACCAAGTTATGACAAAAATAAGAGTAATACGTTTTGAATCATTCGCCAGATGCCGTTCCATTAGATCTCTATACTATTCAATACTCTTTGGCGACGACGACCTGCTTGTTAGTTCGCTGCCTCCACATCAATACCATCAGGCAGAGACTATTGTTGAACAACAACCACGTATATGATGCTAACGCTGTGTGTTGTTTGCATGTGTTCACTTTGCGAGATTGTTCTACCCGTGCCTATAGATGTTAACACATCAAAAAATGGTTTCCCTTTACATCCCATGAAAGGATTAGGGAGAGCATAATCAGTGAGCTGTGCCCTTTCGAGCTTTACATTCACTGATTGGGACCTACAAGCCCTAATCGAGTTCAACTTAAAGGCAATTCTTTCGCATTAAGCGTGACATTATTCCACACCCTCAATGCCAAAAAGGCCACAAATGCATTCTCCCTAACAGCCAAAGATTTTTGTATGTATGCTGCCAGTTGATGACGGGCTGTCTCTGTAGATCAGCCCTTGAGATACGCATGCTGCGCACCAGATAACAATCTTACATCAGTACGAAGGATGACAGGCTTTTAGGTTTAGGAGCTGTTTGTGAGGCCTTTCCCGCTTTGGAAAGAAACATCACACTTGTATCCATCCACCCTCTAGGTATGGCCCTGAAGTTTATACGCGCGATGTGTAACTTAATCAGCCAGGTAATCAAAAAAACCGGCAACAGCCTGAAGTTTCGCTGGTGATACCATTGCGGACTCGGGAAGACGTAATGCTTGCCCATTTAATTCTTGATTTAGTAGCAATTTCGAAGGCAACTTGTGATCTACGAGAAGTATGGTCACTTACAGCGGCCTCCTTCTTCAGCGAGTTTCCAAGGAAATGGGTGTCCATAAGGAGATTAAGTGAACGAACCACCACCACCACAGCAGGTTGAAAGAGACCCTCAGGTAACCTATCAGGGGGGTTTCGATGACACATCTGATCGACCCCCTAGCTGCAAATTTGATACAGGATAGCATTTGAAAGAGAATGAGCGATAGGCGAGTTTGACGAAACTGCCTTTAAATTTATGACTTTATATGCAATAAATTAATTTTGATTTGATTTGAAGAACACAATTTTTAATCACTTTTATTTGTATTACATCCAAATTCTGGCAGAAAAAAACTGGCATAAACAAGTAAAAGTGTTAAATTCGGCTGTGCCGAATCTTTGATACCCTCCACCTTAGTGTTAACCAGCAAAATATTAAATTTTAAAAAGGACCTTTTTAAAGAAAATGTACTTTTTAAAAAAAAATAAAAATAAGTTACTTGTTCACAAATGCAATTATTTGTTCACAAATGCTCACAAATGCAGGACGCTCACGAATGCTCACAATGCTCAAATGCTCACATGCTTAAGTACTTAAGAAGAAATGTACTTAAGAAGAAATGTACTTGAGAATTTTACTTAAGAAATGTACTTAAGAAAGAAATGTACTTAAGAAATGTACTTAAGAAATGTACTTAATGAAATGTACTTAAGAAATGTACTTTGAAATGTACTTAATATACTTTGAAATGTACTTTGAAACGTTCTTAAGAAATGTACTTTTTTTTAAGAAAATTTACTTTTTAAAAAAAAAATAAAAATAAGTTACTTGTTCACAAGTAAAATAAAAACGCATTTTTTAAAAATAAAAATGCATTTTTTAAAGAACTGTTAAAAAAAACAAGCTGGGACGAGACTTGAACCAACAACCATCAGACTCCAACGCGCAACCCTTTACACATCAGGCCACAGCGACCTTAGATGAAGCGTGACAATTCATATAAATGTATGAACACATGAAAGTACATCTAAACATTCTAAAGTACTTACCTATTATAAAGAACAACAAAGATTTTCAACATGGAAATTCACCACACGGCAAAAGGAGTAGTTTAGTATAAAACTACAAAAATTAATGTGAAAATTTTATGAGTTTTTTTACGTTTCCAATCAAAAAATTTTTTCCAATGGACCAATTTCGCTGATTTTCAATACCAAACTGTTCAGGAATATGTGGAACATTCTGGCCAAAAACCAAACCGCGTTATCGCCGATTGAAGTCGTGAGAATGTTTTCAACAGACGGACAGACGGACATGGCTATATTGACTCCGGTTGTTATAAGGATCAAGAATATATTTACTTTATGGGGTCGCAAAGCCTTATTTCTATATGTTACAATCAGAATGACAAACTGATATATACCCTCTATCACTTACAGTGGAGGGTATAAAAACTATATCAAAAAGTATTTGGTGGAACTGATACATATCTACATGCACTCTATTTATATCTTACTCTATGCAACCTGTCGCCTTATTATCTGCCGCTTGTATTTTCCTTAGCCCTTGACGCCTCCGATGTGTCCTCTATTAAATAGCAGAGAAACATACACGAGTTTCTCTTGGCTAGTTTAAACGCATTCTTATATCGCCGTAGCTCAACTATGTAATTATTCCAGTCCTCCTTATCTTTCGAAGACTTGGCTTTGTTAAACATTCGAGGGCATGAATTTCTTATATCAGCAATTTCTCTATTCCACCAGGGAGACAACTTCTCCCTTGCCTTCAAAAGATTTGTAGCGATTCGTTGAGGGTACTCGTTACAAAATTTCGAGTCAATAGTACATTTTTAAACTAAATTTGAACAAGTTTCTAACTCAAATTTAGTGAATGTTTTTTTTGAGTGTAGGTAAGAGTTTGTGCTAATATACACTTATAATAATACAAATTTGTCTGTCCCTGGAACTGAGTTAACAATATTGTAGAGCTGTATTAAACGATTTCTAAATTCAAATACATATATAAGAACTTTATATTAAAGTATAAGGTCAACCAAGTCATGGCTGGCAATAGAGTATTGGACATACATTTTTATTAAGTTACTAATTGGAAATAAATAACTTGACACGAAATTACAGACAAGTAAATTTGAAAATTGTTTATGATCAACTAATAAAACTAAATCTTAAATTATACAGATTTCGAATACAAATTATCTTACTAGCAGGTATCATTAATAAACTAGTTTAATTTTAAACACTAAAATAAATAAAATTAGGAAAAGTAAGCCAAAAATATTAACCAGAGTTATCCAAAGGTTTCCATTTGAAAAAAATTGATAAATTCGAATTTATTTTTTAATAACTTTTTTTTTTTTGAAAGGAAACTGAAATCTTGTAAACGTTAAAAATTTAATTTCCTTGGAATTGTATAAGATCTTGATTTAAACTGCATTTATTTTAATGGTTTTATTTTTTTTCAATTTGTTTAATGTAAAAACAAATATTGATGATCGAACATGTGTTTACATGCGTTTGAACCAATTTCCGAATTACTTTTGCCACTCCGAATGAGGAGTGTTTGAACGTATCAACCCATAGGCGAATATAGTATACACACATTTATTCTCTCGTCTGACGTTTCATTTCACACTCTTCGTAGTAGGTTTGTGGAAATGAGAGAAATTCGACAAAAATTAACTTACACTAGGTGGAGTTACAAAATATGTTCACTTAACTTGTTCTTGTCGTTTTAGTGTAGAACTGAAAAATTTAAATGTATTTTGCACATTTTTGTTTACTTTTATCGTTTGCCACAAAATCACGAAATGCGGTTGTTGTTCCTTTATTGAACGTTGTTTACCATTGCCTCTATCTGGTATTATTGAACCCATGTTTTCCACCATCCAATCTTTTACTTGCAACCATTCACCTATGACGTTTAATTTATTGAGAGAATTAATGTATCTATTCTATATTCGTCTATGGTATGAGGCGACATTTAAAAAACTTTGCCCTCATCCCTTCAAAGTTGTGAGAAATGTTGCATTTTCTCACAACTGTGTTCTTCCTCTTGCTTTTTTTACGTATTTTATTTACCTTGCTTATCTAAAATATTTTACCAGTGTATATGTAGAGCTAAGCGATATAAAATATAAGCGACTCTTCGTCTAAACTGGTGGACAAAGTACCAAAGCAATTGGTATTTTTTTTTTATTCCCGCTAAACTAATGATTTTACCACTTCTTTTGACAATTTAAGCGATTATAACTGAAGCCGTTTAAAACAGTCTAGCGCACCACACAAAATGTCGAACAATTAGCTTAGCGAGGAACACAAACACCAAGACAGAAAGTTTGCCATTTTATCTGGCAACATTCTCCCCCGTGACTCGCTGAGAGGGCAGAAAATGCAACAGTTTTGCACTTTTTGAGTGCAACATTCTCAGAAAAGAGCACAAAACCTTCAAAAATGATGTACAAGTAGAGAAGGAAAAACCGGCGCAATTTGGCAACCTTAGTAGAAGAGAACCATAAAAGTCGACGCGATTCACTCAAACTCAAACTTGATTATTTCATACTTTTTACATCCTTTATGTAATTTTATTTCAAAAACGATGTACAAGTAGACAGTCAAAATTTCTCTTCACTCAAATGCCAACAAACAAAACGAGTGAAACCCTAGTACTTCTTTACTCTCTCTCTTACTCTCTTCATTGAATATTTCAATACACGAGCAGCTTTTTGATAGTTTTATTGTATATAACTATACAAATTCCAACCATGTTGAAGTAAAATTACATAATCTATGCAAAAAGTATGAAATAAGCAAGATATGACGCGAGAGAGAAATGCGTTTGAGTGAACTCCTAGCACTTTTTGGTTCTCTTTTACTTGGGTTGCCAAGTTGCGCACATCTTCTGGTCGTCTAATTGTAAATCGTCTCTGTTTATTTAAATATGGTTTTAATTTCCATAGTTAGATACAATAACATCATCAGAAAACTGCTCGTATATTGAAATTTTCAACGACTAGAGTAAGAGAGAGAGAGAGCAGGGAAACGACGTGCTTCACTTGGTTTCTTTGTTGGCATTCCACTCCATGAGTAATTTTTCTTCTCTATTTCACAGTTGCTTTATGAAACCTTGAAGTAGGGTTGCACTATTTTCTACGACGATGAAGAATTAGACAACCAGAAGATGTGCGCAATTTGGCAACCCTGGTAGCAGAGAACCAAAAAGTGCTAGGAGTTCACCCAAACGCATTTCCCTCTCGCTTTATATCTTGATTATTTCATACTTTTTCCAGTTTATGTAATTCTACTTCAACATGGTTGGAATTTGTATAGTTATATACAATAACACTATTAAAAAGCTGCTTTTGCATTGAAATATTAAATGAAGAGAGTAAGAGAGAGGGCAGAGAATGGCTAGGGTTTCACTCGTTCTGTTTGTTGGTATTTGAGTGAAGAGAAATTTTGACTGTCTACTTCTATTTTCACAAACGAACACAAAAATTCATTTTTTGCGACAAACGAGCGAAAAAAATTTTGATGTTATCTCGTTATATACATTTGTCTGAATTTCAATTGATATGTTCTAAGTAATATTTGATGTTTTCTAAATTTCAATGAATATTTTCTGACTTTTAATTGGTATTTTCTGAATATTAATTTCTGAATTTCATTTGATGTTTTTTGAATCTGATTAGATATTTTCAGAACATCAATTGATATTTTCTGAATTTCAATTGATATTTTCTGATTTTCAATTGATATTTATTGGTTTTCAATTAATATTTTTTAATTTTCTAATGGTAATTCTTAATTTTCGACTGATATTTTCTGAATTTGAATTAGAAATTATTAAATTAAATTGATCTTTTCTGAATTTCAATTGATATTACCTGATTTACAAACGTGTAGTAAAATTGTAAATTTTTCAAATAGAAATTTATGTATAATTTTTGGCAGTTAGTTTATTTTTATTTCGACAGAGTTGCTAGCAACTACAACAATAGTTACAAATGATTACCATACACTGAGAGAATTATCTTCATAATACCAATGAAGTTCTTCATAGATTCTATGAAATGTTTCATTACTTTTCAGTTAAAGAAACATTTCATATCTTTCATAGATTCCATGAAACATGAAAATCTTTCATAGATTCTATGAAGTTAAATTTATGAAACTTTTTATGAAAACTTCGTAAAATGTATGAAATTGCTACATAAATTCTATGAAAATATTTCATATCGCCTATGAAATATTTCATAGATTATATGGAGCTAAGTCTACGAAAGTTTCCTAAAATCTATGAAAATCTGTCATATGAACTATGAATGAGTTGCATAGGACCTATGAAAATCTTTCATGGAATTTAGGAATATGTTTCATAGATTCTACGAATCATTTTCATAGAAAGAGGTGGTGAGGTTCATGGGGAATAATAATGATTGTTTATCGTCTTTGTATCGATTATTAGTTTTTATCACGCAAAGAGAAATACGAAAAGATGTGTTGTTGCCGTTTATTTCATGTAAAAATAGCAAAGAGTAAAGAACAGCAAAACACCACTCTAGAAATATAATAATTTCTATGTTGCCGGCCCCAACTCTGGTGAAATCCTAAACTAATAATCTTCCTTATTCTTTTCTTAAGGCTTTCATTTAGTTTTCATGCTGTACAGCGACATCTCCAGCAACAACTTCAATGCTTCTGTTTGTGCATGTGTGTGCCAAATCCATGTCGGAACCAGTAGAGGTTGACGCATTATAACAGCTGATTTTGGTTTCTTATAATCCCAACGGTCAAATTATTGTTATTGTACTTTGTTCGTGTTGAATGGTCTTGTTTGTCGTTGAATCTTTTTCCCTTCTAATTTTATAGGTATGTACATACATATTTCGATTTCCCAACCCAGAAGATATAAATTTGGGCATCTAAAATATGTGTACGTTAACAATGAATGAAGTTATTTTTAAAATCTTTTCCCATGAAATGTATTAAAAATTCTAACAAATTTCAAAAACTATCGTTAAATAATTTTTAATGAAGAATTTTCACAACGATAATGAAATGTTTTCATACAATTAATGAAGAATTTTTAATGCAACTTTTCTATGAACACGTTTCGTAAATTTCGTAGAATTCATAACATTTTATTCATACGATCTATGAAATCTATGAAAAACTTCATAGGATTAACGAAGAACTTTTAATGAAAAATGTTTCATTAATATTATGAAGAAACTTCTTTCAGTGTAGTCGAAATAAACATGTTTTACAAATCAACCACGTTCATATTTGTTTAACTATGCGACTAAATAATTTTGTAAGTGTGTGAAAAAGATTCTTAAAGCATAAACATTTGCAATCGGTGTAAAATTGTTGATTGCTTTTAGTGAGTCTAATAAAAGCAGGCGCACTGCACTTTCCCTAATCGTTTGATGGAATTTAATGTGAATTGAAAGTTTTAACAATCGGAATACGGAATGTAGGTCTCTGCGGGATATGAACGAAAAACTATTAGATTCATAGGTCAAATTTAAAAAAAAATGATTCCCATTACATCCCATAAAGGGAGTGGGGAGAGCTTCTTACAATCATTGAGCTGTGCGCTTACGAATTTATCACTAACTGATTGGGACCTACAGTTTTACACCGGTTCCGAAGGGTATTTTGAGAAGTGTTTTTAACCCTAGTGAGATACCGTACGTCTCTGAGACGTATGACAAATAGGCATTTATTTATTTTTTTTTGATTTTTAAGGGGAATACTGATCGTCGGTTTTGCAGTTTAAAATTTGAGGGCTTTTCTTCAGATAGCATTTTTTTATAGAGCAATACTTAATCTTACTAACTTGAAACGAATTTTATTTTAAAACATTTTGGAACCTTTACTAATTAAACTGCAAACTGGCATACGTCTTTAAGACGTATGATTATCTTTTGTGTATACAAAAATAAGGTTATCTTTCTAGGGTTAAATTACTACATTTGTATTTAATTCTGTTGAATTAATTCGTTTAAGTCAAGCTGTCATTTCTAGAAGTGTTAATAATCGTTTTCATTTTTCAATCGCGGTTTTGTGAGAAATGTTAAGGAAATACTTAAGGAAATCTGACAGCTGAATATACACAATTGGGCAAAAAAGTGTTTACACATATTTCCTGATAGTTATATGCATATGTATTGTAGTATTTGACTATTCCTAAAACATTGTTGTTGTAATCTTAAACAAATCATGTTTGCTATTAGGTACACAATTTCCAATCATTGACCTTAACAAGAAAATCTCTAATGTTATGCCTTATGTGGTTAATGGCATCTAAGGCATCCTTTGGAAGTAAATCTAGTTAGAACTGCTTAAGTATCTGGTTCCTTCAAATACAGTCAATGAACGAGTAGCATTCCACATTCATACCAAACAAGGCACCGGCTTCAAACATTAGGAGGGTTCATGCGGAGCGGGAAACGCAATACCCTGCCAAACTGGGCAACTCAAGATCATGAAGAAACAAAACAAAACGTAACAAAGATACATAGTTTGAATAAAGTATGGTGGCAAAAAATGCGTTTGTAAACTGAAACTGGTTACGCAAAATTCTAAACATGTACGAATCGCATTACATTGGTTGGGATGATAAATCTTTTGAAATTGAAAGAAAATACAAAACTGCTAGATAACAAATGTATTATATAAAATCTAACCAAGATCACAAATCAGCTTGCGATACATTATGCATTTCAATGACATTGGATATCGCACTTTATTTTAAATTTTGCGATTATCTCATTAACCTATTAAAAGCTCATGTTAACCTATTAAGGAAAAAAATGGCATACACAATTGAAATGTATCGAGATTACGTCAAATATCCGCATAATTTATAATAAAACCCCTAAAATCGCCTAGAGCTAAAAACTGAATGCTCGTGTCTATTACCACTTAACTAAAAGCTGTCAATGTCTCGTTTTTAAACTTAGACGATCGATTGATTGTGTACACTTTTTTTATATCGCTATAATGCAAAAACAGAAAAATTACAGTAAAAAATTAACATGAATGTTTAATTAAATCTCACAAAAAGTTTCACTATCTTCTCTAAATGAATATTCAATAATTTACAGCAACATATTAATAAATGTGTATAATTTATTTACAAATAAATTCAAACTAATATTCCCCATTAAGCCATTCATATGATTAGTCATTTATCTGCTTCGGTTAGACTTTTTTCGAATGGGAATACGTATTAATTTGTATCAAATTTAAATAACTGGTACTTTTTTTTTGTTCTCGCTAAACTACTTCGATTTGAAATGAATCAAATGTTGACGTTTGTTAATAATTAGTAGCGATATAACCATAGAGTAATCTCATACTAGAGAGAATATTTCACTCATCTGACGTTTCCTTTCACACTCTTCTTGATGCGGTCAGTGTGATAGAGAGATGTTTGATGAAAAGTGACATACACCAGGTGGAATTACAATAACTTCTTGCTTTAATTTTTCATGTCGTTTTGGTGAAAAACTGTGAAATTTAAATGTGTTTTAAACTTTTTTATTGACTGTTATTGTTAGCATACATTTCTGTTGTATTTAACACATTAATTTTAACACACAAAACGGAATGCCGTTGTTGTTATTTTGTTTGTTGTTTTGAACCATTGCATCTATCTGGTATTAGTACAGCAATTCTTTTCAACATCAAACGTAAATATCACACCAGGCCAAATGCCAGAAATTTGGTGAGAGAACTATTAGATCTACTATAAGAATTAGTCTATGGATATAACTATGTATGTATATTAGGGTGGCAATGAAATGAATGGAGGAAAATATATTTTCGAATTTTAATGAACCCCAGGCGTATTCTTGTTCCTTATGATCTAAAACTGACTTGGTGCAAATTGGAGCCGAATCGGACAACTCTAAGCTGTGCCGCATTTTAGTCAAAGTTTTCGGATTTTGGCATTTTGGGTGAATATACATACCTATACACTAGAAAATCTTCACTCCTCGGTGCATTTGAAAAAAAAGTGCACATTGATTTAGTTTAACCTGAATATAAACTGGATAACGTTTGAGTAAAATCCGATCACTGTAAGGGTTCTAATTTTTAATTTGAAAAATTTGCAATTTCTAACAAAAATGAAAATTTGAGTTTTTTGGTTTTTTTCAAAAATTGTATCTAAATGAAAAAAATATTTAACTTGGATTCCAATACCTTCTAGCGATATATTCATGCAACGGTTTCATGGTGTTATCGTGCGGCAAAATAGGCTAAATCGCCAAGATGGTCTTATAAGGGTACCACATTATAAAAATTTCAAATTATAAGTTAGAAACACAAGCTATGTGCCAATTCGTAGCCCATTTAAACAACTCCAAACAATCCTTTGAAGCCGTCACTCGATTACGTTTATTGTCAACTGAGAGCAAACACGGCGCGGCGCCCATCTTGCCGAAAAGTATTTCTATAATAATAGCAGACAGTTCAAACCAACCAACAAGAAAACAGCAACGGCATTTCGTTTTCTGTGTTCAAATTCTTGTGTAAATACACCACAACTACAGACTAACAATAAAAGATAACAAAAAGGTCCAAAATACGTTTAAATTTCGCAGTTCGACAAATTTAATTCAAAAAGTTCTTGTAACTCCACCTGGTGTAATTTAATTTACGTCAAATATCTCTTTATCGCACCGACCTCACCCCGAAGAGTGTGAAATGAAATGTAAGACGAGATGGATGACACCCCTAGGTATGTGAATACTCTATGGATTTTAATTTGCATTACTTACTCCAATACAAATGCAAAGAGCATTACATGTCATTGTTCGCAATTACAATTCAAAAATTGTGCACTTCCATTTGGTCAGATAATGTAAATGCAGGTTGTGGAATCGGATGCCAATTGTAATGAAATATGGGAAAGCGTTTGATATTTTGAATTTGTTTAACTGCTGACAATTCCGTTTTAAAGAATTTTATATGTTCAGGTTTGGGACTTCGATTGGTGTTGCATCGTAGTATTTTCAAATTCATAAACCTGTACAAATAAAGTACTTGAAATACAAAATTGCTAGATATCAAACAAATGCTTTTTAAAATGATTATTAAATTTATTTGAATTTGAGTTTGTAACTGTAAAATAATTATTTCCATATAATTAATTGCCCCATGTTTGATTGAAGCCAGAGCTTTGTTATTTAGGGGAAATTTTCCAGCAATCACAAGAACTCCCATTGCCGGACGAATTTTTCGAAGTGTGTGTGAATACTTCATCCTCAGCGGCTTATTTACGTTATACGCGTCATTAATTGAAATTAATTGTCAACAAATGTGTCACAAATTGATGTCTGGTTCTTCATATGAATTATTGTTTTTCATTAAAAACACGTTACGTTTTCTTTCCTACTTAGTACAAGCACTGGTGCTGAAGTTCTGAAATTAATTACATATATTTAAATGTATATTATTATTTCGTTTAGAGGTACTTTTTTGAGTAGGGATTTTAATGACAGATCGTATTGTCATGGAATTTTTATCCAGTATTGTTTGACACTTTATCACGAAAAGATTTGCCTTGCACAGCGTCTACACAAATTATTCGGTCATAATTTTGTTCGGCGATAAGGCCCATTTACGACTTAATCACTGCGCCAGTAATTCAAATTTCCGTATTTGGTCTGAGACCTAGCCGAAGAGGTTCAAGAGCTGCCATTACACCCAGACCAAATAGTGGATATGTATGGATTATTGCGATCACAGTTGGGTGAATAGTTAATTTCACGCAGCGGAGCGGCAAATTGGCCGCCTACATCATGTGATATAGCACCTCTACACTTTAAATCCCGGTATTCAGTTTTTATGAAATTTTTGTTGCTACAAGAAGTACGTACATACAAGTACGTACATAAAGGGTTTTTCAACAGAGACGCTACAAAAGTAAATCGATAGGTACAGCAAACGACGCCATATTTTTTCCCGCTCTTTTGACATTTCTCTTCAGTAAGGTTTGCCATCTCATCATGGAAAGATATACGAGCCAACAACGAGTCGAAATTATTAAAATTTACTACCGAAATTTGGAGTCAGTGGCCTCAACTTTAAGAGCGGAAAATCATCTTCAGCGATGAGGCTCATTTCTGGCTGAATGGATTCGTCAATAAACAAAATATGCGTTATTGGTCAGACAGCAATCCACACGTAATCCATGAGTCATCATTGCATCCCGAAAAAATTACGGTTTGGTGCGGTTTATGGGCCGGCGGCGTCATTGGGCCGTACTTCTTCCGTGATGATCAAGACCGGCACATTACTGTGAATACGAATCGCTACCGTTCAATGATAACCGAATATTTTTGGCCCCAATTGGATAATATGGACATGGAGGACATGTGTTTCCAACAGAACGGCGCCACAAGCCACACAGCGAATGCCACAATCAATTTATTGGAAACCAAGTTTGGTGAACGTGTTATCTCACGAAATGGCCCAGTCGATTGGCTGCCTCGGTCGTGCGATTTGACGCCGTTAGATTATTTCCTGTGGGGCTACGTCAAGTCTATGGTCTATGCCAACAAGCCAGCGACGATTGATGAACTTCGTACGAATATCGAACGTGAAATTGCAGCAGTATCGGCCGATTTATGCTTGAAAACCGTCGAAAATTGGGTTCAGCGTCTGGACTTCTGCAAGCGTGCCCGTGGTGGCCATGCAAAAGAAATCGAGTTCCATACATAATGGCATCGAACGTACTTTCACAGGAATAAAGAATTTCATTGGTATCTAAAACCGGTTTTGTTTTATTTAAAAAAAAACTTTTGTAGCGCTCTTATTGAAAAACCCGTTACAAGAAGTACGTACATAAATCTCGCTCACTTTTCATTTGCTTGGTACGCAGCTCTGCGGAAATTTCGTAGGCAAAATCAATGACAGTGTTGTTACGCCAAAGTTATTTCGTACGAAAATAATAGTTTGATAATTGTTTGGGACCGGAATTTTGACATTTCGATTATTTTAGTAAACAAAAATAAAAAATGGAGTTAAAAGATGAATTATTAATGAAATATTTGAAAGGTAAATCAGAGATGTGTGGTAACACTTTGTAACAACATTAATTGTCCGTTTAGAGATAAATGACAAAATTTCTTACAAGAACTGAATACGGGCTTAAGCCAGCCACGATTGAGGAATTGGAAGCCAACATGACTCTCGTCATACGCCAAATATCAGTAAATAAATATGTAATAAATTTTAAATATTAAATATTAATTTTTCAATTTAAGAAAGAAAACGATGCTATATGTAGAGATGGGTACGTGAGTAAGTTTTGACTCACACTCACGCATGCTCACGAATGGAAGACAATCACTCACGCACGAAGATTCTTTCGGTACTCACGTTCACGCACGCTCCCGTGAGCAGAATTTGATCCTACGTGTGATTCACGACAATCACGCAAAAAAAACTCAAAAAAATAAAACCAATACTATTTAAAAAAAAAATGGTGTCCCATAACATTCCATGAAGTGATTGAGTAGAGCTTCTCACAATCAGTGAGATGTGCGCTTTCTAGTTTTTACACTCACTAATTGGGACCTACAGTTTTACCCCGGTTCCGAACGGTATTTTGAGAAGCTTTTAAAAAATAACAACAACCTCTCGAAGTTTAAATTTTTTTCAACCTGAAAAAAACGGAATTTGTTAGAAAGGGTACCAGCACCAACGATGAAATATTAAAGTTAAATAAGTTTGTGGTTTATTTGAAAATTTGTACGACTCAAACACCGATTCCAGGCACATATCCCAGACTCCGATTCCACAGCACTGCATTCTTGGAAAAATTAGGAAAACAATTAAAAAAGTTTTTTTTTTTTAATTCAGTCTTGTATTATAGCCCAATATACGGAAATTTAATGCAATTAATATTACTTGAGAAATAGTGACACCATAGAGTAATCTCATACTAGAGAGAATATTTGGTTCATCTGACGTTTCCTTTCACACTCTTCTTGATGCGGTCGGTGTGATAGAGAGATGCTTGACGAAAAGTGACATACAGCAGGTGTAATTAAATAAACTTCAGACTTTACTTTTTCATGTCGTTTTGGTGGAAAACTGTGAAACTTAAACGTGTTTTACACTTTTTATAGACTGTTATTGTTAGAATACATTTGTGTTGTATTTAACCCAATAATTTTATCTGGTATAATCTATCTGGTATTAGTAAAGCAATTCTTTTCAACATCGAACGTAAATATCACACCAGGCCAAATGTCATAAATTTGGTGAGAGAACTATTAGGTCTACTATAAGTATTAGTCTACGGTTTCATGCATTCAGTGGCCAATCGTTCGTCTGGGACGTTTTAGTATATGGATGTTTGGGATGAAACACGCATATGGCTCCACGTAAACGTATGAATCTTTGCAGGTAAACATGCTAATGTTTGCATTTAAATATAGGACTGGCAAATATATGATATTTTGGAGTGTGTTCCAAACATATACATTGTTTTGTGCAAAATATGTTTGAGAGAATATATTACAAAAGCCGGGTTTTGTCAGCGTGTAATTATACATCACGTTAGATGCAATTAAATCGGTCTGGAACAAATTTGAGATCTAATTGGATGTGACTAAACTTCATTAGATAGTTGTAATTTCCTTTAAGGCTATAAGAGATCATGTTTTCTCCGGTTAGTGAAATACTCTGCACAATCGATAAATGTCTTCGGTTAGTGACTTGTGTAAATACACACCGCAGTGGCTTAACGGGCTAGACGCTGCTGAAGATGATGCTTCACAAACATCGAAACGATCGTCCAGCGAATGTGAGTTCGAATCCCACCCGCAGCATTTAAATTTTTTTCACTAACCGGAGAAAACATGATCTCTTATGGCCTTAAAGGAAATTACAACTTTAAACATAACGAGGATCTAAGACAACTAAATTTAATTAGATAGTTATTGATCAATTCTGATCTAATCTCATGCTTTAAAAAATAATTCAGATCAAGGTAGGTCTGATAATATCCTAACTTTCTTACATGGGAATGATATTACATATGTTTTGCAGGATAAAGAGACAAAATCATCTATGAATTTAGGCATTAGTGAACCATTTTATATTTTTAAAAACTTGATTAAATAATAATCTATTAATGAATTTAATCGCGAATCGCGGATTTATTAAGCTTAATTTTTAATAAAGCGTTATAGTTAATTGTACCAAAAACATAGTTAATTGCAAATTAACTATGTACGTCTTGTTGTTAACTTGTAAGCATTTTCAGTACCAATCAACTTCACATTTTTGATGAGAAATTTATTTTCCATGAACGTAGTTACCATTGACCAATTCGTATCAACTACGCAATAGTCAAGGGGCATTTGAGATTGTTGCTATTATTAAGTCTGTTCGTGTATTTTCCCAGTAAAAATTATCAAGTAACTAGATTTCGGAGAGTAAGAATGATTTGGCTTTCTCAGTAAAAAATATCAGAATAAGTACGCGAACGACATCCAGTAAAAACTTGCAAGAAATTAAAATCTGTTTGTAAACAGCTGATTTGTGTTTACGTTTTTGCCTTTGTTTACGTTTTGGCTTTTTACTAAACAAAACTATAAATACCTCCAATCCGTTGAACATGATCTGATGACGATGCCGAGGTACCGTGAAGTGTTAACTCCACGATCACACTGCACTTTGTTGGGAATCTATTTTATGAAGAAATTCCAATAAAAAGTTTTAATAAAAGTTATTTTTCGTACTTACATCTGCCCATGATACAATAATATCTTCATGGTAATAGCAGCGCGTGTTGTTGTTGTTATAGGCAGCAACAACAGGCATTTTGTTTTTGTTCTATTCGCTTCAGCTGTCAAACTCTACACAAATACATACCAACAACACAAGAATGCAAATAGTACAAAAACAAAATACATGTGAGTGTGACAGCCGAAGCGAAGGACCTCATGAAAAAAATGAAAACAGCTGTTCTTACGACTTTACCATGTATCTGCCATTGTTAAATTTCTTTAATTTCCTAATTTTGTTTGTTTACATAAAACAGCTGTTCAAAACATATGGTATTACTTGCAAATTCTTACTGGCAAAAATTTCTCCAGTAAAAACTTGCAAGTTCTCTATCATCGAACTTTCAAAATAATCTCTCTCTAGCTCTCTCGTTACTGGCTTTTTGGTGTAAACGAACACTATCAAGTAAGAAATAGTAATAATTTGTACAAATTATCCAGTACGCGAACAGACTTATTAACTACGGTTTTGTAAGGGTGCACCTAAAGCACGTCCCAGACCCATCGGAAGTCGTGCGGGAATCACCCAAATCGCAAAGAATTTCGTTACTACTACAATAATAAAGTACACTGTGATTAATTCCAATTAATTAGATTTCCATAATTCCATACATGGGGCAAATTAATTATATGACAATTATTATTTGTAGTTTACCTTGAATTTACGTCTGCAAATGCAAATTCAGAGAAAATGTGTAAATACTAGGGATGGGTATCGATTAATCGGAAAAATCGATGTTTTTAAAAAGTAATCGATGTTTTTTTAACCGGTGTGTTCTATGTTCGATTAATCGATGTTTAATATTTAAATATATCGATATTTTAGGAAAGCCACTTCTTATACTACGTTTATACGCACTTCTTATTTGCAAATACTTAACTCGCTCTTTTTACGCAGATATCAATCAGAAATATTATTATTTTTTCGTGATGCCATTCAGCAAAAATATATGTAAGCATCGTTGTGCCAGCTGACTCTTGTGCAACACATACATATGTATAAGAAGTGCGTATAAACGTGGTATTAGTAAGTTGTCATTTGTCAAAAAAAATTGTAGTTGTTCAGTTGATACAAATCTTGCAAATAAATTATTATTTTTAACAGACGTTCCCGATAAGTTTTGGTAAAACATATATTATTATAAAAAAAAAACAAAAATAACATCCATTTTTATTTATCAGTATTTTTTGCTTTTTTAATTATAATTATACAATATATTTACATTCTTATGGTGTTTTTCAATTCATTCATTACCTAAAATATGACAGAAAATTATTTATAGCAAAAAATTATTTATAGCTAAAAAAGTTTCTTTTATTATTGAGGAATTTTATTTTGCTGTTAAATGAATAAATTTAGTAGCATTGAATTGCTTTCCATTAATTTTCTTATTTTCATGTCGATTAATCGAAAACGCCGATTAATCGATGTTTCCATTGGCCATTAATCTGTGAATCAATTATTGCCTTGAAAATAATAATCGATTACATTAAGCGATGTTTTACTGTTCGATACTCATCCCTACTAAATACCCTTGGAAATTGTACTAATTTTTAATGCAGTCGTTGGATATCTGTCTATTTTGGTTTTGATGTACAGTACTGTAGGGCGTTTTGTGTAGAGCTATAATGTTGCAGTCTGGCTCAGCAGAACAACCTAAAGCTTCGATCATCCCGAGAATTTTTGCTGAAGAAACCTATAACTTCAGAAGAACTCTACCCCTTCTAAAAATGAATTATAGATTACAGCTTCACACCCACAAAATGAACTATAACCTGGTTGTATTGAATAAAAAATTTACTTGGGCCACTGTGGTTGAATTCGAAGTCAGATTAGGGCCATCATGATATAGTGCGAAAATTTCAAAATGTCGGATCCAATATGGGAGCGAAAAATTCTTCAAGTGAAGCGACCTGTCAACAATTTTTACGCAGATTATTGGGAGGTCGCTGAATCTATTACACTGCTATCAATTCGAAAACTCAAAATGGCGAACAGTATTTTGTAATGTGGTCTACAAATTTTTAAAGTGACGTGAACCGCCAAAAAATTTCCACGCAGATTGTATCCCCCACTTTGAAATTTTGACAGTGGACCATGATGGCGCTAATCTGACTTCGAATTCAATATCAGCGGCCCAAGAAAATGTTTTAATAACGGGTGATTTTTTTTGCTATTTTGTGTATTGATGTTGAGTTTTTGCCAGATCACAAGTGATTCGTGACATGTGTCAAAGTCAAAAATGTTCAGTTTGCCTTGCTATTTCTTCATGAATAGACTTACAAACGAATAATGCTTGCAAATCATTCAGTTTGATTGTCAAAATCCGTGATCTGTGAAAAATGTGTGTCGAAAGTTACGTACATTTTATGGTCTTCAGCGACAAGGCTCATTCTTGGTTTAATGGGTACGTCAATAAATAAAATTGCCGTCTTTGGTCCAAAGAGCATCCAATGAACTCTGAAAAATGCACTGTTTGGTACGATTTATGGGCCGGTGACATCATTCGACCGTACTTCTTCAAAGACGATGAGAGAGAGAGAACGTGGGTTCAATCCCTTACATTTCTTTCGACGACTGCCACCTCGCTTAGTAATGGTGACACTATTGAGTACGTAGCCATGAAAAAGCTTCTCAACATACTGTTCGGAACCGGTGTAAAACTGTAGGTCCCAATCAGTGAGTGTATAAAGTAGAAAGCGCACAGCTCATTGGTTGTAGAAGCTCTTCCCAATCCCTTCATGAGATGTAGTGGGAAACGTTTTTTCTTCTTTAAATCGAGGAAAAAAGGGATAACAAGTTAAATAAAGCAAAATGTAATGACGTGTTAGAGGAATATTATTCATAGAGGTTGCAATTAAAACACAAATTTATTAAAATAAAGATTTTCATCTTTCTTTTCCAGTGACTGCACAACTTTTCCAGTGACTTTTCTTTTCTTTCCGGTCCAAGAAAAACAGCTATTGCAGACTATCGGTCATATTCAGAAAAAAAGAGACAATTTTTCATACAAAAAACGTCTTTCATACCTGTCCTAACTTTTTATGAATAAGGCCGTATGTATAATACTCTATGGGGTTATGTATTTGAAACTACTACGAGGCAAAACCGATCGAAGCCACCAACTTTTACATATAAGACACGAGAGGGTTTTCATGAAACTGCTGTTCAAATTTGTAGTTGGAGTACCGGATGTGAATAGAGTATAATGAAAGAATAAGTGACTGGAAGTAAACCATGTTTGAAATACACTTAAATGATATTTATGGGCGTTTGATTGTTGATAATTCATTTGATTAATGGTAATGTCTTTCAAATTATGTTTGATGCTTGTTTTGACATCTAAAAGTCGAACTCTATGAGAATTACAACAATTCCACATTTTAAAGTGATTTCCGGTCCAAGAAAATGCTTTTGTACACTCTTGCGGCCTTATTCATAAAAAGTTATAAGAGGTTATAAAACCAAACACTCTAAATTCGGACATAAAATGGTAATTCATTGCTACAATTTTTCTTTGAGTGTACAATTCATATTTCAAAAACATGTTATCCCTCTCTCTTTATAACCATAGAATAATACATACATAGATAAACTTATTCTCTCATCTGACGTTTCATTTCTCACTCTGCATCGTAAGATTATGGAAATGAGAGCAATTAAATTTAAAATTAACTTACACAAGGTGGAGTTACAAAATATGTTCACTTACCTTTTTCATGTCGTTTTGGTGTAGGCCTGAAAAATTTAAATATATTTTGCACTTTCTTGTTAAATACAATACAAATGTATACCAACGATAAAAGTCAACAAAAAAGTTCAAAATAACGGGTTTTTCAATAAGAGCGCTACAAAAGTTTTTTTTAAATAAAACAAAACCGGTTTTAGATACCAATGAAATTCTTTATTCCTGTGAAAGTATGTTCGATGCCATTATGTATGGAACTCGATTTCTTTTGCATGGCCACCACGGGCACGCTTGCAGAAGTCCAGACGCTGAACCCAATTTTCGACGGTTTTCAAGCATAAATCGGCCGATACTGCTGCAATTTCACGTTCGATATTCGTACGAAGTTCATCAATCGTCGCTGGCTTGTTGGCATAGACCATAGACTTGACGTAGCCCCACAGGAAATAATCTAACGGCGTCAAATCGCACGATCGAGGCGGCCAATCGACTGGGCCATTTCGTGAGATAACACGTTCACCAAACTTGGTTTCCAATAAATTGATTGTGGCATTCGCTGTGTGGCTTGTGGCGCCGTCCTGTTGGAACCACATGTCCTCCAAGTCCATATTATCCAATTGGGGCCAAAAATATTCGGTTATCATTGAACGGTAGCGATTCGCATTCACAGTAATGTGCCGGTCTTGATCATCACGGAAGAAGTACGGCCCAATGACGCCGCCGGCCCATAAACCGCACCAAACCGTAATTTTTTCGGGATGCAATGATGACTCATGGATTACGTGTGGATTTCTGTCTGACCAATAACGCATATTTTGCTTATTGACGAAGCAATTCAGCCAGAAATGAGCCTCATCGCTGAAGATGATTTTCCGATGAAAATCCGAATCGTAGCGCTCTTAAAGTTGAGGCCACTGACTCCAAAATTTCGGTAGTAAATTTTAATAATTTCGACTCGTTGTTGGCTCGTATATCTTTCCATGATGAAATGGCAAACCTTACTGAAGAGAAATGTCAAAAGAGCGGTAAAAATGTGGCGTCGTTTGCTGTCCCTATCGATTTACTTTTGTAGCGTCTCTGTTGAAAAACCCTTTATATTTACATTTTTCAGTTCTACACCAAAACGACAGGAAAAAGTTAAGTGAACCTATTTTGTAACTCCACCTGATGTAAGGTAATTTTAAATTTAATTGCTCTCATTTCCACAAACCTACGATGAAGAGTGTGAAATGAAACGTCAGATGAGAGAATAAGTTTATCTATGTATGTAGTATTCTATGATTCTATGGCTCACACGGCAATATATCATTGTGATTTGTTTACATTTTTAAGTGATACTTTTGACATGTGGTCGACAAATTTGTTTTAACCACATTTTGCTTCAAATAAAGACGAACAATAATAATAATTTTCAATGTTTTTTTTTTTGTATATTTTTTAAAGCACGATAAATCTTTCATCAAAATGCATAGTCAACTGGGTACTGTACTGACCCTCGTCGTTGTGGGTTGTTTCCTCGCCAGCTCCGCGGAACCTTACACACATTATCGTCTACCTAACTCCATACAGCCGGATCGTTATAAACTCAAGATTATAACATATTTGGAAGACCCTGCTAATTTAACCTTTGATGGCCAAGTTTCGATGCGTTTCAAAGTGCTGGAGGATACCAGTAATATAACTTTGCATGCCCAAAATTTGACCATTGATGATGCCAGGATTACTCTCAAGAGTTATGGTGATAAGAAATTCCGTTTGTGTGGAAAGGGTATAGATACAGTAGCGGAACAAGATTACTATATCATTCAACTGTGTGAACCCCTGCACAAGGGTGAAATGTATAAGGTGAAACTGTATTTTTCGGGAATTTTGAATGAGAAATTACACGGCTACTATCGTAGTTCATATGTGGAAAAGGAAACCAATGACACGAAGTGAGTCGAGATTTTATTTAAAAATTTGAAATTTTCGATAAATTTAATTTTGAATATATTTAATTTAGATGGCTTTCGGTGACACAATTTGAACCTGCATTTGCTCGTGCCGCTTTTCCCTGCCTGGATGAACCGAATTACAAGGCTAAATTTATAATATGGTTAGGTCACCACAAGTCGATGACGGCCTTAAGTAATATGCCTTTGGAGAAACAGATTCCACTGTAAGTCTTTATAAACATCCTAAAATAACATTAGTTTGGTAATTTTGTTTAAATGGTGTTCAAAACTCTCTAGTCAACACTTTCTATACTCCAATCAAGTGTCGCGACGAACACAAAACCCGAGGGTTAAGCCCCGTATTCAGTTCTTGCGAAATTTTCGTAAGAAATGTTGTCATTTATCTCTAAACGGAAAATTAAGTTGCGTAGAGTTACCACAAATCTATGATTTACCTTGCAAATAATTTAATTGATACTTCCTCAACACGCTCGAATTTGTTTTTAACGCATTTCGTGTTGTTTTTGGTTGTTAAAATTATCAAAATGTCAAAAATTCCCGTCCCAAACAATTGAAGCTCCGGATGGAAGAATGTGTTAACTCACTTTTTTCAAAAACAATATTATACATACTTCTTTTAATGTTTCCATGGTATCTGACTATGTTCTAGATAAGAAAAAAAGTTAACATCTGATATTTAAATTATTAAAATTTTTAAATTTTTGTTTTATTTTTTTTTTAAATCAGATACCAAAAAATTGAGTTAACACCTTCTTCCACCAGGAGCTTCAATTATCAAAAATTGTGTTCGTACGAAATAACTTTAGTGTAACAACTCTGTAATTGAGTTTGCCCACGAAATTAACTCAAAGACCTGAGTACCAAACAAATGAAAAGTGAGCGAAATTTTCGGTTCTTGACACTTCGTAATTTTTCATCCACGTACGAAAATTTCATAAAAACTGAATATCGGGCAAAACACCGAGTAATAAGCAAACGGAAACTGTAAATCGAGTTCGTCTTCGAGTACACTCACGAACACTCAGCAGTCATCTTTTAGATTATGCGTCTTCACCCTGCGTTAATCATTAAGTTCTCTTTCGAACATGCGATTTACCCTTTGTTCTTTGTCGACGAATCGGCTGTTCTCCCTCTTACTTACGTACATTCGTATTAATTCATTTTTCAAATAAAGATGTCTGATTTTCTTGTTGCTGATATCTAGAAATCAAAATCTTCTCGAATTATTGTAGCTATCTACATATATTATTTAAAAATTTTCGATTTATTTCTATCATAGAGTAATCTCATAGACTAATACATACATAGATAATTGTATACGCTCAATAAATTAAACGTCATAGGTACGATGGAAAGTAAACATTGGATTTTGGAAAACATGGGTTCAATAATACCAGATAGAGGCATTAGTAAACAACGTCCAACAAAGGAACAACAACCGAACTTCTGTGTTTTTGTGGCAAACTAGTTGTGTTAAATACAATACAAATGTATACCAACGATAAAAGTCAACAAAAAAGTGCAAAATATATTTCAATTTTTCAGTTCTACACCAAAACGACAGGAAAAAGTTAAGTGAACATATTTTGTAACTCCACCTGGTGTAAGTTAATTTTAAATTTAATTGCTCTCATTTCCACAAACCTACGAACAAGAGTTGAAATGAAACATCAGATGAGAGAATAAAACTATCTATGTATGAATTAGTCTATGAGTAATCTACGCAAACGATGTTCTTCCTTCAAAAGCAGAAATAGTGTGAAACAACATGACCTAAATACGAAAGAGAGTAAAGAGAAACATCAACCAGTACAAAAATTTCAGTCGGGTGAATCGACTTAAACATACCCTCACCCTAACTCATCCAGTGCGTCCGAGTTCTGTTAAACAACGCCTCTATTGTGACCATATTCAATAGCAGATTGATAACTATTGCGCTAAATATTATTTAATACCCAACTTAGTTTGAATCCGAAGTCGTTTTGGGGAATTTTTGTGACCACCTACCAATTGTTCACCCAATATTTACATGTATTATACATACAGTAGCTTTTGTCAAAAAATTGATCAGTACCAAATTGTATTAGGATGGGTTGTGGTTTACTGGAGATATCGAGTCAGCCAACCGGAAATACGTCCAACTTTTGTATGTACTGGGTGTGGCGCGAGTTACGTTTAGGTATTTGGGAGATTTGATTTTTCCCAAAGAAAATACGTCTTTCCACTCCGTTTGTTCTGGATAAATTAATTTATATTTTTGTACATTGAAGTATTTTTACAATATATGTACGTTTGTATGGAAGCCTACTATTAAATAATAAAACAATTTTAAAGTAAACAAAAGTTAAATACGTATGTATGTTTGTATATAGACAAATGTGCATTACTTAATAATAACAGAATGTCCAATATCGATGACTGTTAATGTAGGGCAGTGGTATGTTTGTATGTATGTATAAAGTATAGACTTAAGTTACGTTAGCTTCGGTGGTTTCGGTAGGGTTGATGTGATAACATAACTCCTCCCCCCTTAGAGTAAAGCGATGGCCACAGCGATTTTTGTGGGGACAGAGCGATGTGTACGGGTTCTAGGCGGTAAGTAATCTTCTCTTGATCACGGTTTCTTCCTTCAATGTGAATGCAGATTTCCGGTTTTTGAAGTCATAGTCTCTCAGTTTTCCCAGGCTTAGCGTTTCGGAGACTCATGATACTTGGAGCTTGTTGTAATAGGGTACTGAAAGGTTGTTTGCGTATATAATTCCTCCAGTAGATTCCGAGCAATTCTTGAAATGGAGCAATAAAGTTACCCTTACTGTGGTGTTGGTTTCCCTACAAATAGAATTCTTTAGTGTTTTGTCTACATTAATGGTCTACACGTTGAAAAGTGTTCCACGTCGTTCAATGAGTAGGTAGGAGGCTCGTTGTTTAGTATTTTTCCAATACATGTTGAGTTTAATGAGTCTTCAAGATGAATAGACCTTTTGCAATAGTACGTGTTTTCAATCTTTGGGCAAATCTCTGTTAGGTACTGGATGTTATCATTATTAGTACTTACATATGGTTTTGTTACTATTTCTCTGGTATCATCAATTGACAACGGAAGAAGGTGGTAAAGTATATTGGTATCCCTTTGGAATCTTAACATTGAATATCAATCCGTTGTTATTGTAATAAGTTTGAAATTTTAATAATTCATACAAATGTTCGTCTGAAATCACGATAACCCGCTGGATTCGGACCTCGTCTAATTCATCTGAGTGAAAAATCAACTTCGATATTACTCTGAGCCTGGCCAGAATGACCGCTTCTATTATGTCAGTCATGTGGTTTGTCAAAAGGTCTATATTGTAATTTAGTTGGTTAGCATGCTAAAACTATTTTCTTTTCCTTAATTTCATTTTAGCCTTATGTAATTTTCTATTATCCGTTGTCTGAAGTGTTATACCGTTATCCTTAAGAACCTTTTCCTTAAGGACAAAGGGGTACCTGTATGACCTGGTGTGTATAGGGATATCGTCCGTAGCCTTGGTGCCATATTTTACCTCGTTCGTGAAAGTAAGGTCCTGCCGCTCTTTATTAAAAGATATCGTAAAATTTTCGGGCTGGTCTAATAAATTGTACCTTTTCTTCAACGTTAAGGTGACTTGTCCGAAGGAGTTCTGACAATTCTACAGCCTTTTCAGTCTTCTTTGGAGTGATAACATTAAAATTATTTAGTTCAACAAAATCTGAAGATACGTAAGGGGTAACCCTAATCGTTTATTCAAAATAAAGTGTCTGCTCATTATTCGTGGGGTTAGCTATCCCCATGATACTAAACCAGTTTTTTGCCGATATATTCCCGAAGAAATCGAAAGACACTGAATCTAGGAATACATCTCCCTCCTCCATATCAACTGGCAGCTTTATGACCTGTTTCGAATTTGGTGGAATCAAGTGTTTCCCGGATGAAAAATTTGGTTTCAACCCAAGAGGTACAACAACGTTACCTGTCTCCAGAGTCTGGCTTTCCAGATCTATTTTTGCATTTAGTTTCGACAAGTAGTCAAGTCCTAATAGTCCATCAAAGTAATTGTGGAATTTAAATATCAAAAACGTAAATTCACCTGGTTGTTGAAATTCATTAAAAATAGGAAGGGTCACTTTCCCATCAAGATCATATCTGTGCAGAATCGCAGATATGGTTGTCGGCTGACACTTCCTACTATCCATCGAGTTAATAAATTTCGGACTAATAAATGAGGATGATGCACCTGTATCAATTAAAAATTTCAGAGGTCGACCAAGTGGGGAGGATATGCTTACGTAAGGTAACACATTCCCATGGCTATTAATATCTACATATCCGGTCTGCCGCTTGAGGCTAATTTCCAAAAATTTTGGGCATCATCTATATATTGTTCCTCACATTGGTTGGTATCAGAATTATAATAGTCCGTCGAAGATCCTTCTAAGTCAAAATTATCGTCTTGTTCGTTAGTATGGTCAATTTGTGGGTCTTCAAATTAGCTAATGTTATTCACTTCGTTTCAATTATGATGGTACACTACCTTGGTTTCTCCGTACTTAAAATTATAATGTTCCCTACGACGTAGTTCGAATTTTCGGCTTCTGAATTGGTTAATGTTGTTAACCTCGTTCTTGTGTGAAAATCTACTGTAACGAGTGGTTGGACTCGATTTGAATTGTCCAGTATTCCTGCCGAATTTCGAAAATCAACTTCCCGTGTCCATTGGCTTGGGAGGTGGTTGAGTTCTAAATGGATTGGATTGATGACTAGGATAATTCTGTCTATCAGGGGGAGTTTGTCCAGCCGAATAATTCGACTGCTGATATGTGTAATCTGATCGTTGTACATAGCTTATTGCCCCACGACAATCGGAATTATGGTACGTCGGCCGGAAAACAGGGCGACTTTTGGAAAATTTCGCAAAGTTGTGATAAGGTCTGAACGATGTTGGATGCGGCACATATGGTCTTGGCTGCCCAATATTTCCAGTTTTGTATGCATCCGTCTTAAGATATTGGATGTTTTGCTCCCTTATACAATATTCAAATACAAAGGTAGAGAACCTGGCTGCATCGCCCTTACAACCGAGCCTATTGGTTCCCTTAACCCTGACAAAAACGAATTTAAGCACATTTCAGAAAACAAATTCTTCTTCGCGGTAATGACGCTGCCGTCAGTTTCATGCAACATCATATTATTAGTAAAAGATGATTGGATTTCTATTATTTCGCTATAGAATTTTTCCACTATTCTACCAAATTGTCCCAGGGAATGAAGGTCTCTGATCAACGATGTCTCTGTCCGCTTATCGGCGTAATGTGATATGAGGTTCATCTTTATCTCGTCCCAGTTGAGTGTCGTCCCGTACATATTCAGTATTTCATTAGCTTGTCCGTCCATTTTATTCCGTATGGCTCTCAATAGAATATGTCCGTAGGGTGTGTTATCCGCACCCTTAATATGGAGCAAAATCTCCTCGACATTGTTAATAAATTCGTATAAGAGCCGGGGGTTGCCATCGAATCTTGGCAAGTCTTTTATGGTGTCCGGTATACGGAGAGAAGAAAATATGTCGCCAGTGTTCACTGTCGCTTGTGTCGAATGTGACTGCCCACTATCCGAATTAGACGGTCCTACTGACATGTTATCAATTTGCAATGGTTGACCTTCGATAATTGAATTGAGGCTCCTAGTTCTGGGTCTCTTCGAATATGGAAAAAACTTCCCTTCCATCAATTATTCAAGACACAAAAACGCTGGAGGTCTCGTGAGATACGCAACGAACACAATAGATTATCTTTGTCACTCCAATTGAGTATATGTTCTAAGCCACTGGAGGGTCTCGTAAGATTCGCAGTGGATAAACTGGGTTTCAAAATGATATACCACGAACTTCCACCTTTATCCTTAATGCCTTTGATTTATCAATATTCGGTTTTATTTCATATATTATATATATATATTTGCTTTTCAATAGCTATATTATTTATATATTATTGGGTTTAATTTGATTTATTTTCCTCTTTAATATTCTTATTTTGTTTATTTTCATTTGCACCTAATAACTTACCAGACCAACAGAGCCCCTATGAAGTACCCTCTAAATTGCATTTCGTCCCGGTCTTTCCTCTCGTTTTTATACGGTGTTCTCCAACCGCAAGAAGTTAAAACTTCCCAGTCCTTGTATACCGATGTGCTCTCGATACCAGACCCAGTACACAATATGCTCTTGCAACTGGGATCTAGATTGGACAATTTTAACCGATCCGTGAGATAAACATTCCCCTTTACCAACGTTTTTTACTGATATGCTCTCAGTATTAGATCCAATATACGATATGCTTTTGCAATTGGAGTCTATGTTGTATATTCAAGGAGGACGAATACCACCGTGTATTTCAGGATTTGGTGATCTGCTAGGACTGTCGGTTGGTGTACCAACTGCGCCAGTTACGTTTAGGTATTTGGGAAATTTGATTTTTCCCAAAGAAAAGACGTCTTTCCACTCCGTTTGTTCTGGATAAATTAATTTATATTTTTGTACATTGAAGTATTTTTACAATATATGTGCGTTTGTATGGAAGCCTACTATTAAATAATAAAACAATTTTAAAGTAAACAAAAGTTAAATACGTATGTATGTTTGTATATACACAAATGTGCATTACTTAATAATAACAGAATGTCCAATATCGATGACTGTTAATGTAGGGCAGTGGTATGTTTGTATGTATGTATAAAGTATAGACTTAAGTTACGTTAGCTTCGGTGGTTTCGGTAGGGTTGATGTGATAACATAACTCGCGTAAGTCAATTATTACTAACACAGTATCTTTCAGCATAATATTGCTTGGTACCGAATTTCGTTACGATCGGCTGTGGTTTACAAGAGTTATCGTGTCGATCAACCGGTCAGTCGCCAAACTTTTGTATGGGCGATACCAGAATGAGTGTGGCAAGACCGCTCTATCAACTGGTCAGCCGGCAAACTTTTGTATGGGCGATACCAGAATGAGTGTGGGAAGACCGCTCATTTTCTATAAGAGAGTGGCAATTGACTAAATATTGTCTGGTACGCAAATTACATAAAGATTGGTTTGGTTTTACCGAACAATGAGATGCCAACCCACTTTTGTATGGGAGGTACCAAAATGGGCGTGGCAAAAATCACCCTTGTCGTAAGCGATGATTGGCCTTTGATGACGTGAAGCCTTATACCTAATTTCATGTTTCACGCGAATGTTTCACGGAAATGTTTCACGCGATTTATCGGATTGAAACCCCAGACGACCATCAAGATTTTGTATGAGAGGTACCAGAATGGGCGTGGCAATCTAGTCCAGGGGGGTTCTATGCCACAGCTGATCAACCTTAGAGTTGGGAAACATACAGGATAAAGTAAGAAAGAGGTATAGCGATAGATGGCCGGAAGTTTGTAGGGTTGCTCAATTCGTTTTTCACACATTTGCCTTTGTGCATTGAACCAAAAGTACAGAACTCATCAACTAAGAGTATTTTTGTGATAATTAAATCGAGGAAAAAATGGATAATAAGTGAAATAAGCAAAATGTAATGAAGTGTTAGAGTAAAATTATTTATAGAGTACACAATTAAACCACAAATTTATTAAAATAAAGAGTTTTCTCATTCTGCATGGGTTGCCAAGTTTTTATAACTCTGTGCACAAAAATTCCAGTGACTTTTCTTGGTTTCCGGTCCAAGGAAAACAGCTGTTGCAGACTCTATGTATATTACTCTATGATCTAGCCCATTTTTTTCAGTTAAGTAGACATTTACTGATTATTAACCAATGCGTGAGTTGAAGCTAATCACATTTCAATCCCAAACTTAATCCCAAACAAATAATATTCACTGACAAAATTTCGTTGTGATCGTTAAAGATTCACAACAGTTATCGTGTTGACCAGCCAGCCAGACAGATCGATGGACATGGCTCAATCGTCTTAAAACGTCCCAAAACGAATTTCGTCCAAAGATACTGAGGGTCTGATATGGATCCTTCTATGCGTTACATTTATTCGGTATTAAATGATAATATAAAAATCTAATCTATGTAATATAAAATTCTCGTCTCGCGCGTGTTTGTCAACCCCTCTTGCTTCTCCCCACCTCTCGCCTACCTAACTCGAAAGTCTTGGGTGAAACGCATAACCTAAAACATGCCCAACGCTCAGTCATATGCACACAACCATGGTAGCATTATCTATCAGGTAAACGCGTCAGCCCAGCTTGTTTGTGGTTTTCTTCTTTTCCGTAGTTAAGCTGTCAAATTTTGATTTCTTTCTTTTGTTATTTGGTTTGTTGATAAAATTCAAAGAATTTTAACGTCTGCATTGTGTCAAGTAGGACAAGCTGATTAAATTTTACACATTTTGTTTACAATTGTGTAAGTGGTGGGAATTAAATTACTTTAATTATAGCTAAATATTTGTATCTCCCGTTTGGTAGACGGGTTAAGATGATCAGGACAGACTACCATATGCAAAATCTTAAATTTTATAGCGTTATCGATCTTGGGGTTGTTTTTGATGCTAAATTATCTTTCAATCAATACATTGAATACATAATGCCTAAAGTTTCTTCTGTGCTTGCTTTTATTAAACGGAATTGTAAGGAGTTTGCGGATCCCTATCCTCGGAAGTTGTTATATACAACTTTTGCGAGATCAAAAATTGATTATGCCTCAATTGCTTGGAATCCCTATTGCACGGTTAATATAGAGCGCGTAGAGAGATTACAGAAAAAATTATAAAGTGTGCTCTATGCTGCTTGGACTTTTCGATCCCTTTGCCTGCATATGTATCCATTTGTAAATTGATACATTTGAATAAAAATTCTTTAATATTTTTATAAGTATAAACTTGTTTCAGGGAGTATTGATTGTCCTGAAATTCTCAGTCCTATTGGATTCAACGTTCCCATTAGATGTCTTCGTTCCAATGAATATTTTAATGTTCCTATGCATCGAAGTAATTACGCTCTCTATGAACCTATTTTACGTTCATTAAAAAATATAATTTAGAGCATCATTACACTATGGCTTTCACGCGCGTGCCTAATGCGTTTTGTGGGTGAGAGGTGTGGTGTTGCTGGCGGGGTAAACTTTCAAGCACGATACGAAAATTCCGACTAGACACCGTGCGTTAAGCCCCGTATTCAGTTCTTGCGAAATTTTCGTAAGAAATTTCAGCATTTATCTCTAAACGGAAAGTTTTGTTGCGGAGAGTTGTTATCACCTCTCGTTGATTTACTATGCAATTATTTCATTTAGAATACCTTTACGAACTCCATTTTATTTTTACCGCATGCGGTGTTACTTCGAAATGTCAAAATTCCGGTGCCAAACAACTATCAAACAATTGTTTTCGTACGAAATAACTTGGCGTAACAACCCTGTAAGTGAATTTGCCTACAAAATTTTCGCAAAAAGTTGAATAAGCCCCGTATTCTTTGAAAGAATCAATTACAGGGTTGTTACGCCAAAGTTATTTTGTACGAAAACAATTGATTGGATTCGGAATTTTGACATTTCAAAATGCAAAGATGAATTATTAATGCAATATTTGCAAGGTAAATCAGAGATATTTGGTAACTCTCTGTAACAAAATTTCCCGTTTAGAGATAAATGACAAAATTTCTTACGAAAATTTCGCAAGAACTGAATACGGGGCTTAACGCGAGGAATTATTGTGGGTTGTTGGGTTGCGCTGCGTTTTATGAACTACCCATTAAATAACGTAACCCATTAAATAACGTAACGTTATCACAAAACAGCTGTAACGATTTATAAATTGCCAAAACTTCTGCTTGACGATTGGCTCGCCCTAAGCGTTACAGTAAAAGGTTTGCTCTCGTACTTTTAATAGTAAAACTAGTAAGAGAGTTTCACCAGAAAAAACAATAAATTCTCTCTAAGAGACCAAGTTTCAAACAAGTACCGGAACAAAAAAATATTAAATGTGGTAAAATTTATGTTAGAAATGTGTCCACAACATTGTCCCCGTCGGAAACATACAACAGGAAATAACCCGCACTGCTGGAATCGACCACAGCGATATTATATTATGTATTTTCGTTTCTGTTTACAATAAAAGGAATTCAATTGCCGATATTAAATTATTTTTTTCAATTTATTTTGACAATTCAATAGAGAATGACAATTTACTACTTTTGAGCGCTTTTACACGATGAATTTATCCCCGCAAGAAAATTCGTCAATTTTAGTTCGTTAGGCAAGAGGTGTACAGAAGTAAGAGAGGTGGAAAAAATGCCTGAAATGCTCTGGCATTGTGTTTCGGGGATTTGTTTTCAATTTCTCTTTGTGTAGTTTTCGATTTTGTCTTAATTGTAATATTTCATGGTTATTACTTTAGTAATAATTCGGTATTGGAAAAATTCGACGTGTAATAGCTCGATGAATTATGTAGCAACTTTAAAAGAGAACTGACAAATATGACGCAAAGAGTAAAAGTCGTAAAAGTGGTAAAACTAGTAACCGGTAAAAACGGGAACAGAGCTAAACTTTCGGTCTTATTCATAAAAAGTTATGAGAGGTTTACAAGACGATTAATCATACAAAAAACGTATCTTCAACCTCTCAAAACTTTCTATCAATATGACCGTTTATATTTATAAAAAATTATTATTTTACAACCCAATAGGGTTTTTATAAAACTAAAAAGTTGTTGATTGTCTGTAAAAAATTAAGGCCAGCGAACCACGGAATTTCGAAATAATTTTCTAATGAAATCTCTGAAATTTATTTTTCAGGATTAGTTAACAAAATATTAAGGTGTTTCAGCATCTTGTGCGAATGGCAGTACAACAAAGCAATTGTAAAATACCGGTTGTTTTCATTCCACATCCAACCACAAACTATACATGGTTGCAATTGTTCAAGGCCCTGTTTCGTTGCATTGCTCAAACCCCATAGCTTTTTTTGCTCACTGACAGCTTACACAGCTGACATCGTCACACAGCTGATATTTTAATACAACGCAAACCCGTTCACGATCCGCACAAATCGTATACAATTGCAAAATTTACGCATGTGCAATTGCACAAAACTCTGAAGCCCCTTATTGTTTGCTCCAAAATTTCGAATCAGTTGGACTTTGTAATCGCAAAGCTCTTTTTTTATAGAATGCCTTAGTTACTAAACAATATATTTCTTTCAGGAACGGTGCCGACGATTTCGTTTGGAGTATATTCGAAGAATCCGTGCCAATGTCCACCTATCTGGTGGCCTATACCGTTAATGAGTTCTCTCATAAATCATCTAAACAAGAGGAAGGATCTAAGGTTGTATTCCGTACGTGGTCCAGGAAAGAAGCCATCGACCAATGTGACTATGCGGCCAAAGTGGGTCCTAATGTTTTGAAATACTATGAAGACATTTTCGGCATCCCATTCCCACTGCCAAAGGTTGACGAAATAGCTATACCCGATTTTAGTGCTGGCGCTATGGAAAATTGGGGTCTTATTACCTATAGAGAAACGGCGTTGCTCTACGCCCCCAATGTATCATCTGAGTCCAATAAACAGCGCATTGCGAGTGTTATAGCTCATGAATTGGCACATCAGTGGTTTGGTAATTTGGTGACAATGAAATGGTGGACTGACCTGTGGTTGAATGAAGGTTTCGCCACCTATATCGCCAGTTTGGGAGTTCACAACTTGAGCCCTGAATGGGATTCATATAATGAAGAATCCCTGGATAATATGTTGACAATTTTCCGCAGAGATTCCCAACTGAGTAGCCATCCCATATCACAGCCTATATTGAATACTAGTCAGATAAGTGAAAGATTCGATTCAATTTCCTACAAGAAAGGATCGGGAGTCTTGAGAATGCTGCATATGCTTTTGGGTCAAGATGGCTTCTTCGAGGGCGTCCGTGACTATCTGAAAAATCATGAATACAAAAATGCCGAACAAGATGATCTATGGGCTGCTTTCACAGAGAAGGCTCACAAATACAGCCGTATTGAGCCCCAATATGATATGAAGGCTATTATGGATTCCTGGACCCTGCAAACCGGATATCCTTTAGTGAAAGTCAACCGAGACTATAAAACCGGTTCAGTTGAAATAACCCAACATAGATATTTGGAAAGTTCTGACAAACTCGAAGAAGAAGACAACAAATGTTGGTGGGTTCCTTTAAGTTACACCACTGCCTCCAAATTGGACTTTATGACAACCACGCCCAAGGCATGGTTAGAGTGCGATAAGTCGGGCAAAAGCGTCGCCTTGAAATTGGACAATGTAGCCAATGCTAATGAATGGATTATGTTCAATATGCAACTGGCGGGAGTGTATAGAGTCATGTATGACACGGAAAATTGGAGACTATTGAATGAGACCTTAAACAGTGATAAGTTTACGAATATTCATGTCATGAATCGTGCCCAGCTGATCGATGATGCCATATGGTTGGCATGGAGCGGCCATCATGGTTATGACGTCACTTTTGACATTTTGGATTACTTGATCCAGGAACGTGAATATTTGCCATGGACTTCAGCACTACAGGGACTAAGTAGTGTGAATCGCCTGCTGAAACCTTTTGCACAACATCATGGTTATTTCAAGGTACGAGCATGAAAAATTTCACAACTCACTATATATTTTTGTTATAAAGAAAAGATCGCTTAGAAATTTAGTTTGATAGAAGAAAATTCGCTAGGTATTATTTTTTATTTAAAAAAAGTTTGGTTAGATCTGTTGTTTGTGGGAAAATATTTATTCCTTAAAATATTTTTGTTAAAAAATATTTAATGTTTCGAAAAGTATGGCAGATTCATTGTTAGAAAAAAATTCGTTTAAATGTATTTTTTTGATTAGTATAATGTTTTTCAAGAACTTTTGCCTGCTTTTCAAAAATGTTTTTTTCCAAACATATCATCCCTGACGAAACATTTACTAATAGCTAATTTTGGTCAGTAAATACTTAGTACCCTGCATGAATGCACTCTCCTTTAGAGTACATTCACTAAGCCTGTTTTAATTTAATCGCTTAATATCGCTTAGTTCCCCATACAAAGTCGTCGAAAAATTAGTTTAGCAGGAAATAAAAAAACAGGCTTATAATCTCACTGTACCAAAACCAACGGTCCGAATAGTGTAAACAACGAAATGAAACCATACGTTCCTGTGTGCTCTTGGAATGAATGTTGTATGAATCTCTGCTCTGTTAACTACTCTGTTCGTCTCAATTCTGTTACGACAACACAACATTTTACTCAATAAATATTCGTGAATGTAAAAACCATTCGAATACATAAGAACTATTCAAATGAAAAAACGGTAAATTATGAGTGGTTATGGGTCTCATTTGCTTTCTCGTCTATGAAAACATCAGCAACGTTGTGTGAAGACTAAAGAAATAAATATTCGTTTTTTATGAGTTTAACTGCAAAAATATATATTGAGAAAATGGAAATTGATGAAGTAAATTAGTTTAAAAATAAAAATAATTTATTAAACATTAAAAATATGTAGTCAGTCCTCAACTCAATCGGCCGCTGTGGGTGAAGAAACTAGTATTCGTTCGATCGTCGACCCAATCTTTCCGTAGTGCAAGGAAAGAGACGAACAATGAATGACGCTTAATCATGACTTGCATCTGATTAGTGAGTGGGGCAGGGAACACCGAGTCGAATTTAATGCACGCAAAACACAGTGTTGAAGAATATCGCACAAGCACACTGGTGACTCGACCCTGCCAATGATTTCAATGGGTGGTTTAGACGTTGGTGAATCGGAAGCTCTTGATGTCCTAGCCATGAAGATACAATGTGACATTCGTTGGAATAAGCACATTTTCAACGTGTCGAAAGATGCATTCAAGTGCCTGGGCTTTTTAAAGCGGTGTAAAAGATTTTTCACCCCACCCGATCTCCTCAATATCTACACCACGTATATTCGGCCAAAAATGGAATTCAACTCTCATATTTGAGCTGGGGCTCCAGCGCCCACCTTGGACCTTCTAGACCGCGTGCAAAAGAGAGCGCTAAAGCTGATAGGCGACAGCAGTGTATCCAGCACTGTTGCCTCCTTGAAGCATCGACGAAATGTTAGCTGTGTCTCGGTATTTTATAGGTATTTCCATAGAAAGTGTTCCGCCGAGTTACATGGCCTCATAACAGAAGTTAGGGTATTTAACCGTACGACGCGGTTTTCAAGTGGAACTCGTCCCTTTTCTGTTTCCTGGCCGTTGGATCGAACTGCGCATTACAGAAACAATTCGTTCTTCAACCGAACAGTCCGTATGTGGAATAAGCTTCCGGCAAGTGTATACCCCACTTCTTACAACATCAGCAAGTTTAAGTCATATATTAACAAGTACTTCTCTCTCTTTCCACCTACTCCTGTCCCATTTTCCTAAGTCGAATACAATGCACTGCATTTATAGGGGACATCCCCTGAGTGTTGGTCTTGGCGAAAAAAAAATAGTACTGTTTCGCGAATTTCAAAGAGTGAACTCGTTTTGAAGGAGAAAAAGGCCCCAGCAAAGTTTGGGAAGTTTTTTAGTTAATTGTGGATGGAGATGGCAAAGAAATGAAATATGTCAGTTGCAATAACTGCAAACAAATTTTGAAACATTCAACTTCGACATCAAACCTAGTGAGGCATAAGTGCTACATTTCTAAAATTGACTTACAGCCAAAGTCACGATGTCGAACGTTAATGTTCGCTTTCTTTCTATGCGACAAACAGCTGATTTGGGAGTCACTAACAAGCGAACGAAAACATATACAATTCAGTACAAAATCGGACCCCACTTACACCCTCTCCCTCAAAATCCAAGCGAACGAAGCCAGGCACTCACTTTCGTTTCAAAATGCGAGTCACTATTTTTCGACTTGTCGTTCGCATGGTTTTACTTGTGTTTGTGTGGTTGTTGTTCAAAGCAATAACATAAACTAGACGTTCGCCATTTAAGTTCGGAGCGAGAGAGGAGAGTACGAAGAACTAGTATCTGCAGGTGCCACAAAGTTGTCGTTTTTGTGCTGAAATTTAAATATATTTTAATAACAAATTTATTATAATGACATTATTTTCTGTCCATTGTGTTTCCTCCATTGAATTCTATATAAATTGTTTTTGTTTCAAGCTTTTATTTCATTTCCAGCTATGCGACAACCAAAAGACAAGTGACTGGTTTTGACATTTTCGTTCGCATAGATGACAGCGAAAATAGTTGGTGGCTTCCGATTTTTCAAATACACAATCACACAATAACATTTAAAGCCTGGGATAAGAAAGAAAGTGAGTGACTGGCTTTCGTTCGCTTAGGTTTTCTTTCGAGATCGTGACTTTGACAGTTAATTTTAATCATAGTCGTTATTCCAAAGAAATTAGAACTTCAAATCATACCAAAACAGCATTTGCTTTAGTTACGCTTTTTTTAATATGCCTCATGAATACATCTCATTATTCGAATAGTTCTGCTTGTCTCTAAAGACCATTTACTCAATCTAGTTAATACTCCTTCATACAAGAACTCTCTATGCTCAGTTTCATTGTATTTAGTACCCAATGCAACACGCTGAGAATGAGAACATTAAAACATTCGCTAGAATGAGAACATTAAAACATTCAAAAAACATGAATGTATTTGAATGTGTGAAAATGTAAACTCATGCAGATCTCTAGTAAATACTTCGCTGAGAACTTTCTTTGTTAGAAACTAAATAAGTTCGCTTAGGCCTTTATTTGTTTGGAACTAGAACTTTTTCAGTTGTCGTTGTTTGGCCAGTGTTTCAAAATTGTGGTTGTTTGGAAATTTAAGCTATTTCGGCCTATATTCATTTTTTATTAGTTTTTGGTTAATGTATGAGAAATTCATACTACAAGCTTACATTACAAGTCATGAACATTTTTCTAATTGAAGAATGGTTGGTTTTTGTTGGAAATAATATACATTTCAGTTAAGCATGACCAGTTTCGAACTCCGTGACAAGTTCATCATCAGATGCCTAACTACTGTGCCTGAATTGATACCATCGGTTAATCATCAATCGTGTATATACAAATTCAATACTGCACTTCACATGTGCAAATTAGAGCCACTTTACATCGTGACTTTTTCGCACATAAAAGTCATGAAATTCCCTTTTGCTCACCCTTCGTAAGTCACGATATGTTTATACTATGAGTTTTTGCTTGCGTCTATTTGTTGGGAGTTTTGACATTTCATTTCTTTCTCTTTCTTTAGTTCTTACATTCATAATAAGTAATTTAATCAATAAAGATGGATTACGCTGAAAGAGAGGAACTTATTGAAGAAATAGTGGATTTAGCCGAATTTGCTGTGGATAATTTAGATTTAAATGATTGTGAAAACGTGGAAATAGTCAAGTTAAAAAACAAAATGAAGCAACAATGCGATAATACGAAAGACAAGAAAGTGAAACGTCAAAAGCATCCCTGAAACTTTGGTTTGTGACTGCTGGTCTACCCCGCGAGCAAATCACACCCCCTTGCCAACAACCTACGGCAGTCACGAAAAGCAGTCATGAAAAAAATCATGAAAAAGACATAGTGTAAAGTGGCTCTTAGTATCGATCGAAGAACCCTAAAGCTAAGGTCAGACGGTCAAATAATTTGCGTAAAATGGCTGATATTTATGGCAAATTGTTTTGTCATGCGTCTGACCGGCAAAATATTTGCTAACAAACGTTCGCACAAATGAGTTTGTACACACGTGCAAACGCTTGTCAAATTTGTTCCGTTTGTTCTTGCAAAACAAATGTAAGAACAAACATAAGCAAATATTGTTTACCTTTTTGGTGAAGTTATCAAATCGTTGTATGAAAATTCGTTTGAAAACAATCAACTTTGTGTAATTATTAACAAATGTATAATTATAAAATGAATATTTAAACAATTTATTTATTAATTTATTTATAAAATAAATATTTTTATATAATTGGCAATTAATGGTAGAAAGAAGAAGAAACTCAACGTTGTTAATTGTTAAATCCAGTACTCGCATGCAACTGAAATTCAGTTTAGGCTACGACTCACAAGAATAGTTCGGGTTCAATGCTCCAAATAAAAATTTATTGTGTTGGTGTAAAGGGAGTTTTTACTTTGAGTAAAAATATCCAATAAAATAATTTTGGGCAGCCCATATTTATGGAGCTGTGGATCTTTAAAATTTGTATATGCGAGAGAGTATGCCATAGTTGAGCATTCTGAAGCGTTCCATAGGAAACTTCTTGTGTAAAATATGTCAACATTAATAGAAAACACTAGATTACAATTTTACAATCGAAAGTTGAACTTAAAAAAATACAATTTTTATTTATGCCATAAAAATAGTTGTTTCCTATAAAAAAATCAAGAAATAACTGAAAAAATTAAATGAGAGTTTTCGGTAACTCACTCGAGATATAACAAGTTAATATATAAAATAGGTAAAAATCTTTTAGACATATTTCAATAAAAATTAGTTTTATTGATAGGAAACCAAATAATAGTCGAAAAACTTAAGAAAACACTGATAATTCGATATTGAATTTAAAAAAAAATATTTTTTAGAAATTAGGTCAAAATCTATTAAAAAATTATGAAAAACCATTTATAATATAAATATCAATCGCCGTCAAAAATACAAATATGCTCCCGATACTAATCTCCACTTGGTTCGAAAAAGTCCACTCGTGAAATTCATGTTGAAGTGAATACTATAGCTTATCAATTTAATTTGGTCGCTTATAAACCTACTCACAAATGCAACCATTACATTTTGAGTTTTGCGCAAACCCATTTCGGTTGTGTGACCACAAAACCAAATCATTTGCAGACACAACAATTTAGAGTGATGTTTTGTGCAAACTCCGATGACAAAATTTTGGTCGTAGTCAGACCGCCAAATAAAAATTTGACAAAAGTCATACCATTTTGTCAAACTTTTCCAATGACATTTTGGGCAAATTTATTTGCCTGTCTGACCTTAGCTTAAGTATCAACATACACTGAAAGGCCTATAATTCCAACAACAAGAACCATAGACCAATACAAACATAGATACTTTTAGGTTTGTGGAAATGAGAGCAATTAAATTTAAAATTAACTTACACCAGGTGGAGTTACAAAATATGTTCACTTAACTTTATCATGTCGTTTTGGTGTAGAACTGAAAAATATAAATGTATTTTGCACTTTTTTTGTTGACTTTTATCGTTGGTATACATTTGTATTGTATTTAACTCAACTAGTTTGCCACAAAAACTCGAAATTCGGTTGTTGTTCCTTTGTTGAACGTTGCTTACTATTGCCTCTATCTGGTATTATTGAACCCATGTTTTCCACTATCCAATGCATGGTAGAAATATAATGGTAGATGCAGTACGACAACAAGCCAAAAACAACAGGCATTTTGTTTTTGTTCAGTGTCTGTGTTGTGTCAAGTCAGCTGATAGAAAAATTATGAAAATGTAAACAAGTTTGCAAAAAGGGCCATTTAGAAAATGATTGAGTGTTATTTGATATATTGAAAGTGTTTAAGTGTGAAAATTAAAACGTTTCTATGTAATTTTTGCAGAAAAATATTTCAAAAACAGCAGTTGCTGGCGAACGGGGGTTGCAGACAAACAAATGTAAACAAACTTTGACATAAGAGAAAAACTTACTCACACTCAGTCCAGAAAAAAGTTCAAATCAGCTGGGCTAGTGCTTCTACCATGATCAAATGTTTACTTTCCACCGTACCTATGACGTTTAATTTATTGCGCGAATAAAAGTATCTATGTATGTATTGGTCTAGGACAAGAACAGACAGAATTTTTCCACCATGTTTTTTTATTAAAATTTTTCCCGACGTTTCGTCAATGTTGTGTTGACTTCTTCAGGGAATATCGTCTATTTCAACTTTTGGAACTTTTTGTTTCCAAAAATATTGCTTAAAGTTTGTTTTTGTCAGAAACGATCTGCTAAGAACATTTTTTAAATAGGAAAAAGTTCATTAATTATTTTTCACAGGAAAGAACTTTTTTTTGGTAGGTGTCGTAGGTGTTTTAAGTGTCGTAAGAACCTTTTCGACAGGAAAAGTGTATTAATATCTTTTATGATAGTCGGTAAGATTTTTCTTAGAAAAAATTCGTTAAAAACGTATGTTTTTGATTAGTAAAAAGTTCACTAAGAACTTTTGATTGTTAGAAATAAATTGGCTACAAAGTTTTGGTTCAATATCAGAAAGTTTTCCAAGAACTTTTGTCGTTTTTAAAAAAACATTTGTCAATAGCTACTTTTGCTCAGGAAATATTTCGCTGAGAACTTTCTTTGTTAGAAACTAAATAAGTTCGGTAAGACCTTCTTGTATGGAACTTTTTTTCTCAAAAAACTTCCTCTAGAAACATTTTTTTTAGAAAAAAAATACACTAAGATCAATGTGTGTTAGAAAAATATTCGCTAAGAACTTTGTTCGCTGAGATTTTATTGTTGACAAAAAAATCGGTAGGTGCATTTTTTAATATAAAAAGGTAAGAATTTTTTATTTTACAAAAATTTTGTTACGATGAAAAAAGTTTGTTAGGAACACGGTTTTGACGAACAAAGTATATTACGAACTTTTTGATAGTTTGGTAAGTTTTCTCTTAGAAAAAAATTCACTAAAAACTTATGTTTTGGTTAGCAAAAAGTTCACTAAGAACTTTTGTTTGTTTTTAAAAAAAAAAACATTTGTTAATAGCTAATTTTGGTCAGCAAATATACTGCCGAGAACTTTCTTTGTAAGCAGAGAAATGAGTTCACTAAGAACTTTTTTGTTTTGTTGCTTTTTTGTTTGGAACTTGGCTAATAACTTTGTTGTTGGAACTTTTTTTTTCAAAAAAATTGTCTAAAACTTTTTTTATTAGAAAAATATCAGCTAAGATCCAATGTGGGTTAGAAAAATGTTCGCTAAGAACTTTGTTCGCTGAGGTTGTATTATTAGAATAGTTTTAGAACTACAATTTTAATTGAAGAACGTTTAAGAATTTTTTCACAGAAAAGTTTGTTACGGCTATTTTGATAAAAAAAAATTGTGATTAACTTTTGGTAGAGCAAAGTTTTCTATGAAATTTTTTGATAGAAAAAAGTTTATTAAGAACTTCTTGATGGTTCGGTAATTTTTTTTTTTTTTGGTTAGTAAACGTTCACTAAGAACTTTGTTTGATTTAAAAAATTTTTCCAAATACTTTAAAAAAACATTTGCAAATAGCTAATTTTGGTCAACAAATATTTCGCAAATATTTTTGCTTTTGTGTTCTTATTTTTTTGTTTGGAACTTTTCATAAAAGCTTTCGAGAAAAAATTCTCTTAGATCAATGTATGTTTGAAAAATATTCGCTAAGACTTTTGTTTCAGATGTTAGTAAAAAATCGCTTAGAACGTTTTGTTAATAAGAAAAGTTTGTTGAGTTTGTTGATAGAAAAATGTTCGTTAAGAATTTTGTTTTGATGGAAAAAGTTCATCATATTTAATAGAAAAAAGTATTTTAAAAAATTGTGAAATTGACGCATTTGATGAACGATTGGAATTCTAGCTTTTTTGATCCCCTTCCCTTCATCAGCTCCCTTCACCACAAGCATTTAGGTATATTACGAGACCATATGAGGAGGAACAAATCTCAACTTAACGTGAATTGTTTCAACACATACTACATAGAACAAAAACATCTAAAACAAGTTCCTGTTTCACAAGTTCCTGTTTCAAAAGCTCTTATTTCCTGTCTATGCAGACTTTTGTTGAAAGCCAGTACATAGACCTTGTTGATTGGGCATCGAAATAGCCAACCATTCATCAAATGCTACAATTTCAAAAGTTGTTGAAATACTTTTTTTTAAATTAAAAATACTAAAACATTTTCAATAGAAATACGATCGCGGAACGAATTATTGAAAACCATATGAAATCGAAATGTAAACAGAAACGGAAAGAAAAAAGTTCATTAAGAACTTTTTTAAGAGTATCAGTTTTGCTAATAGCTTTTTGGTAGGAAAAAGTTAGCAAAGAACTTTTTGGTAAAAAAGTTCAA